>CANNZV010000628.1:0-35257 GCA_947561585.1 Caprella mutica
CATTAGCCACTTTTATTTACTGGAAAAATCATCCGCGATGAAAGGACGAACCTATTTGTGAAGAATAACATAATTGGATAATTGTCGCTAGTTAGGAAATAGCATTTTACAATATTAGCTTCGTAATTCATTATTTAATGATATACTAAAGAACATTTTTGGTTAATTTTTAATAATACTTCGTATCAGTTTATCCTAAATTTTTACTTTCCAACTGAACAAGAACCTAAAAGTTAATCTTCGACACAGTTAAGAACTTGATATAGAGATTTATGATGATGCCATAGATAATTGAAGCCCCGCTCGATCTCCTCATGTTACCTCACTTAATTACCTGTCTTTTCACTTTAATTGGGAGGCAATTATTTATAGAAGGTTTGCTTCTTCTTCTTAAAAAAAAATAATAATAATCATAAACTCAATGACTAATATCCGCCTTTATTAAATACTATCTGTAGTGGATTGAAATTTCAGGTTGAGATAAATGAGGGATTTTTGATGCATTATAAGCGTGGGACGCGTTCAATAGAATTATTTTTATGACGCGAGAGTTCATTTCAAAGAGAACTATCGCATCAGTAATCTATAAGGATCAGATCTATTATTAGACCTATCACCATGATCGTTGAAAAGGTAATATCCGCTCTGAATTATATAGCTATATAGTGAGTTACGATAAAATGTAATATTATAAAGGCTTAAAAATAGTAAAAATGTTCAGTAATAATTTTATAGCAAATAATTATTCAATGTCTATTCTTTTATTGATGTTGTTTAGTTTCATAAAACATCATTCTAAAAGATGAGCTATCTCATGATAGTAACCCTTTAAAAGACTGACTGAGGAGTTTAAGCTTGACAAACCGAATTCATATCAATATAATAACACTATTCCCATCAATCTTGGGTAAATAACATTTTGCCCAGTACATTAATATGATAAGATCTATTAACTGACAAAAAATCATATAATTTGAACCGCTAGTTTCCTAAATATCATTGTGTAAAGAATCCTCTCAAATTTGCCAGTCCAAATATTGTTAAACTGCCTATAATCAGACATGAAAACAGAGCATTATTCTTAGAATATTCATATAGAAACACATCAAGTTTATTGAAAATCATGTTATATATGTTTCATTCTTTTTAATGAGTTTCCCATTGCTGCAAATAAAATAAATAAGCAGACATGGTTTCAAAAAACTGTAAGAGGAAATGAGCCATGATTCCTGTTAGGATATATAACACATTTCCTCTTTAGAAGTATACGGTAGTACGTTCATTTTATATAAGGTTTGTTAATATAGTTTCAGGAAAACTAACTACCTTAAAAACTTTGAAGTCTGAACTCTTTAAATATTAATAAATTCGAAAATAGTAATTTTTGATAGGGTAAAACCTGTCATTCTTTCAGTTTTTACTTTGAATTGATTTCTTAATTGGAATATTATAATTCTTATTAAATAATATTTAAAAGTCACGTATTTTCATAGAATTTTTTAAAAACAATTAGGGACACTTGTAGCACTTGTTATACGTATCCTTACGAACACATAATGAACTTTATAGGTCTTAAATTAAGTGATGAACGGACTAAACACATTAAGTATAATGCATCTCCATGATCTCATTATTACTTTTACTGTGAGAATGAACAGCAGACTGAGTGTAATTAAGTGTTGCATACTATTAAATGGGAATGTCTTTATAACATTCTTGCATCAATTTAATTAAATTCCTTACACGGCTTCTGTAAAACATTAGCGACTCTCCGTATCCAATGCGGATGAATTCCCAGCGAACTTTGTCAGTTTTCCTAAACCAATTATAGGCTTTCCTCACTAGATTTAACCGATTCCAGTGAGATGGACCCAATCTCAACATTAACTGAAATTGGATAAAGAAATGGAGATTGTATTCGTTATTCCATTTGTCCAACAGATTTAACAGAACAAGATTAAATTAAATTCACAGGGGGCGAACATACCGAAAGTGAAATTATGGCGAAGTGATATTAAATATCATATTCAGTTCCCACAATGCCTAACTTTGGAAGGTAGATTCAGACAGCTAATTCGAGTTTCCGTTCATTCACAAAATATAAATTCCTGTAACTTATAGAAGTTCAAATTAATCTTGAATCAACTTAGATGAAATGGTCAATAATATTACTTTAAGATTCTGACGTAACATTGTATTCACTAAATAATACATCAACCTTAATACAATTTGAAACTGAAGACGGATGTAATGTGATTATTTGATGAGAAGGATCATCTTTTCCGGTATAATTAAAATGAAAAAGATTAAAGGTCTTCATTGACAAGGATGGATGAGAAAATAAACTCCAGAAATAAATAATATTTTATAGGTGGAAAGAGAGCAATATTTAGTATTGAAGATATCAAAGATAGTATATACAGCTTTGTTTGTTGAAATGAACAATTGGTGAATCGAATGAAGTATTAAACAATCTAATAATTTCAACAAAAGAGTCGATAAATACACTGTATTACCTTTAATTTAACAACCATTAACAATGTATCATACATTAGTTATAACTCAATGCAATAATTCCGAAGTCCACAGAAGTATACCAAAACCTACAAAAGAGGATCCACTTGGCATTCAGGGCCCGAAATCAAATGGTGTATTTTTTTCCCCACATTAAATTGAATCCAATGAACTGAAAGATTTGTAGCCATCACTCCAGTGAATTCGAATCAGACATGAATACATGCATTTAAATCAAAGTGAATGTCTGAATGCCATTGCCTTAATCTAATACGATTTGAAAACGACCGGCCAAATGCCAATTAGTTCATTTAAAAAAATTTGAAAGTACTACATAACTTAGCTGTAATAGATTAAGTTTTTCATAATAAATATTTTTAATTTTCTTTAAAAAAAAAAATTGCTTCGTAATTAATGAAATATACCAATATTTGTATCATGATACTTTTTTTCCAAATACAGAACCGACCAAAAAAACCTGCTCTGAAAGCAACATGGTTTTTAACGTATCAAATTTCATTTGTAAAGTGTCTGGTTATATATCGCTTATACGTACATTCAAATGTATTGAAACTGAGAAATATTATATAATATATTCTTTTTCAAATATGAAATGACATCCATTTAGTAATCTTACCTCTATTTTATATCATTGTTTTTGAGAATTTCTATAAATATAAAATGAGGCATACCCAATTGGAAATAGGAGCAGGTTCGAGGCAACGGTTAAGCAGATCGGAGTAGTCACCACGGCAGTCAGGTTGCAGCGAGAGCACAGTGTGGGAGCCAAACTGACCGCTTTGGGGGCTAATTCTACTCCGGAGTGACCAAGGTCGGTGACAAACCTCATGGATATAGAAAACCTACTCAGTTACTGCAGCACCGGTGACTGCACTCACGAATGGGAGCAGAAAACGAAGAGGTTATAGTATATGGAGCCTTCGAGCCTACCTAACTCAAAATTTGAGATATCGTAGATGAGAAACATTTTAACTGCAATTATCGTAAAAAAATATAAACAAGTTAAAGATAGAAAAAGACAAAACATAATATGGTTTACAACAGTTCGGAGCCCAAGTGGAGCTCATTTTCTTCCATTCACTACAAACAGCTTCCGGATACAACCCCTGGGGGCACATAATCAAGGAACTGAAATAATCAATGCAATCAATTATTACACAGGAAATAAAAGTAATTAAACTAAAGGGTTTATATTTGATTGAAAAGATTCACAGACAACGGGATATCTATATTATCAACGGGATATCTATATTATCAACAGGATATTCAAACTCAACGTTGAATTTGTTTTTACTTCAAGCGTTCGAATAGAAAGATTCGTATTCATCATCAGGATAAGGAAAGAAAACCAGAACCTAACAATGAATTCTATGACCAACAATTTCTTGTATATTCGATACCATGTGTCTATTTCAGAATACCCTTTCAGCTTATTATTATTAATTAATCTATGAAACATTATCTTTGACAAAGATCTACCCTCTTTATATCTGCATCAAAAATTAAAGGTTTATTACGATGTACCAAAAATATTATACTACAGTAAGATACAACACTCTACGATATTTCTATTTCAAAAGTTCGTTGTGGCACCTTATGGATTTGAAAGCGGAAGCTAGAGAAACAACAACATTTGGTGTTGATCAACAACAAGCTATATAGAATTAGTGTAGTAGGGACATTACGACAGGTACAAATTAGCACATAATCCATGTAGCCAAACCAAATGGTGCAGTGTTGCCATTTAGTGTGTATTATCCCTAAATCTATGGATATTTCGAGCCATTTGTAGATTGATCAAAATTGTGGATTTTCTATGGATTTTTTTGATTTTGCATATAAAATTAACCATTACATTCAATTTCAGTGAAATATTGCCAAACAATTTAATACAGAAATCCTGTTCAGTTTCTGTATCTAATTTTACAGCAACGAACCACCTCGAACATAATCTGTTATGTTCAACAACAAATCTGACATGTTCATGCGAGGTGGGGACGTCTCATTAGTCCGACAATTACATCTTTCCGTATATTATTTCTCGCCTCTTTTTCGATAAAAATAAAAAATTTAATGAAATAGATATTTTCAACCAGTAACTATCTAAATAATAAAATAATTTTCGCTTTCTTTCGTACTCGTCCTATCTTATATTATTTCTAATATTAATTAGTATGATGCTGTCCTTCATTCGATTTCTCATCATTCAGGGTAGTTTTTGTATCCGCTAGCTTGTTGCACTGCACACTTCATGATTATCTAATAGAACCCAATATACATATATAAGATAATTGCAGAAATAAACTGCAAGTGTCGGGACTTAAGTGACATTTGGGTCGTCGGTCTAATGAATTGTAACCAAATATTCAATTATTTTGAACATTCTGTTATTATCTTTTTATTAAATTATTTGTGGATAGTTATGTGGATAATATTTATTTTTTTGTGGATTTTCTATGGATAAAATGGCACGAGTTCGTGGATTTTTCGTTAGACTAGTCTGGCAACACTGAAATGGTGAGCTAGTGGTCAAATTATGTCGTCTCTTGCAGGACGGTGTATTCCTTATTTTGGGGCCATTTAGACGGCAATCTTGCGTCAGTTTTATAGAGTAATGATATGGTATTAAAACAAAATGAATGATGGCAACAATAGCAATAAGTACTAACAAATTTTTATATTCTTGGTTTCAAATTTACAAGTTTAATAGATCAATTAATAATAATGATAAACTATTAGATAGAAAGTTGGTATCCAACATACAATAGTTGGTCATAAAATTCATTTTTTAGTATTCCCATAATTGTCCTGATGGTGAATGGAAATCGTTTAATTCGAAATCTTTAAGAAAAGAAAAATATGCCTTCAACGTTGAGTTTAGATAACCTCGTAACGAAACTGTTAATATTTATTGGCAGTAAAATATAATACTCTGTTTAGCAGATAAAGTTTTGTCCCAGATAAAATTTAAAAGAGTGTCTTCGATGATTTAAGAGCGTTTATGGCAGAGAGAATAAAAATTATCATCGGCGATTGACTGTAGAGGATTATCGAATGATCTTCAACGAATCATGGTTGATTCTACTTCCTCGAATTAATGAGGAGATTTCTTCGATGTATCTTCGGCGAGTTATGGAAGACTCATCTTCCTTGAATTACAGCAGGCAGCTCATAGATGTATCTTCAGCGAGTTTTGGAAGACTCATCTTCCCCGAATTAGAGCAGGCAGCTTGTAGATGTATCTTCGGTGAGTTTTAAAAGACATATCTTCCCTAAATTACAGCAGGCAGCTTGTAGATGAATCTTCGGCGAGTTATGGAAGACTCATCTTCCCTGAATTACAGCAAGCAGCTCGTAGGACGTTGATGTATCTTTGGCGAGTTATGGAACCATCTTCCCCGAATCACAGCAGGCAGCTTCTAGATGTATTTTCGGCGAGTTATGGAAGACTCATTTTCCTTGAATTAATGCAGGCAGCTCGTAGATGTATCTTCGGCGAGTTATGGAAGACTCATCTTCCCTGAATTACAGCAGGCAGCTGGTAGATGTATCTTCGGCGAGTTATGGAAGACTCATCTTCCCTGAAATACAGCAAGCAGCTCGTAGGACGTAGATGTATTTTCAGCGAGTTATGGAAGACTCATCTTCCCTGAATTACAGCAGGCAGCTCGTAGATATATCTTCAACGAGTTATGGAAGACTCATCTTCCCCGAATCACAGCAGACATGACTTCGATGATCATCGACGCGTTATGATAGACTCATCGTCCCCTAATTATTACAGGATTGAATTATAGCAGACACGTCTTCGATGAAGATTGGTGAGTTACGACAGACTCATATTCATTCATAAGAACTTTTAAAACACGCCGATTATCATATTGAATAAATATCAATCAAATTCTATTTCTACCATGTCCAAGATGGCTCAGAGGATATGTCGCTGACTTCAATTCTCCATGATACTACAGTTGCAGGTTTGAGTCCCCGGTCACGCCACTTCATTTCTTTCTCTATTTCTTTCCATTTAATATGTATATAAAAATATGTAACATTAAACTAATTGATATAATGCCAAATACCTTTCAAATGATAATTTTGGTTTTATTTAACCCTATAAATATATATATATATATATATTTATATATTCATGCATTAGAAAATTACCATGAATCGACCTAAATGCAGGGAAGATTATAGATAAGCGCCATGTATAAATCATGCTTCAATATACTTTAAAATCCTGCTTGAATCGCCAATAATATTGAGGTGATTATGTGAAATGTTTTCGTATGAATCTTCCATGAAACGTCTTCAAATTGAAATTGAATCATCGTTGATTTAAGGACGGTTACAGTCGGTTATGCATGTGCTTCTTCGATGAATCGAAAATTATATATCCTGCCTTATTTTATACGAAAAATCTTGGATTAAACGGACACTTCTTCGAATATTTATCGATTCATGTTTAGGTACTCTTCCAAAAATCGGTTATAAATCGGCCTAAAAAATCAACTGAGGTGTTAAGTAGTCTGAAAATGGAAGAGTGAGGAGGCGTTACTCGATCGTCTAAGTCACTCTAAAAGTTAAGTTTATTCTAGTCAGAGTCTATACAGTCTTGAGACAAGTTGCGAAATAGTAGTCCTGGGCCTAATTCCAAAAGAAAAAACAGCGCACAAGATAACTAGGCCTGTATAGTAAATATTCAAGCATATGGATATTAAAATATACTTTTTCGTTAGATGGTATTTTAAATGTGGTTCTGAGAGTTGGTTCTTAGGAACGAACCAGGATGCAACTAATTATCGAAATTGGGCAGCATTGTGGAACAAATGTTATTTCAGAGTCAATATAACATAAATATATTCAATTTGAATTACATTTTACTACACCTTCGTTTTACATAATAATATTTATTACTATATAAAAAAATATATGCAAAATCATTATGAATTTTTATTTATACTAAAAACTTTATCATTTACTTTTCCTGGGACTGCTGTGCTACTAAAAGCGTTTCTTTGAATTTTTGTTAAAGCAATCTAATAAACATTTAATACTAAACTGAATAAAACATACAGCGGCCGCTGTTTTCTATTTGGCTCTCTTTCTGGTACATAAAGTGGCCGTTGTAACAACTTTAACATGCAATAAATGAATTTTGACTAATTTATTAGATATTTAAGAATAATATGTGAATATAAAATCAATAATTATAAAGGAACTTAAATTCAAACGATATCACTCGTATATATTTGAATTGATGTACATTGTACAGCTCGGCTAAATTTAAAAAAAAACCTTCAGATTGATATTATTATCAAATTTGATATTGATAATTACAAATTTTTAAATCTAAAAGGCTGCATTTGTATATTTAACTTAATATTACCGTTATTACCCAGATTTTTTTCAATTCCATTATTGATGAATTTTATTCATTAATATATTTTTGATGTGTAATGAAAATGATACTTTTACCACATGTACTTTTACTGTCTATTCCTCACCCATAATCTTGAAACCACATCTAAAAGCTTGAATATGATGTGTGTAGCAATTAGTATTACAAATAATACTATTTATTTAATAACAAATAATCATTAATCGCAAACATTATAATTTTTCAAATCATATTAACATTGGACTATTGTTTATCCTTCCATTATGAAAGTAAAGACCTTAAATAAACAATGTGGCTTGCACTTCAAATATTTACTCGAGTACTTGATTAAATTGCTATTGAAAGGAATTATTAAACGGGAATTAATATAATTGGAATTAAATGTTAACAAACAAATAATATCGAAAGGGTAGAGCACAATAATTTCATTTACTGTGAATACCTCCACTCTGGTGTTATTAGTTTATAAGCCCTCATTTATTCTGCATAATTAAATGGATTTAATTACCATACGCTTATATTGTCAAAGAAGTGAACATAATTAGTGGAATAACTCTATTTGATATTAAAGAGTACCTTCATAATGATTAATCACGTGAAATATTTTCGCATGTTTAGATTTACGTATCAATGCAGTATAAAGAAATACTGTAAGGGCCATGTCAAACGAGCGTTTTCACCGCTCCAAAAGCGTCGTGGAACATGGATAAATATTAAAACGCTTTAAAAACGGTGTGTAAAAACACTCGTGTGTTATTGCCCTAACTGATAGGACTTATTCTGTTGAAATCAATGCTTTTTATATTCATTGTTTGTAACTAATAATAACATGAACACATCAATCATTTTAGTCAGCAATGTTTATTTAGTGCAGAGTCCAATCAGGGAATTGAATGTAAACTGAGGCTAAGAAATGTAAACAGAAACCTATTCAAGCGTAGTTTCCTTTATCGAAACTTAATTGAACATGTGTTAATGTGAATAAAAAGTAGTTTAAAAGAGAAGAATAGATGATGTTATATTGAATATGTTCATATATCTGTCTGTCTGGAATTTAAATAAAGATTTTAGAATGAGATTGCACAAATTAAATTATTTTAAAATATCGATTTATGTCCTTTTTTAAATAAACTGATCTTAAAGGTTCAAATCACCAAAAAATAAATTATCTAACATAACAGTTATAATGAGCCCATATATAGTAGCTCGACTTAAATCATTAGAATAATATATATTTTCATATAAATTAATTCAAAACAGCATAGAAGAATAGTGTCTACCGTCGTGAACTCAAGTTAACATTTATTTCCTACCGTTTTAACAATAACTATAAAGGGTGTCTCTGAAAGCAACCAAAGAAATTACAGTTAGTGTTATTGCCCACTTGGTAGGAGGATTGAATTTTGTTCACCGCTTCTATGGACAAAACTTATGTTAAAGTGGATGCCTGTATCCAGTATGCGTAAGATATCCATATAATAAGTTCATATATAATAGATATAATAATAGATAATTATATCTATAATTATAGATATAATAATAAGACACCCAGTAGTATACGCGTGTCATAAAAAATAAAACACGAATTTTAATATATTAATTTCATGAAAACTGATTAAAGTTCAATTCGTGCAGTTATTTTTGTTCATATCTAGTCTTTTGTTCGCAAATAGACAACTGAATAGAAATATAATTATTTGATTATCGATTCCACTTATTCAACTGATATCAGAACAGGTTCATGTCCATGGTATCAGCTACTTGTCAGTTGAATGTGACAGACAGACAGACAGAAGCAGTTTTGAAATAACATGATGGCTATAAACTATACAAAGGAACTCACACGCTTGCCCGTTTCATATGCTTTGCTTGATTTAATCTTTCTTAGAACAGTTACAGTTAACGTTTGTTAATGTAACTGTCTGAATTGATGGCTAAAAAGTTAATTTATAGTTATTATACACGTTTTAGATATTTATGAAATATGTTGTATTTATTAATTTTCCTGGTTTAAAATTTACTTTTCAATGAAAATAATATTTTTCTTGAACTAGATCTTTCAGTTCCTAAATGGATTTTATATATTTTATAAAACCACATAATTAATGTACTAATTAATAATAATTAATAATTAATTAATATTAATTAATTAAACCACATAATAAAAGTCTCTGAAGTATAAATTGATAATTGAAAAAAAAATTAATATATCTATTATTCATTAGCAAAGGTAGAAGATTATATTTTATCTCCATTTTAAAACTTTACCTCATTTTATTGTACATATTACCTATCAAATAATTAACCAATATTGAAAATTCGGTATTAAATCTATTTCTATCGTATTAAACAGAAAATAAACTCATAACAATGGAATTGTATAAAAAACAGAACGAATTTCTATCTAAAAGAAAGACTCCATTCAAGGATCAAGACGTCATCTTTTGCTCTCTCCAAATCTGCCGCCAAATACTTTTACGACACAGATTAGAATTAATGAAATAGAACACGGAAGAGTTTGCCTTCTTGATTATTCACTGAAGAGGCATCCTTGACCGTGTATGTGAGAGAAAATTTATGTGGGAGAAGATGTATGTGGGAGAAGATGTATGTGGGAGAAGAAGTATATGGGAGAAAAAGTATATGGGAAGAGAAGTATATGGGAGAAGATGAATGTGAGAGAAAATGTATGTGGGAGAAGGTGTGTATGGAAAAATATGTATATGGAGATGAATATGAAAGAAGATTAATGTGGGAGATGTATGTGGGAAAATATGACAAAGAGCGAAGATGTAATAGAGAGAAGATGTATAAAAAAGAAGATGTATTTGATAGAAGATGTATTTGATAGTAGATGTATTTGATAGAAGATGTATTTGATAAAAGATGTATTTGATAGAAGATGTATTTGATAGAAGATGTATTTGATAGAAGATGTATTTGATAGAAGATGTATTTGATAGAAGATGTATTTGATAGAAGATGTATTTGATAGAAGATGTTTTTGATAGAAGATGTATTTGATAGAAGATGTATTTGATAGAAGATGTATTTGATAGAAGTTGTATTTGATAGAAGTTGTATTTGATAAAAGATGTATTTGATAGAAGATGTATTTGATAGAAGATGTATTTGATAGAAGATGTATTTGATAGAAGATGTATTTGATAGAAGATGTTTTTGATAGAAGATGTATTTGATAGAAGATGTATTTGATAGAAGATGTATTTGATAGAAGATGTATTTGATAGAAGATGTATTTGATAGAAGATGTATTTGATAGAAGATGTATTTGATAGAAGATGTATTTGATAGAAGATGTATTTGATAAAAGATGTATTTTATAGAAGATGTATTTGATAGAAGATGTATTTGATAGAAGATGTATTTGATAGAAGATGAATTTGATAAAAGATGTATTTGATAGAAGATGTATTTGATAGAAGATGTATTTGATAGAAGATGTATTTGATAGAAGATGTATTTGATAGAAGATGTATTTGATAGAAGATGTATTTGATAGAAGATGTATTTGATAGAAGATGTATTTGATAGAAGATGTATTTGATAGAAGATGTATTTGATAGAAGATGTATTTGATAGAAGATGTATTTGATAGAAGATGTATTTGATAGAAGATGTATTTGATAGAAGATGTATTTGATAGAAGATGTATTTGATAGAAGATGAATTTGATAAAAGATGTATTTGATAGAAGATGTATTTGATAGAAGATGTATTTGATAGAAGATGTATTTGATAGAAGATGTATTTCATAGAAGATGTATTTGATAGAAGATGTATTTTATAGAAGATGTATTTGATAGAAGATGTATTTGATAGAAGATGTATTTGATAGAAGATGTATTTGATAGAAGATGTATTTGATAAAAGATGTATTTGATAAAAGATGTATTTGATAGAAGATGTATTTTATAGAAGATGTATTTGATAGAAGATGTATTTGATAGAAGATGTATTTGATAGAAGATGTATTTTATAGAAGATGTATTTGATAGAAGATGTATTTGATAGAAGATGTATTTGATAGAAGATATATTTGATAGAAGATGTATTTGATAGAAGATGTATTCGTTATGAAAAGCATCAAAAAGGTGATAGTTCACCATGGTTTTAGAATTTAATAATGCATGGAGTGTTTTATTAATAATATAACAAAGATGCGCGTCAAGAAAAATAGTGACAGAAAAAAAGAATTTTATATCATCCTGTTTCAAATTATTATTAAAATTCAATGTGCTCTAAAATATTGAAGAATATTGAAATTGTTCTGTGAATATTTTATTCGAATTATTTTTTTCAAGTCAAAAATGTGATATAAAACCTATAACAACTTAATATAGGAATATTCAGGCAAATAATCTTATCTAATCTTATATTTGTGAACACGGTACAATATTGGAAAAACTAATATTTTATTGCAATCAATGAAAAAGGCAGTTTTGTTAATTTTTGAGCAAGCTAGAATGAATTGAAGGAATTATATACGAACAAAAGACTTGATTTATCAAAGAAAGTGAATTTTTTATTGTTCGGTCATTTCACAACTATAATGTGTATTCACCATCATGAAATGAATGACAGAAATTGAAATATATTTGACATCGGAAAATTATAGTAATCAATGAACACGGACTTTAAGGATCTATAAAAAAGGCATTTTTGAGCATATAAAGGCACATTAGGACTTATCCATACACTTTTAAGCTTAATATATATAGATTTTTACAACGAATAAATTAGCATTTCGGAATTTAAAATCAACAGTTTTTACTCCGTTTAAATAAAAAAAATGTTGAAAACAAATAAACCAATCATTCTATAAAAATTAAATGAATCTAGTTCACATATAGCATATTTAATCAAATTTAACCTAAAAGTATTTTAAAATGGTTAGGTAAATTGAAATTCATGAGATTAAACTAATTCCAATATTAAATTCGAAATTTAAACCCTCCTAGTAGACAAGCTAAGACTAAACAAACCATATATTAGATAGTTAGACCAATTAAGATATTTTGAAACTGTTGTACAGGAAAAACCACTTACAAAAAAAAACACAATTTTTGTCATCTGAAAGTTTTTCTATTGTAAATATTACTAGATTCTACATATATCTCTCCTCGAATAGTTTATTATGTTGATTTTTTATTCGCTATATTATCTTTTTATTCATGGCAGAGTCTGTGCTAAAAAATTGATATGAAGAATTACAGAAAACTAGATACAGTGTTGACTATGCTAATTCTTGAAGTGATAAAAGTAGTTTATTTATATATATAATTCAGACTGATTTTGATTGAATTACAAAGTTCTATAAATTTGCCAATAATTATAACCCATCAACTTTACCGACTTACAAAATTGTGAATAGTATAAAAAGCCCAAAATAAGACTTTGCATCATTTAAGGAGTTTATGATATTTTATGACTTTATGGCATTTTAAGGACTTTATGGCATTTTAGAATTTTATGGCATTTTAAGGACTTTATGGCATTTTAGGACTTTATGGCATTTTAAGGACTTTGTGGCATTTTAGGACTTTATGGCATTTATTGACTTTATGGCATTTTGTGGCTTTTGTGGCATTTTAGGAATTTATGGCATTTGTCGGGGCTCTAGTGATAAATATAATTGCAACATCTAGTTCTAAAATAACTATCGCCGATTATAGTACTTTAGATCATTGATTTTAATCGATGAAAAATAGTTCATCTACTAACGAAAAAATTAAAAATTGCATATATGAATTGAAAACATACCATGTCCCTAAGATAAAGTTTGAAATTCTGATATTTTATGGTTAAATACGATCAATATTTAAAGTTTTCAACAATAATAGGTTTTCAGCCTAAATTTTAAGTTCCCATTTGTTACTTAAGTTACAAAGCCTAGAAAAAGAAAAGATTAATTATTTAGTTCAAAAACCTAATTTGTTTCAGAAAATTGTTATTAGGTATTTAGTTCAAAAGCCTAATTCGTGGCAAAAAAATATGATTATTTAGTTCTAAAGCCTTAACTGTTAATCCCTGCACTTCAACTCCTCGTATCAATTTCGTCGTTAATTTCTATATCGCAAACACAATATTTAGACAGAGACTTTACTAGTCATTTAATTGAAGCAGATGCGGTTTGTTTGAGTTACAGTGTTGAATACCACCTCCTTCTATTGCTCCAAATCTGTTATCAACATTAGGGGGAGAAATGCGTGGAACTGCAGACGTTGATTAGTATTTCAAAAGGCATTATTTGGTAGATGAGCAAACTAGATTATAGTTTTATTAAAAATTGATTGAATATAGATTTCGAAAATAAAATGATACCCGTTTGTTTATAGGTCATCTTGTATCATCTACATTATTATAATAATAGCGGTTTATGTCTGTCTGTTTGTCACACTAACTACATATAATATATGCTTATCCGGCAGTAATTCTCGGTAGCAAATGGATTAAAATTCTGGATTATCAGTTTGATAATTGGTTCAAACAACTTAATTATATTTTATTTTATTTAGTTGAAAAAGTTTAAGCTGAAGCAGAGCTAGAGATGGTAATATTATTATTACTATACGTTTTCATAAAACATTAATCAGTGTCAATAAAATTCATATCCTAAAAAAGCCGTTATTTTCAGAACGTTGACTTCGTATGGTCAATACGATGTCTAGCCAAACTGACGTTTCCAAAAATTTCAAGTTATTGTTATTGCTTCTTTATCACGTGTCCGACTTACAGTGGTATAACTTGAAATTCACATTGTCGCATTTCAATTCAGGTTCTGAAAATTGAATATCTTTTCCCTAAGAATTATACGTAGTGGTACAAACGTGTACCAATACGTAGTCATCGTGCTAGGACAACACTAGTAATGTATGGCAAGGCACTGTTGCCTGATCAACATAAACTACACAGCATACACTGCACCAGATCGCAGTGTTAACAAGTTGAAATCGCAATGTACCTTCGACAGCTACAGGGCTGCTGGAAGGATTGGATATCGGGGAGAACTTTATGATGGGGCTATAGAAGGTGAAGAGAAGAATTGAATTAATTTACCGCATGTTCCTATCAAACATATACCGATAAAAGATATTGGGTGGGATACCCTCGATCATTATCTTCTATGACCCCACCATAACTCTCTCCCTCTTTGTTTATGTATTCTGTGCAATATATGCCGAGCATGGAGTATGAGGTACAACAATGTAGCGGATACAACAAACTACATTACAGCAATTTCTGTTGACAGTTTCAAAATAATCATTATTTATTTTTTGTCATCTTTGTTTAGTTTTTCAAAAGTAATCTTCATATATTTATATAAAAATGAATAGCATTTTAAAACTCTAAATACAAATGGCCTTTAGGTAGTTTGTTTTATCCGTTAGTTTGTTGTACTTCACACTTCATGATTGTTCAATGACCTGGAAGGGGGGGGGGGGTGGGGATGTTTAAAAATGCGCAGCGCACTTTCGAGAGTGTCCAACTAGGTAAATGGGGTGAAAAATATGCGTCAATATATTAATATATGCTATGAAGTTTTGTAAAGAATATGGTTGAGGCACCTCTTGAATGATATTGCGTAACTTTTTCATATTCTCCCAACTTATAGTTTCAAAGAAGTAGTTTTTTCATCTTACAAAATAGAACAAAGTTTGAAAACAGAAACTGAAAAAGCTACCAGGACCATCGTGTCATTTGTTGCATGGGAAAATGAGACAGGGTAAGGCTATGAGTTATGGGACGGTTTCACGCTATCGATCATGTGAGAACAAAAATAATTATTATTATTCAACTCTTATGTATACATTTTATACATAATCGAAAATGTGTATCCGTTCGATAACTTGAAACGATCTTTTTTTCTAGTTAGAAGTAACTGATTTTCATATCAAAAACATATGCAGTGTTTTTTATTTCTTCTTCGGATTATTTCTATTTCTGCATTGCCTGATATGTATCTCATAGATAAATACGTACAACTAAACCATTTACAGTTCTAGTTGATCAAAATGAAATAATATTTGATCCAAGTGAATTTCAATTTGATGCCAGTGAAATTGAATTTGATCCTTTTGAAATTGAATTTAATCCAAGTGAAATAATATTTGATCCGAGTGAAATAATATTTGATCCAAGTGAAATAATATTTGATCCAAGTGAAATTGAATATTTTATCATTCCGATACTTCACATTTGGACAATGAAAGATTATGGTGAGAAATGAAAAATTATGGTGGGAAATGAAAGATTATGGTAGGCAATGAAAGATTATGGTGGGTAATGAAACATTATGATGGACAACGAAAGATTATGGTGGAGAATGAAAGATTACGGTAGGCAATAAAAGACTATGGTGGGTAATGAAAAATTAGGGTGGACAATGAAAGATTATGGTGGGCAATGAAAGATTATGGTGGGCAATGTGAGATTATGGTGGGCAATGTGAGATTATGATTGGCCAATCGTAATCTCATAAATTATACAATTATTTATTATATTTTTAATGTTAAAATCGTGACATTTTTCTTGCAATCAACCAACCAACCAACCAACAGACAAATACACAAAATGTGAAGTATCGGTATCAGACAAATATTATTCCATATGGATCAAATTCAATTTCACTTGGATCAAATTGAAATTCACTTGGATCAAATATTATTTCATTTGGATCAACTAGAACTGTAAATGGTATAGATGACGGGCACTCGTAGAGCGTATACCTTCGCCGCCGCTTATAAATGACGTATAATTAACCTGCCTCGCCCAAAATCTAATAAACTTCCACCAAATTTAAGGAAATTTGATTGAATTGAGTTATAAATGCCCTTGACTTTGACATTTGACCAGACCGCTTCCAAAATCTTACGAGATGGTTCCTGGACATTGACCAATCGTTCCACCCAATTCCAAGCAATTTGGATGACAACTTTTTGAGTTATGCAAATAACAAGACGACATAAAAATAAATAAAAATTCAACCTAAAATACATCCTTCCACAATCTGCGACGGAAAAAATTAAATAAAACCATAAGAATTAAAATATCATCAATATATTCCCGTGTGTATCATGGTTACTAAATGGCATGGTCGACTAATTAGTGACTTGATCGCACTGAGTGGCTTGGTTGCAGTAAGTATCTTATTCGCACTAAGTGGCTTATTCGCACTTAGTGGCTTGGTCGCAGTAAGTGGCTTATTCGCACTAAGTGGCTTGTTCGCACTAAGTGGCTTGTTCGCACTAAGTGGCTTGGTCGACTAATTAGTGAATTGGTTGCATTAAATGGGTTGGTCTCACTAAGTTGCTCTATAGCACTAAGTGGCTTGGTTGCACTAAGTGGCTTTATAGCACTAAGTGGCTTCATAGCACTAAGTGACTTGGTAGCACTAAGTGACTTGGTAGCACTAAGTGGCTTTATAGCACTAAGTGACTTGGTAGCACTAAGTGGCTTCATAGCACTAAGTGACTTGGTAGCACTAAGTGACTTGGTAGCACTAAGTGGCTCTATAGCACTAAGTGACTTGGTAGCACTAAGTGGCTTCATAGCACTAAGTGACTTGGTAGCACTAAGTGGCTTTATAGCACTAAGTGACTTGGTAGCACTAAGTGGATTAATAGCACTAAGTATCTTGGTAGCACTAAGTGACTTGGTAGCACTAAGTGACTTGGTATCACTAAGTGACTTGGTAGCACTAAGTGGGTAGCACTAAGTGGCTTTATAGAACTAAGTGGATTTATAGCACTAAGTGACTTGGTAGCACTAAGTGGCTTTATAGCACTAAGTGACTTGGTAGCACTAAGTGACTTGGTAGCACTAAGTGGCTTGGTAGCACTAATTGGATTTATAGCACTAAGTGACTTGGTAGCACTAAGTGGCTTTATAGCACTAAGTGACTTGGTAGCACTAAGTGACTTGGTAGCACTAAGTGACTTGGTAGCACTAAGTGACTTGGTAGCACTAAGTGACCTTGTAGCACTAAGTGACTTGGTAGCACTAAGTGACTTGGTAGCACTAAGTGACTTGGTAGCACTAAGTGGGTAGCACTAAGTGGCTTTATAGCACTAAGTGACTTGGTAGCACTAAGTGGCTTCATAGCACTAAGTGACTTGGTAGCACTAAGTGGCTTCATAGCACTAAGTGACTTGGTAGCACTAAGTGACTTGGTAGCACTAAGTGGCTTTATAGCACTAAGTGACTTGGTAGCACTAAGTGGATTAATAGCACTAAGTATCTTGGTAGCACTAAGTGACTTGGTAGCACTAAGTGACTTGGTAGCACTAAATGGCTTTATAGCACTAAGTGGGTAGCACTAAGTGGCTTTATAGCACTAAGTGACTTGGTAGCACTAAGTGGCTTGGTAGCACTAATTGGATTTATAGCACTAACTGACTTGGTAGCACTAAGTGGCTTTATAGCACTAAGTGACTTGGTAGCACTAAGTGACTTGGTAGCACTAAGTGGCTTTATAGCACTAAGTGACTTGGTAGCACTAAGTGACTTGGTAGCACTAAGTGGCTTTATAGCACTAAGTGACTTGGTAGCACTAAGTGACTTGGTAGCACTAAGTGACTTGGTAGCACTAAGTGGCTTTATAGCACTAAGTGACTTGGTAGCACTAAGTGACTTGGTAGCACTAAGTGACTTGGTAGCACTAAGTGACTTGGTAGCACTAAGTGACTTGGTAGCACTAAGTGACTTGGTAGCTCTAAGTGACTTGGTAGCACTAAGTGACTTGGTAGCACTAAGTGACTTGGTAGCACTAAGTGACTTGGTAGCACTAAGTGACTTGGTAGCACTAAATGACTTGGTAGCACTAAGTGACTTGGTAGCACTAAATGGCTTTATAGCACTAAGTGACTTGGTAGCACTAAGTGACTTTATAGCACTAAGTGACTTGGTAGCACTAAGTGACTTGGTAGCACTAAGTGGCTTTATAGCACTAAGTGACTTGGTAGCACTAAGTGACTTGGTAGCACTAAGTGACTTGGTAGCACTAAGTGACTTGGTAGCACTAAGTGACTTGGTAGCACTAAGTGGCTTTATAGCACTAAGTGACTTGGTAGCACTAAGTGACTTGGTAGCACTAAGTGACTTGGTAGCACTAAGTGACTTGGTAGCACTAAGTGACTTGGTAGCACTAAGTGACTTGGTAGCACTAAGTGACTTGGTAGCACTAAGTGACTTGGTAGCACTAAGTGACTTGGTAGCACTAAATGACTTGGTAGCACTAAGTGACTTGGTAGCACTAAGTGACTTGGTAGCACTAAGTGACTTGGTAGCACTAAGTGGGTAGCACTAAGTGGCTTGGTAGCACTAAGTGACTTGGTAGCACTAAGTGACTTGGTAGCACTAAGTGACTTGGTAGCACTAAGTGACTTGGTAGCACTAAGTGACTTGGTAGCACTAAGTGACTTGGTAGCACTAAGTGACTTGGTAGCACTAAGTGACTTGGTAGCACTAAGTGACTTGGTAGCACTAAGTGGCTTGGTAGCACTAATTGGATTTATAGCACTAAGTGACTTGGTAGCACTAAGTGGCTCTATAGCACTAAGTGACTTGGTAGCACTAAGTGACTTGGTAGCACTAAGTGACTTGGTAGCACTAAGTGACTTGGTAGCACTAAGTGACTTGGTAGCACTAAGTGACTTGGTAGCACTAAGTGACTTGGTAGCACTAAGTGACTTGGTAGCACTAAGTGACTTGGTAGCACTAAGTGACTTGGTAGCACTAAGTGGGTAGCACTAAGTGGCTTTATAGCACTAAGTGTGTAACACTAAGTGACTTGGTAGCACTAAGTGGCTTTATAGCACTAAGTGGCTTTATAGCACTAAGTGGCTTTATAGCACTAAGTGGGTAGCACTAAGTGGCTTGGTAGCACTAAGTGACTTGGTAGCACTAAGTGACTTGGTAGCACTAAGTGACTTGGTAGCACTAAGTGACTTGGTAGCACTAAGTGACTTGGTAGCACTAAGTGGCTTTATAGCACTAAGTGTGTAGCACTAAGTGACTTGGTAGCACTAAGTGGCTTTATAGCACTAAGTGTGTAGCACTAAGTGACTTGGTAGCACTAAGTGGCTTTATAGCACTAAGTGGCTTTATAGCACTAAGTGGCTTTATAGCACTAAGTGGCTTTATAGCACTAAGTGGCTTTATAGCACTAAGTGGCTTTATAGCACTAAGTGTGTAGCACTAAGTGGCTTTATAGCACTAAGTGGCTTTATAGCACTAAGTGGCTTTATAGCACTAAGTGGCTTTATAGCACTAAGTGGCTTTATAGCACTAAGTGGCTTTATAGCACTAAGTGGCTTTATAGCACTAAGTGGCTTTATAGCACTAAGTGTGTAGCACTAAGTGGCTTTATAGCACTAAGTGTGTAGCACTAAGTGGCTTTATAGCACTAAGTGGCTTTATAGCACTAAGTGGCTTTATAGCACTAAGTGGCTTTATAGCACTAAGTGGCTTTATAGCACTAAGTGGCTTTATAGCACTAAGTGTGTAGCACTAAGTGTCTTTATAGCACTAAGTGTCTTTATAGCACTAAGTGTGTAGCACTAAGTGTCTTTATAGCACTAAGTGGCTTTATAGCACTAAGTGGCTTTATAGCACTAAGTGGCTTTATAGCACTAAGTGGCTTTATAGCACTAAGTGGCTTTATAGCACTAAGTGTGTAGCACTAAGTGGCTTTATAGCACTAAGTGACTTTATAGCACTAAGTGGCTTTATAGCACTAAGTGGCTTTATAGCACTAAGTGGCTTTATAGCACTAAGTGTGTAGCACTAAGTGTCTTTATAGCACTAAGTGACTTGGTTGCACACTAAATTTCCATTTTTCAAAATTTTGTATTTGCCTTCCATTATTTTTAAGAAACGGACAACAAATAACTATACAAATTTCACCAATATTTAAATGAAAATATGACTGCCTGATATATGATATATACTTTAATGAAATATTTTACAACATTTTCGATATGCTATTGTTATATCAACTAGTGTACTTGCCCTTTAAAAATAACGGGTCTCCAATAGTAATTCATCACCCGTTGTTAAGTTAGTTTTAGTGAATTAGAATAAAATCGATTTTTCTGCTTAAACTGATACTTTTTTCATAGCTAGAAGCATTTGAAAAATTGAATAAAAACAAAAGAATTTAAATATCAAGTCAATATATTCCCGTGCGTATCATAGTTATATTCTTCATGTTTAATACCCATAGTGTAAAAGAGGACACCAAATAAATAAATAAACACACTAAGGAAATTATTAGTATAGATTCTTATGGTATATCAATAATATAGTAAAGCTACTAAATACTTCAGTTACTCCTCATTGAAAATCACAAGTGTTTAGTTTTCTATGAACTTCTCTTTTGACGTTTGCCGCACTAACTGCACTATTTAGTTACTTAAATTTAGGATAAGTCTCGAATTATTGGACTGTTCCACATTTTCGATCCTATAAGAAAAATAATTTAGGATAATAATCGTTTAGTTTATATTTCAATCGTATACATGATACGAATTATATTGAGATTTAATTAATAATCTATCCTAATAATACCCGTAGTGTTCTTATTTATGTTGTGTCCGCTTTTACACGATGGATATTAAACATGAAGAATGTAACTATGATACGCACGGGAATATATTGACTTGAAATTTAAATTCCCCTGATTCTATTCAGTTTTTGAATGAAAATCTTATTTACAAAGAAATATTATATTATGCAGAAATTTGATTTTAATCTAACTCATTAAAAGTTACCTAATAAAGGGTAATAAATGGTATTGATTGCGTGTTATTTTTAATGGGAAAGTACTCTTGTAGTAGTATATATTTGTATGGTTTAATCGAAAGTGTTGTACTGTCTGTAATAACTCGAAACTTACCTTTTATCAAAATAGAAGCTTATTAAAATAAAAGCTCCTTCAAATAGCTTATTTTTTCTAAAGTTAGATCTAATTCGAAAATAATCATGTCATTAAATTGAAAAAAAATTGCATTGAAAAAAATTAATTGCATTGAATTAACAAGATACATATTTAATTAAAATTAATTGTGATATGAAAACATTGAATTTGATATAAAAAAAGATGAGAAATTTAATAATAAAACATTGAAATAAATATAACGAAATCAATGGGTAGATATATCAAATATATTTAATTCATAATTTATATTAATATTGTAAGCTATATTTCTATATCGTATCTCTGCAATCACTAAGATTAAAAAATAAGATGAAAGAAAAATGAGAAGTAAACAAAAAAAATATTGTACTTTTAATTAAATAAAATTACAGTTCAAGTAATATTATAAATTTAATATATTTTCCACATGTATTCATTCTACTACCGTCATGTGCTTTTACCGTTAGAGAGAATTAAATAAAAACATCAAAAAAGATAAAAAAAACACAGTATCCAGCCTTTATAGAACCGAATAAACTATTTATTAATCTTTGTAGCCTTTAAGTTCTATTAATTAAAAGTGAAGGGTGATGTTTGATCTTGCACTAATGCAATTAAGCAATGACGTGGTAGAATGGATACATGCAAAGAAAAAATCACTTGAAATCTATTTTTTATCAACTTATAGATGCATTGTTTATATATTCTTTTTTTAAATTGGGTACACTTTTTTGTGGGTCACCCTGTATACTCATTCAATTGGTATGTCAAAATAGCATTAGGGGGGTACCATAATAGTGGTATGTACTGTTAGGTATACACTATTAGAGGTATACCATTTTAGAGGTGTACAAATATAGGTACACCATTGACAAGTATACCATTGACAATTGTATACCATTGATAAGTACACCATTGACAAGCATACCATTGACAAGTATACCATTGATAAGTACACCATTGACAAGCATACCATTGACAAGTATACCATTGACAAGTATACCATTAACAAGTATACCATTGACAAGCATACAATTGACAAGTATACCATTGACAAGTATACCATTGACAAGTATACCATTGACAAGTATTCCATTGACAAGTATACCATTGACAAGTATACCATTGACAAGTATACCATTGACAAGTATACCATTGACAAGTATACCATTGACAAGTATACCATTGACAAGTATACCATTGACAAGTACACCATTGACCAGTATACCATTGACAAGTATACCATTGACAAGTATACCATTGACAAGTATACCATTGACAAGTACACCATCGACAAGTACACCATTGACAAGTATACCATTGACAAGTATACCATTGACAAGTACACCATTGACAAGTATACCATTGACAAGTACACCATTGACAAGTATACTATTTACAAGTATACCATTGACAAGTATACCATTGACAAGTATACCATTGACAAGTATACCATTGACAAGTATACCATTGACAAGTATACCATTGACAAGTACACCATCGACAAGTACACCATTGACAAGTATACCATTGACAAGTATAACATTGATAAGTACACCATTGACAAGCATACCATTGACAAGTATACCATTGACAAGTATACCATTAACAAGTATACCATTGACAAGTATACCATTGACAAGTATACCATTGACAAGTATACCATTGACAAGTATACCATTGACAAGTACACCATTGACCAGTATACCATTGACAAGTATACCATTGACAAGTATACCATTGACAAGTACACCATTGACAAGTATACCATTGACAAGTATAACATTGACAAGTACACCATTGACAAGTATACCATTGACAAGTATACCATTGAAAAGTATAACATTCACAAGTATACCATTGACAAGTATACCATTGAAAAGTATACCATTGGCAAGTACACCATTGACAAGTACACCATTGACCAGTATACCATTGACAAGTATACCATTGACAAGTATACCATTGACAAGTATACCATTGACGAGTATACCATTGACAAGTATACTATTGACTTAAGTATACCATTGACAAGTATACCATTGACAAGTATACCATTGACAAGTATACCATTGACAAGTACACCATCGACAAGTATACCATTGACAAGTATACCATTAGAAGTAAAAATCTAATAAATTTTTGCCTATTATGGAAATGCCGAAGAATCAGGGTTAAAAACTTCCTCATTTATTATTACAGTTTCTGCATTTTAATCTAAGAGCACTCGAGCGATTAAAATGCTGTTCTTTGAATTAAATTCTAGCGAAGAGTTGGCTAGGGACACATTGCAATGTTGTTCTGAGGTCTTAGCGGATTAGAATGAAAACAAAATGTTATGGAATTAATTAAATGGTTATCTTATTAAATAATGTATGTACTGATTTTAAAGCATAACCATACTGATATATAATAATAATAATCATATTTTTTCATAAAAATATGTATATTACATAAACTATCAAATTTAAACATACAAAATATATTAAGAAACCTTATTAATTGTAATTTTTGTAGCTACCAAATAGGTTTGAGTACACGACGATGAATGTATTTAAATTTAATTCTTGTCATCAGTTTAAATCTAATACAATATTATGCATTAGTTTGAATTTTTTTTGTATGTGAACAAAGTTATTATATATAAAGGTATATAGATCAATATTTTCTGAGTAATGTTGTTTATATTCATTTACCATTTCTATAGTTAAGATCACGTTTATTGAAATTATGGATGGGCTTACTAAATATATGTAATTCATTTATCACTTATATTTTGTTTTTAAAGAAAATATTCTTCCATTAAAAAACAATTATTTAAAGATTATAAAACCAATGAAAAAGTAATAATGCGAAGCAAGAGATGATGAAATGTTTAGCTGTCAACTCCCTATACAGGTTCTATAATATATAATCTTAAATATACAAATATAACAATAAAAAATTCAAGCACGAACACCAATCTTGATTTATAATACTAGTTTAACCTTCTGTAGGTTACCATACAGTGAATTACTTGAATACAATGATGTATTATCAAAGTATTGTTTACACTCAAGGAGTAAATTCTTGACCAGTATTTTACCATTCATAACAACATTTTATTTCTATTGAGGAAGAGAAAACTGTAATTCATACCCAGTATCAATCAATCGTTGAATTCGTGTAACATTTTTAGTATATATTTAGACTACAATATGTAAAAAACAGATTGCAGAAAATGTTCACCTTCAACTATCAATCAAAGAATATATCCCTAAATCGAAGATGATATAGCGGAGTCGTATTATAATGATAATAAATAAGAATGTACTTCAAGAGAGATACAACCAATTTACTAAATTATATGGTACACTTTTTTGCTTTTCTATGGACGAGGCCACATTCCAATATCAATTTTATATATAGATTTGAGAATAATACCTTGTTTGATTATTTACCAACATGTAGAAAACAGAATAGAGTTATAAGTACAAGATAATAAGTATAAACGGAATAAATGTTCCATGGGTTATCATTAGGAAAAATTGTCTAAAAAAGTAGATTCAAAATATAAGCATTACAATATATTTTAACGGGATTTTTTCTTATACAACTATTGAAGTTTTTAATTTATATTTATATAAGTTGCATAAACAAAGATATGTTTCTATACAATACTTTATTAGTGATCTCTAAAGGCATTATTTACTTTTAAGATTGAGTATGTTGTAGAAGTTATCCAGATTGAAGTAGTGTTATACAAAAATGTCTTCATGTAATTGAAGTGTTCTTCAGGAAAACAAAAATGAAGGAACCTTCTGATTTAATTTTTTTTTTGACAAAACAAGCCATGCAATATATATGCAAATTTTAAATGCAATCTTTGAATTTAATTCGTATGATCTATAAGGATATGATACCATTATTTTACCATAAAATAAATAGTAAATAACACAAATTTATACTGAATCTTTTATATTTTTCGTTGGGGTGAATTGGCAAGACTGTAGTGAAAATTAATTTTAAATTGTTTACTATATTTTCGGTAAATTCCTAGCACACGTCCCTAAATGATTTAGGGACGTGAACTAGGAAGGGGGTATTTGGATGAAGTACACTTTTCACATGAAGTCCAATCTCTAACTGATAGTTCAATATCGAGTATATTCAAACAGCATTTGCTAGAGTCAGAGTCCCAAGCCACACCCATAGAGTTATGATAAACTACTCTAGAGAGAGGAAGTGTTGCAGCGATTGCAGGACGCTAAGGAAGACGGTGTAAAACCTTATTTTGTTTCAGTTGTATCATTTCTCCATTAAATTTTGTTTCAGTTACATCATTTCTCCATTAAACTGACTCTAGATTACCAGTCACGTGACCCAAAATAAGGATTTTAGCGTCCTGCAAGACGCGATATTATTTTGGCCACCGACTCACCACTTGGCCTCACCTTGACCGGGAGATATAGCACCGCGGAACTTCAATCGATGTATATAAGCGTCAGATATTTTTTTTTTCAATACGATATTGTTAAATTTTCTGAATTTTAATTTCAAATATCCCTTTTTGGTATTATTATGTAGTTATGGTACTACATTTTCTATAAATTAATATTTTTTAGTGCAATCAATTTAAATCAGATAAAAGGAAATAAAATTTAAGAAAAAATAATTAAAAAACATCCCCTTCCTAGTTTGCGTCCCTACATCAATAAGGGACATATATTACAATATTACATTGATAACATTTTTTATCTAGCTATTTTTAAATATTTCATACCGTTTAACAAGAATAATAGGCCTTACGTAAATCATTAAAAAATATGCTAATTGACTGGTGCAAATTATAGGTTCAGAATTTTGTATTGTGTATAAGAAAAATGAAACGATACTATAATGTAGACTAAACTTCTTATAAATGTATCTTAAAATCGATTTATATAATTAATTTCCTTTTCTCCTCTATCAAAAATTCTGCATATGACAAATTGGTATGGAAAGTTTTTATAGGGTGGGTGTTTTTTACGGTGGATTTTCCCGACTGCTTTGAGTAACGAATCAGTTTTTAAATCAATGAAATGGTGATAGAATGACCGGACACTTTTTGAATTGGTTAGTGACTTAGTTAAGTCTGAAAGTAATAAGAAACTTATGCTACAGCCAGATTATACGGTGAGCTGGCACTTAAGTAACTATTATCAATTATGTGAGTAATTTAATTGAAATACCAAAGGTTGACTTACGGTTCGGCAAAATTATTGTGGAAACCATATTTAATTATCTACAAATGCACTATTAATTTGATTATGAGATAAACTCAAAGAGTAGGCATTTCACTTTAAAAATATACCAAGTTTTTCACATACAATTATAATAAATAACAATTTTAATTTGGACGGTTATAATAATGTTAAAAATTATTTTTAAATGCAAATATTAATTTAAAATCAATTAGATTTCCAATTGTAAAACTGACCTGTGTGTCATTATTCATTATAATTTTTTTAAACTGAAGAAACTGTATTTTTTTATTGTTATAATTGGGTGTTCTGTATTACTGTATCATTTATTTATTTTACTGTGTTCATGAATAAATGGTTTCATTGTTTCATATTCCCAATCATTTTAACATTACGCTTTAGAATAGACGATTTTAAAGAGTCTTGATAAGTTTATTGAGTTTGGATATGGTCTTTGAATGATTAATTTATTAATAAATAAAACTTGGAATTCTTTTCTTTAAAATGAAACCTATTTCAATCTTCTAGGAATAATTGTTTGCAAATTATAACCCTTGAAAATCGACTGCTTTTTTGCGGAAACTCTGTATTTAACTATTATTTCATACTGATATTATTTCGTTACGAAAACTACAAGATCACAATAGATATATCTATATATTGTATACCGATATGTATATATTTAAAATAATAATTGACTTAAGTTATAGTATAATCAAACCGAAAAAATATGAAGTTATAGCTTTTCAAATTATTAATAAAGTAAATTTTACAAATATTTATATACCAGCAAACCCAGTTGAAACCTTTAACGTTCTTTGAATTTATTCAAAGTGTTTTAAATTAGCAAGGTAATTATTTGATACATCACAAAATCTAACGACACTCCTCTCCGATGGAGGACATTAAAAAATATCAAACAATGTTCAAATTTGTTCAATATAATCATAATCTAGCAATAAGAGCTAGGCATTATGAATAAGGCTATGCCACTATATAATTTCAGATATTGAACAAAACAAAGTTCTTACGAAAGCACATTAGAAAAAATATAAATAAACAATGATTTCTTTTTTTAATATTCTTTCTTAAAAAGGTTATCTATCTAACATTGATCTATCAGGAAATAATTTTTGGCTACAACATAAGTCTTGGTCGTTGAAGGGTTTAATGTGATTTCAAATTGTTGCTTTGATGTCGTCACGCATACAAAACACCTCGATTGTCCTCACCTATCTATTTTATATACTTGTAGGTAAGTATTACCGTTAGCTAGCTCTCTACCGCAGTGGACCTGTAACAATGCTTCAGTTAACAAGTGCTCTATAATCGCGCCGCCGTTGGTTTTCTATTGATAAATGGTTGTTTTTAGTTTTATGGTATCTAATAATGAAGTGTTAATTTTCTTAATGAAAACTGACCTTTTTTAAATTGATGTCATGGATGATATTTAAATATTTTTGATGAGAAGGATTTAAGGAAATAGATTAAAAATGGTCAAATGGAGGGAAATCCAGAAGATTTCAATGTAGAGGTTGAGAATAATTAAGATTAGGAATCATTAGTGATAGAGAAGTATCAATATTCTAACTTTTAGAAAAAGGCTTTTTAATTATTTATCCTGAAAATAGTATAACGTAAAATTTTCTAACAAATATAGTAAGAAACCTATAACAACAGCAATTATTTGGATAAATAAATTAAAACAAAAAAACGTATAAAATATGTAATTTTGAGCAATACTCAGAATTATGAATTAAAATAAATAGAAAAACTATTCATGGAACAATAGATTTATTTATAAACTTCAAAAGAAGTTTTTCCATCATTAAAAATAGAATAATATAAACAACAATATTATTCATTGTATCGATAACTCCTTTAAATAATCAAATTATATTTTCTTTGTTGTTATTTAAATAGTTATGTGAATACTTTAGAAATGTTTTCCAGATCATAAGGTGAATTATATTTCTAAATAAACATATACAAACATAGCAATAAAGATGCTATCCATTAGAAAATCTAACTCAATTAAGTGTCGGTGATTGTTTTATTTTTCATATTCCATCGATAATTTTGGTATAATTTTCTCCTATCTTAAACAGTAAATGTTGATCAATTAATGGATTTTTTACCATGAAATTACTACTTATTTTCTGATTATGTACAACCATACCACATGAAAAGATATACTACATAACATGATATATTTTTCGGAAGCCTCGTCATTTTATATCGACTTCAGAAAAATCACAATAATAGTTATTGACCATTTCACAAAAGAAAGTTTACATTCATTTTTCTCATTGACATCGATCTTATAGAAGCATTTTCATTATCAAATAAAATACAAAATAAAATATGTTCGATATAAGAATATTATTTGTAAAATAAATATCGATTTCATATATTCAATTTCTAGTTTTATAAAGCTATATCAGTTACAAAATTTCATAGTAGCCATGACATGGTTAAAATTAAGCTGCGAGTTCTCGAAATTGTGCAAATTTGTAAATTGAATGGAAAATATATAGAATTATACAATATACATACTGGTCATAAATAAATTTCTCTATTTCGTTTGCATGATCATTTTTATTGATTTGTTTAATTAAACTAGACATGCGTATTACGTATATTGTATTTGATAAACAAAATTTAAATTTAAAATAAATGCAACGTCTAAATTAACTTTTTAATTGAATTCATCGATAAACTTTACATAAAAATATATAAGACATCAGATAAATACTTCAATTATTATCATTGTTGTATTATTCTCTTCGATGATAAAAATGACTTCCGTAACTTTAACTTCGATGATAAAAATGCTAAGAAAAACAAAGTTTCTGTAGTTTATGTAACAAGATGAGTTCTAATTGAGATATAAACATATTTATAATGCAATGTAATTGAATGTTCAGTTTGATAAAAGAAAGTTGCTATTTTGCATTGGTTTGAAAAATAATGGTAATTAACTAAATAATAAATACTAACATAGGTAATTATTTCATTATCATTCAAAGTTTCTATAATACTTAGCTTATACTAATTTTATTATTTATACTATAATCTGGTGATGACGAATAGAATATAAATATTAATACGAAAATATAAAATATAAATAAATTTAAAAGTTACGAATATTAAATATCGTTTCTATAATGGGATTTAATTTATAAACCATAGAATAAATATGACACGTGGAGAAAAATGTACACTGAGAAAAAAGTGCGAGTCAGAATGACTCATCACTTGAGTCGAGGCTGCAAAACTCCAATATTGGAGTCTGTTCTCTTGATTGACTCTACCTGAGTCAATCTGACTATGAATTAGGAGTCAATATGACTCTTTTTTTTGAGTAGAATATTAGGATGAGTCAAATTGACTCACATTTATGAGCCGATTTTGGCTCAAACTGAAAACTCAAATTTTGAGTCAATTTCACTCGTATTTTTGTTTCAGTGTACCAAATACAATAAACTCACATTCAAAGAGTATTAAAAAGTTTCAATTAGAACCCGGGAGCTGTAACTTTGTTATTGAAAAAGGTTTGATTTCTCTAAAACTAAATAAAGTCAACTAGATTAGCAAGTAGGTACGTACCAGCTTTCACCTTATAATTGACCTCTTAGTGTGATTCCAATGTAAAACCCTTAAACAGACAAATTTGTACCTATTAGATATAAAACTCATAACCGAATTAAAAAATAATCGATAAAAAAAATTCAAGGACGAATAGACTAAAACCCTAATTATATTTATTTAAATTGTTCAATCCTTGAATAGTTTCCATGTGCTTCCAATCTCACATTTCCTTCAGAGTTAACTGGTTTGCTACCAAAACGGTGAGGTAGACTATAATTTGCGAGTGATCAGTTGTACAGAGAGAGCTGAATGGTATGTACAATTTTAGGTACAACTTTAGGTGCAATTTGCATGTTCATTGTACAATTTGTATATACAATTTGTATATACAATTTGTATATACAATTTGTATATACAACAAAGTTCTGTCAAATATATAACTTAGGTCAAAATATACAGAATATAAGTAAAAAACAGAATAAAAGGTCAAAATTATGTATAATTCAAACTTATAGTTTCTCTCTGAATGCTGTTGTGCAGAAAGCCTCCAATAAAAACGCCTAATTCTTTTTTACAGAAAATGTACATTTAGATATCAATATAATGTTAATATGTTCAAGCAGTGTACTTTCACGAGGCGTTTTCTCTACAAGAAGAGTATTTTTGCGATACTAATAGTATTCACTTACTTTGCGATGATAAACGGAATTTACGACATGTTGATAGCTCTCCCTTACGACACTTTCTACGTACACAGAGGACCAAGAGAACCTCTGTCGAAATTGGTCGCCGACATGGAATCCGACAACCTAACTGAAAGTTACCTCATCAACAGATTCACGTTCAAATATCTCTCTGTTTCCGATAAGAAATGTGTTTTTCCAGCCAATGAAGGCGGGGTGAATGTTATATTCTTGGTAAAAAGTTCAGTAGGTCACATTGACAACCGAAATGCAGTGCGAGAAACGTATGGGAAAGTGAAAAGCTTTATGGGAAACAGAATCGAAACTGTGTTCTTGTTAGGCGTGAAGGATTTGTCACCGAAGATACAAATAGCTGTTGAAGCTGAGAAAAACATACATGGTGATATAGTGCAAGCTGATTTCCTTGACAGCTATGAAAATAACACTTTGAAAACTACCATGGCTTTGGACTGGTGTTACAAGCAATGCAAGAACGTAGACTTCTTCGTCTTTGTGGACGATGACTATTTCGTTTCAATTAAAAACCTCTTCAGATATTTAAAGAACCCTTTCAACTATCCACCTCCAGCGGATGAGGAAGGTGAACACATTTTCAATTCAAGCATGAATTTGTGGGCAGGTTATAGTTATTCTAACGGAATTCCAGTGCGGCACCCCAGTAAGTGGAGAATCGCACTGGAGTTGTACCCATATGATGCATATCCACCCTACATTGCTGGTGGCATGACGGTGATGTCGAAAGAAACTTTCAAGAACATCTACTATGCGTACCTTTTCACCGAACTATTCGTGTAAGTTTTCTTTATGAAATTTTATTTCATACTGCATGTTTTGATGTTCCTATAATCGACAGTATTGCAGGATATCTCTATGTGCTATATTAATAAACCATTTCATAAAGATATATATTTACATTTTCTGAACATAGTTGTGTATTTACTCTCATTTTTTCTTAGTTAAGATCACGGTTATTGAATTCTTTTATGTGCTCACTATTTACTTATCACAATATCAAATAGCAAGAGATCAAAATACCCATGAAGAAGTAATAATGTGAAGCAATAGAAAATTATGAGCTGTAAACTCCTTATACAGCTTCTGTAGTACATAATCTTGAAGAAAAATATAACACTTCACAGACTGCATTAACATAAAAAAATAAGGTATAAGCACTAACAGCAATCTTGTTTTAAAATTGATTTTGCCTTCAGTTCTTTCAAAGATTCGATGATCTCAGCACCAACAATTCTCTCATATTTAGGATATTTTATATTTATAATTAGAGCCCAGATTTATAGCTCTAACGAAAGTAGTCGAAAATAGCGCTTAAAAAAAGTTTTCATTGCTCTAAAAAAGAGTTTTAAAGTTGGTAAAAAAAGTCCTTATAATAGCTGAGTCTGTCCTAAAATTGATGCATTTCCTTTCTTTTATCCGCGTTATAGAAACTTTTAGAAGAAAATTTAAGAGTAACTATGCCATTCTTGTTTATTTGTTAATAGTTGATTTTTAATTATTATTCACAGAACTTACGCAACAAATAATGGCAAATGTGTACGTATAATATCGTATATATAAAAATATGAGTTTAATAAATAGTAAATAAAACCCAAGTTTCTCAATTTATACTTAGCTTGCATTTTACAAGAAACTAAAAAGATGAAAGAAAACTAAACAAAATTTATCCGAAACTATGTTGTCTAAGTCACAACCAACTAATGAAAATTTAACCGCGAAACTCAAATAGAACAGCACAAACCAAATGCAAAAACACTAACAAAAATTCTTTATATAATAAATATGCTACTTTTTAATGAAACAATAATTTAAACTTAATCACGAGAAATTACCAATATTGTATTGACATTTACAGCTGTCAAGCTTAGTCTCTTGTCTCTTAAAATTTCAAATTTGAAAAGCTTATTTCATCTTTAAAACAGTTTCGGGTTGTTCCACTACTTTGGGTTGTTTGGTTTCTACAACATGATCACTTAACTAACATAATAAATTAACATTTTTTTCTTTTTCAGGATCGATGATGTGTTCATTGGAATGTGTGCAAAAAAGGCAAACATCACTCCGACACACAATAAAGAGTTTGTTCGATATAAATGGAGTAACTCTGCTGAAAACTACAGAGATATAATTAGTTCACATGGTTTTGGAGATCCACAAGAGATGGTGGAAATGTGGAGGTTAACTCAATCTGAGGCAATTTCTTATCAATATTATTCTTATAAAGATGACTGATAATTAGCCATTAGATAATTACGCATTGCAAATCAATATTTCGATGACTATAAAACCAAAGACAAAAGATAGGGGCATATATTAATATCTATACAAGTTCATATATGTCAAATGTCATCAATCCTAAAATGAAATGAATTATCAGATACAATCAAACAAACGTGTTTGAAATTAGATTTTTTTATTAACAACTGCATAGGACAAATTAGTACCATTTTTATATGAACAACAAAAAAAGATTTCACTCCTTCGATTGAGTCCAAGTGATATTAAAATTTTAAGATCAATGAAATATTTGAATCACTGAAGACATTCACAATTATCAATAATTTTATATTTATTTTTAACCTTAGTAACCTAGCCCATAAAAGATTGCTCAGTAACCTATAGGTACTGGCGCGCCTGAACCAGTCCCTAGGTTTCTAGGGTTAATCTAAAATAATCCACGTTTTGGAGAATACGAGACAAGACTGGAAGTGGATCACATATTAATAACTCCAGAAAAACCAATGTTAATATCATTTTAACCGATGGAGATGGTAGGTATACTCAAATATATGTATTTGTTATCAATTAATACTATACGATTATCCAAATATAATTTCTAGAGATTGAACCTTAATTTATACTTCAAAAAATGAAGTCTGTCGATTTCAATATTCAGTAGCGGACAAAATATAAGGGTAGGCAAAAACTAGTTACCTAAATCTTTAATTTCATAAAATGTACAAAACACACATTATTGAATTTTTTTACGTATTTTTATATAGAGCTCATATGTATTCGTATGAAATTTCAAAGCATTTGCACGAATATTCTAGGAATAGTTCCATATTGTACTTCAAATACTAAATTTTGCTCTGGTCAAAAGTTAAGGGTAGCCATCATAAACTTTGAAATATTTGCGGATAATGGCAATTAACTTAATAATTTGTGAATAATTCTTTACTATAACACTTCAACACATCTTCTACCACAAAATTCTACAAATTTGGCACAATATGAAGGAGTTATCCATCTTCTATTCATCCTCGAGAAATGTCCATAATTCTTCCACATTTCTTGTGTTTCTTCTCTGAATAAAGTCTCCAATTATTATCCAAACAATCTCAATTCGATTGAGGTCAGGACTCTGTGAAAGCCATTTCATTAGAGCAATTTCTTCATCTTCTAATAGAGTAGCAACTTTTTTATCTGAGTAGTAGGGTACGTTGTCCTGCTTGAAACTCTGTGGTTGAGGGTCAGTTGCTTGTTGATAGGGGAGAGTATGATGACGAAAGAGCTGCTTTATACTTCTGCAATAACTCCTCCTCGTAGACGAACAATTTAACCAGGTCCAGCAGAAAATATGACCACCAAGACCATCACACTTCCTCCCCAAAATTAACCGTTTTCTTGACGCAGTTCAGAGTTAACATTTCCCCTTCTTTACGTTTAATTTCTACTTTCCTAAAGAACCAAAGACTTCTATTTTTCTCCCATCATCACTAGAATGTACTTTCGACCACTGATCAATCGACCAAACGACATACTCATGACAAAACACAAGTATCACTTTACGTTCATTTTTTGAGATTGAAAGCTTCAATGCAGGGACAAATTATTGCAAACCAAC
>CANNZV010000628.1:41493-92119 GCA_947561585.1 Caprella mutica
CTGGACAATGATCATTAGTCCAATCAAATTTCAGGCAATTTGGTGGAAAAGTTTTTCAGTTAAGCGAATAACAGGATGACAAATAACTAAAATAAATAAATAAATGCCGTGCAAAATATAACTTTTCGGCATTCTGCGGAGGTATTAATTACTTTCGCCGAAAGCTGAAGTTCATATTTTATGTGGCATTATCTATCATCTTGATATTCACGTAACTGAAAATGTATGCAACCAAATGCATGAAATATATTTTTATTTTTAATGCAAAAATGTCCTCATTTAAATTAAATAAAAAAATTAGAGAAGTCTTCTAAAAAATTACATTTCCATAAGAAAGAGCAAATTTGATAAAACGCGCAAATGACACTTACGCAATCTCGAGATTGTCGCGTATTTTCAAGATCCTAAATACGAGCACGTCGAGCAGTGCATTCTTGAGATTGTGCAAAATCGGCAAATTGTGCGGAACACAATCATATGCAATGACAATGTGCATCTACATATATAGAAATAGTAATTGAAATTTATATAGTTTGTTGATTATTCTGAAAATGATTCTCTAATAACAATATTATTATAAATTGTTAAACACTTTTATTGAAATATATTCAATAGAGTTTTGGTCAAACAACTCAAATGTTGATTCCAAATATTTTAACCTGATTAACGTGATGGTAATTTGAAAGTTAATCGTTATTTTTAGTGGTTAGAACATACTATCTTTAGCTGACATTTGTAGGTCACTACATTATGTCGATATTATCTCCTATATCCAAACATATGTATTGGAAGTAATTGGTATATTAAATTAAATCAATTGAATAGTGCACACGTAAAACTGTTTATTTTTATTTATGGTAACTGAAATTCGTAGAAATAAATTCATTTATGAATGCAAATCAAAAAAATTTGACTAAGAATGAAAGGAATAAACAACTTACCAATTTCAATAATAGGAAGCGAGTTAATTGGGCGAAAAAAAAATACTATCAGAGTTTGTTGAAAATCTCGTGGAAATACTCATGGAAACACACGGAGAGGCACAAGAAGAGATTAAGAGTTTATCTGCTGTGATTGTACATCGTTCCAACATATAAATCTCACCTTATACAATCCGTACTCTACCATGGTATAACTCGTTCCTTTTTTAACTCGCCATAATAACCCACTGACTGGTATTTCGCGATAAAATATCGTCACCTTCAGAGCCGCATGCACGTCTCAGCATTATTCCTCGGAGGACAAACTTAGTCCATTTACGAAGATGAAGCCAACACTAACAGGACATCGCGAGCGATGAAAAAACACAACTTTTCAAAGGGGACCAGAATGTAGCGTGTTCATGGTTTTAATGGTGGAAGTTCAATTAAAATTAGTCTCTGTTAGGGGAGTCTTTATTTACACTTCCAACAAGACTTTAGCTGTAAACTGAATCAGCATTTATGATTTGCTAAATTACCAGAAATATAATCTAATTTCAGTCATTTGGAAACAAAAATGAGACACTCTGTTTAATAAATATGCATTAGGTAACTTGAAATATATGAAATTATTGGTGATAAGAGCGGTAATATTTAAAAAAAAAAATAATGGTAATGTTTACACTGTTACAAAATTGGTACAATCACTTGGACAGTTTCCATGATGAGTTCTTTGCTCATTAATTTATATGTGCAAAGTATATCATGGCCGGAAAATTTCACTGCGAAAAATTTCACCGCGGAAAGTTCCGCCAATTAAATTCCACCTGCGGCAAATTTTACCATTTTGAAAAGCTGAACAGTATATATATATATAATTTAATTGAGTCACACATTTAATCTCAGATTCAGTAGAACGACGCCATGAAATGTCAAATGTTTTAGGTTAGGTTAGCGGTCCATCTTGTTGTTAGCACCTATGTACGGAGCTCGGTGCGCTTAAAATTTGGCACATGTTGCTCTAAATAGCAGAATAGAAAAATAAGCTTCAGACCACATGCACAAAATTTTGAGGTGTAAAATAATTTCATTCTTCTCGTAGATACATGATTATGAATTACTTACGACATTGTACTAGTCCTGCAACATGAACTACTTAATTAAGAACTACTTAATTAAGAACTACCTAATTAAGAACTACTTAATTAAGAACAACTTTATTAATTTAAACAAGTAATTATACTTAATTAATTTAAACAAGTAATTCTACTTAATTAATTTAAACAAGTAATTCTACTTAATTAATTTAAACAAGTAATTCTACTTAATTAATTTAAACAAGTAATTCTACTTAATTAATTTAAACAAGTAATTCTACTTAATTAATTTAAACAAGTAATTCTACTTAATTAATTTAAACAAGTAATTTTATTTACCAAATTACCAAAATAACAGAGAAATAATTCTAAAGTTTAGGAGAAGAAGAAATAGTATAGGGTCCTCTCATAATTTTCGGTACTTTACCCATTAAGTGCAAACACGAGATATAATACCCTTTTAAAAGATATATATATTTTACGTGTTTTTCTTTGAGATGTTTTCATCGAACAACCGGATAAACATATGTTTACGCTTTCATATATTAGAAATATGTGTAACGCTTCCATATTGTATTAGAACATATGTGTACGCTTTCATATATTAGAACATATGTGTACGCTTCCATATTGTATTAGAACATATGTGTACGCTTTCATATATTAGAACATATGTGTACGCTTACATATATTAGAACATATGTGTGCGCTTTCATATATTACAACATATGTGTACGCTTACATATATTAGAACATATGTGTACGCTTACATATATTAGAACATATGTGTGCGCTTTCATATATTAGAACCTATGTTTACACTTACGTTATTTAAGTTGAACTAAGTTTAAAAAAATGTTGAATATCCTTTCTTCACCTTATATATTATCAGAATATATTTTTTGTTTAATTTTTTTACTCTCAAATTTATTCAGGGCATAAAGAATTAGCACAACAACATTCATTCATATTAATTACAAAATTCTCTCAATATAACGTATACCTTTTAAAAAATTTCAACGGTAGATAACCAAACAAACCACACTAATCAATAACGTTACAAATTCACCTTTACAGCAGCATTATCTATATCTGTTCCTATGGCAGTGCCTAATCATCGATGTACCTCGTAGTAGGTATATCGCTCTCATTGATTGAATCATTAGCTTACCTTTCCAGGGTTTGTCTCTCGGGGAATAGACATCATTAGCATAATCAAGACATTTCGTAAACAAGATGCTATTGACCGATGATCTCGTTATTTTCGGTTCATAGCCACAAGGGATGAGAGACACTGAAACTAATAAAATTAGCGCTCAAATCTTCGTTGTTAAATAAAATAATCAGTATTTAGCTCAGATATTAAAGGTGGGTTCCTTTTTATTAGGAATATTGAAACAGATATTTTCACTCGTTTATGATAAATACGCGAGTTTATCTATCATTCACCTTAAAAAAAATTGAAATACGATTTCTATTTTTTCAATTATAGTTGTCGGCTTTTGATGAAAGAATTTGATAAAAAAGATCATCTACCTAAAACCAAAAGGATAAATAATTCAATGAAAAACCAATTGCATTTCACCGAAAAAAAAATTATAATCCATCGTCTCTCGAAGAACATTCTAGACGATAAGGTCTGATATTAGGATATCGACATAAATAGACGATCTGACTACTACTGGGCTTTGATTTTAGATATTTTCAAATAGAACTATAATAAATATATAGTAAAGGCCCCTGCTTCTTCTTGGAGGAGGCCTTCAAAAAAATAGTTATCATGTTAAGCCGTCATAAGTGAATTACTAATTATACATTATTCGGAAGAAACCTGTGTAATGTTTTAATTATATCTATTGAAATATATTCGTGTAAAGGTAACCTTAACTTTCGTTAAATTAAGTAATACCATTTGTGTCATATAGATCCTGTAACACGAAGAGAAATAACCTACTGTATACACATAAGCCTAGATACTGACAATTCATCACAGTATTTCGGAAGCTTAAAAATACATAAAAGTGAGCTGCATGCCACAGTAAAATTCTGCCAAAATGTTGTAGATCCTGATAAAAATCTTCTTCTGTGTCGGTTTTCCTTTGTTTTTGTAAACGGCATGAAAATATAGTTCATATACTATTAAAGAAAAATGTATCAGCATGATGCTAATTTCTCAAATCACAGTTTTTTAATTTTCTATTAATTTCAAATCTTACAGATTTGTCATTGTGTAGTCAGATCTATTTTGAAGTATCTACAAGCATTACAATTAGTAAAGTATATTGTTTTTCAACGTTAAATAACTTAAATATTTTATATAATTTCTAAAATTAGTCCAACAAATTCAGTGCAGTTTGCTTGATGGATGAGGAAATTTCTGACCGCAAAATAAAATAAGAAGACCTCCTTCTACTGCTATTCATACTACTTTATTTCACTGTGTAGTTTTCGTAGGTTTGTTCCAGTTGAATTAATTGTGATACTTAATTTGAAGAAGTAGTTAACAAAATTTCCATTAAAACATCAAAGCATATCGAAATAAATTTTGAATTACTAACTATTAAATACCTAAGATTTTACATAAAAGTGAAAAACCATAGAGATACAGTGAATTCCTTATATAATCTTGTCCCACCATAACATTCTCCTCAATCTCATTTTCTCAGTTCTCAAATTTATAAAAATGGTATACGGTACTATTTTCGAATACAAACAATATTTTCTTCAATTCGAAACGACAAAAATTCATCTCAATCTACGATATTCTTCATCATTTATCTCCATCATTCACCTTCACTCTCCAAAATTCAATTCTTCTCAATTCGTGCTCCAGAGGACCGATACACAATATATCGTCTCTACAGGTAGACACGGGAAATTGAATCTGTTCTGGTGTTTTTCCTTACGTCAAATTTCGATCGAGAAGAGACTCCTTTTTAGGAGATACAATTCCATTTGATTGCTGTGTGTTTTAAAAAAGAACGTATTTTATATTCTTTTAATTGATTTGATTAGTTTTTGTATTCAGATTCTCACTTAAAGAGAGTACAATGAAAATGTAGTGTTATAAAGTACTATAGAGAGTAAAGACTAATAAACAAATAAGGTAGTATTTATTATTGTTGTTGAACAATTTTGATATTGATTTAACAGCATATTATGGACTGCTGTAATTGAAATATTTCATCATTAAACAAAAAACGTGTTTTGCATTATATAATTGACTACGGAAATTAAATTTTTAAATAGACTTTGTGTTTATATTTTCAAAAGAATATTGATTTAAATGAATTACGGTATTTGAGAAACTCTAATATAAATACTATTATAGAAGTGTCTAATCTAAATGGATCTTAACTTTGGAAGTATATCAAACAATAACTATTATTTTTTGTTTGGGTTACGGAAAAATAATGTTTGTCTTTTGTCCATGATTTAACCAATTTTTACAAACCCAAAGTCTTAGATAAATTAATTATAAAAGTGATACAGGTGCACTTAAGCTTCGAATGAGATCGTCGAAGCGATGCTTCTTCTTCTGTTACTTTATCAAATATTGGAAATTTGAAAAGAATGTGGTAGGTATCATAGTTTATTATTGATAAGTTATAATCTAGCAGTCTTATCGAAAATTCGTCACGTGGTTTCTGGCAAATAATTATTTTAACATTTTATTTTAACATTTCTGTCGAAACATAAGTGCAACTTTACCATAACAATTCTTATCAGTTACCTAACTAACTATAACTAACCATAAATGTAATTCATTTCTATGCTTTATTTGTAGAAAATTCTCAATTTGCATTAGATATAACAATATATTCTAAATTTTTGAATAAGATGGTGTACGTAACACTATAAACTGGCGATTTTTAGGATTGGTCGATTTGTAAGTGAATGAGCAATATATAATCAAACAAAATATCATTAAAGTCGAACGCCTGACCTTAACTTTCTATAATTAAACCATTTTAATTAATCAAACACGATGCAACGAATAGTGCTTTATTTCAGTAATACCAAGTTCACGTAATTCCGCGGTCGCCCCATCCTTCAACTTCAAGATACTGAATATAAAATCACGTTTTGGAGTGTAAGTCCAATAATTGAATCGATGCAGACTAACAATGCGTGTAAGGGAAGTAGTTGTAACTCAGCACAAGCGCTGCATTCCCATCCATAAATTCCCATATTCGAGTGTTTGTAGTTTGTGTTGCCAGACAATAGGATTGCTATTCCCGTCACTGTACAATTCCGCCCTGGAATAATTATTTGACTGAGAAATCATATTCTTAAAATAGATGACATTCTTGAGATTACTGCCCAGGGGTTCTTCACGGGTAATGAATAGTATTTTTTTAACCGATAATCTAAAGAAAATTGATGTGCAAAATATCTCAATAGCTATAGAATATTAATTTTAATGCATTAACTCTAATGAGTTTGACGTTCTGAAGGTATCGGAAGGCTTGACTATGTGTTCGAAAACTCACATCATATTTATAAGCCAACGGTAGTGTATTTTTTACAAGTTGTTAATATATATACAAAACAAATGTGTACCAAATTTCAAGTAAAAATATTGAACATTAAAGAAAAAGTAAATGCATAAGTATATGAGACATTGGCAACTGAAAGAGCAGAGTTGTGATTAGTTGGAATGTGACCCAATCACAGCTTGCGCGTGTGTGTGATCTCCATGAAAACGTGGACTGATGTGATTAACGGTAACAAAGCTTTATCTCTACGTTGCCACACGTCAACAAATTACAATTAATTTCCTAATTTACGTGATTTACGCTAATTTACGCCGATACATAAATATTTTTAACTTTTAAATGCAAAAATATATTTGGTATCTAAGTAGGAACAAAGTCAAGAAAGGCCGATCAATTTAATGGAATGACATGAAAGATATAAAGTAATTTAAAAGGGATGTGCTTAGAAAACACACCTCAATCTCTTTAGGGTTAACACTAGTGAGTTTAGGTGTTAAGATACTCATTTTATGAGCATTTTTTTTTAATTATGTGTATATTAGTGCTCATATCAATCATGAGATGCAAGAGTGTGTTTGGGTACATAAGGGTGAACGTCTTGTTACAATCAGTTAACTGTAAACTTAGCGGCTTAAAAGAAAAAAAATTATTCACTTTAACTCTGTACTAACGATTGTGATAATTATCCTGCTTTCTTTAATCATTGTGCAATATGCAAAATGCGCAATGATCTGAAAATAGGACTATAATTAGTAAAATCTGTAAAACTATGATGCATCAATTAATAATTATATATGTTTATACAATATATTACTAGCTCAGTGTTTTTGAATAAGCTAGCAAAGTATATTTAATACAGGCTTGTTCATTTTGCTTTTATTACCCTCCGTATTTAATTATTAACTATGAGTCACAGCTAATGGAGTAAATGACATAATTCCTGTATAAAAACTTTAATACTTTGATGTGATGAAGTATTTTATGTACTGGTGATATATGTATACGAGGTCTATATTTTGATCAAGTTAATTAATTAATTATTGAAATAATGGAATCTGTGTAGAACAAAAGGAAGCATTTAAAATTTATAATATGGTGAAAAGAACCTAGCTATTTAAATAATATCTTTTAATGGAATTGTAAATTATAATCGCTTCTTCAACTGAAGCATAAACAAGGTAAAGGAAATATCTAGCATTTTTTAATGAAGGGTCTAAGAAACAGCTATATCCTTTCCTAGCTGAAAGTTAGAGCTTGCAGAATTTATTGAAAAGCAAAGGATCTAAGATACTAAATAGTACATTGATCCTTTACCTGATATAATTGTCATGATATTAGACAGTTTCTTTACTCTATTTGCTCGTCAACAACCAAGGGTAATTATACGGAAGGATAATAAATGATTTTCAATAAACTCACCAAAAATTCTTTATGATTATTCTTTGTGATAAAAAAATATCGGTAAATCTATGATCTCGATAAACGATGAATTACCTTATCGTACACCTATAAAATCCCCAAACAGTCTATATCAAAGTATTATCAATACGTTATTGACTTGCTTAACATTAATAATCTACCGAAGACATTAATAATACGCGATATAGTCATTTATTCGAATGAGACGTTTTTATGGAACATGCCCGTCCCTCGTACACTATCAAGGGGAACATTAAACCCACCTTGAGGGGAGTTATCATATCCACATATTGGGTTAGGATTGATGATCACCAGGTTGATTTATTATTTGAATATACCTATCGATATTTATGGGGTTAGAATAAATATGGGTAAAAGACTTTATCATGATTATAAAAGTATATAAATAATATTTATTAAGATTGAGGTTTATAAAAATATATTCATTGTTTTATTACATTTATTTAATTGATGATTTGTTATAAACTAATATCAATTAAATAATGATTAACTAATGCTTCATTGATAGTAATGGGTATATATAATAATGAATGAATATTTATTATATAAACATTGTCAAAAATTCTGATTGGTTTTTAATATATTTAATTACTCAGTTTCAGAAACTATATGTAATTATATATTTACTTGTACGGATAAAAAAAAAATTGTAAAAAAATTCAAAAACAAGTAACTTATTTACAATTCGCAGCCAATTTTTCTTTTTATTTCTATGTTTCTATTCGATAATGCTAAATTGAATGTATTAGAATAAAGTTTACAGGGTAAAATATATAATAAATTTAATCCATATATAACAACTATAATACAACAACTATAATTATAATACTATAATACATTTCAATATTTGAAAAGGTTTTCATAATCTCAACGTTGAAGGTGTTTCAGGTTACACTTTCGAAAAGAAAGATTTCTACTTATCGTCAGGAAGAGCAGTGGAAACCCTTGACCAAACAATGAATTGTATTTTAATTTTAAAAATGGATGCATAACAATTTTGTAATTGATATACAAATAATTTGAAATATTAAACCAACTAATTATACAATAAAAAAAAGTGCATCCAAGTTTGAATTAATATAAATATAGTACATGTAACATTTTAAGCAATGACGGTGCTAGAATGGATCAACTAACTTCAACTAAATTTTTAACTACTTATAAATACGTTAATTATATTAATTAATTCTAAGTTGGGTCACCCTGTATAGTAGACACTATACAGATCTAAATATAGAATAGTGGTATCCAACATACGGACTTACGGTCATGAAATAGAATATTTCTATTCCAAAGTTCGGTCTCTAAAAACACCTTTAACGTAAAGATTTTAATTACTTTCCTCTTTAAGATATGGATATTCCATTCAGTATCAATCTTTCGAATCACATTGCACTACATTAAATTGAAAAGACATTGACAACACATTTGAAAATAAATGTTAAAAGGATGAAAAATCGATAAATTGTTTAATTCAAAAAATTTATTCATTTATCATACCTAATTACATTCCAATTTAGCCTTCCAAACAAATAGTATAACCCATTAAACAATTCCTATTAAATAAAATGAGTAATGCAATCATTAATCATTTTAATTGATTAAGGCATATTATAGTGAAAAAATAACTAATAAACACCGAGAGAACATATGAAATGGATTAACATTCCCCGATGTAATAATACCATCGAGCAGTAATTAAATAACTACAGTGATGCTAATACGATATTTGGTGTATAATTACAAACTAGATAGCACAATATTACATTGTATAACATATAAAGTATAGTATACAGTAATACTTTATAATACTATCTTGATTAATTAATTATTATACATATGTCAAACATTACAGTAAACAGAACATATATTAGAGTAATACAATGTATGAAAAAGTAAACTGTGTTGAATGATGAATTATATCACTAGGCAATACATATTTATATTATAAACGATTCATGTTTGATGCACAAGTATACCCCACTCTTATGACAATCGAATAGGTGTGGGACATGTCTTGCTTTTATTTTTCTGGAATAGAATTTGACAGCATTGGAAACTTCCAACCAAATTATCAAAAAAATTTCCAAAATATTTCCTAAACCAAGAGAAATAAAAGAGGGACATTTCCCACACTTATTCGATAGTCATAAGTCTGTAATGTAATAAGAGCGGAGTACAATGTATATGCATTATAAACAATAGATAATAAATAAACATGGAATCGTATTATTAATGAAATTAGGTATATTTATAAACATTCATTGCATGATAAAGTATCTAGTATTTCTCAGTTTGAACAACAGTGAAGATGTCAATCTAAAGAAATTTCACCGACCGGAATTAACTTCCCTCACACTTCCCAACTCTGCCATTCAACTCAAAATCTACTCCATGGGATTATACCGACTAGATCCGCTTAGCGAAGACTTTCAGAAATAAGAATTCATGATGTAATAATAGGGAGTTCATTTGCAGGAGAGCAATTATGAATTGTAGTGCTTCAGTAGCTAATTATGGTGTAGACTTTTAGGAACTCTAATTAACAAGCGTGTAATGCAGGGTTTGATTGTAAGGTGTAGAATTATCGTTTATTCTCTTATATCATTGGAGATAGTGAGGAATCTAGTACCTATTTAATTTGATGATGTAGTATTAGTAATTTTTTGTCGTATCAATTAATAAGAACATTGAGAGCATCTGTTCAAACGATATGATTATTTCAACATGGGTAACAGGACGTGTGTTCATATTCAGAAATGAGGCGTTCAAATAGTAAAAAGATGAATTTGTTTAAATCAATGAATTGCAGATACTAATCATACTTCAAAAAAATATATATATTTAAACTATGATAGAGATTGTTAACCCTAATGAGTTTGACTATGAGAATGAACGGGAAGGTTTGACTATGTGTTAAAAAAACAATTGTCTTATTTATAAACCTACGATACTGTATTTTCTACAAGTTATTAGTAAATTTACCAAACCAATGCGTACCAAATTTCAAATAAAAATATTGAACATATAAGGAGAAATAAATACATAGGTATATAAGACATTGGCAACTGAGAGAGCAGAGCTGTGATTGGGTGGAGTGTGACCAAATCTCAGCTTGCGCATGTGTGTGTACTCCATGTAAACGTGGACAGATGGTTAACAAAACTGTATTTTTACGTTGTCACACGTCACCACAGTACAATTAATTTCCTAATTTACGTGATTTACGCCGATACGTAGCTATCTTTCAACTTTTAAATATAAAAATATATTCATTATTTATGTAGTAATAAAATGAAAAAGATCGGTTAATTTAAAGGTATGAAATGAAAGATATTAAGTAATTTTAAAAAGATGTGCTTAGCAAACACACATCAAACTCATTAGGGTTAATAAGTTCATTGCTAAAGAGTTTCCATATGGCCAAACGATTCCTATCAATAGAATGCTCGTTTATAGAAGTTTTTCTCATCAAGTGGGTATAATACTAACTATATAGTATATATATCTACATGTATAGAGAATATGAGATTCTCTCTTGCATTATTTTGGCGAGGAAGTTTGTGGACTAAATGAGTAGCAGAGAGTCTGCTGACCAATATCTCATATCACAAAAATAACTAATTTGATCGCATCAGCAATGCGATATCTGGTGCGGAAGAAATTGGTTTGTGGTTAGATATTCAGAATAAAGGATGGGAAGTCTAGGATGATGTGGACGGTGATTGGAACAAACAAATGTTGTGTGTGGCGGAAGTTATGAAATATGATATAAAAATTGTCCCATGATTTCTTAATTCTGATTGTGTAAATATTTTCCGAAAAAAATATAGGCGAATAGATATGAGAGATTCTTGATCAAATAATATCCAGTTTAATGTTGGAGAATCGGCGAATATTTTCAACAAATTAAATTCTTGGTATAGGTAATATACAAATATTTTAACTTCTCAATAAGAAATTCTTCTGACTTTTCCTTATTGATTCAGAATATTAATAATGAAATCACAATGATGAGTTATTTACTCATTTATGATGACGACAAAATTGTATAGAATATACTTCCATATTTACGAAATAAAGTTACCTCGAGATATATTTTGGGGAGCCGGGAAGAAAATATTCTTCAAATTGCACCAAAACAGACAAGTCTTGCAATAAAAAAGGACTTAAGAAAAGATTTATTGTCTGGGGAAATAATTTGCTTCTTCTCGAGTCCATCTTGTGGAAAAGAAAATTTCCTTGACGTTCTTTCAAAAAACTAAACATCAGAAACTATAAAATAAGAAAATTCAGTTGACTATATAAGAAATAGTTCAAAATAAACTTTAAGATGCTGAAGTGAGAATATCCTTAAATACTTTATTTAAAAGATTGAGATTTTAAGATCTATATGTATGCATAGAAAATGGAATTCACGTGTTCTTTGAAAATGAAGTTATTCATCTGAATACATAAATAAAGAATAAATCATTGTTAAAGTCTTATACTCAGCACTATTTTTTCATGAATTCTTTTCATGGAATTTCTCAATAGTTCTCATTTAAAATGGAAATCCAATAGACGAAGAAAATTTGCACAGGGGACAGAATAGATACCGCAATCTAAGTTCTGAAAGGATTGCATCGCTTCACTGAATAGGGTTCGTATTGTACACAGATAGAGATTTCAGAATGAAATCATTTCAATGAAGCGGTGCATATATTGTAGATCTAGAAATTCATTCTTTTTACTTAGCAGAGTTTTAAGTTATTTATTTGAATGAAATGAGATAACTTATATGCAAAAAGTATTCTCGCGGTTGCTAGAATTGCATCTCCATTGTAATTCAACAGATTTTGTAATACGATTCGAAAAATGTATCAAAAAATCTGCCTTACAGATTTAAAACTTTGCTCCTACGAATAGTGAATTTTGTTGAGAGTAGATTTGTAAATTATTTGATTAATATTGACTGGTGGGTTATCCGTCGATGGAAAAAATTAAAATTGATGAATGTCCAAACATAATCTAATCCGGCACATCAGTCCATTCCGCTTTGAGCATTTCATTCCATCATTTACTGGATTCACAACGAGTATTGCCGTAAAATCTAGAAACTTTTCCAGATCATCAAAGTGATATTAACACCATCACTACATGAAAAATCTCCCGTTCGTTTGCACTGATTGGAACGCGCTTGCAATATCCGTGTTTCGGAATCCGGATGAAGCACTTTTTTTAGGAGAATTCACCGACGAGAGTATAACAGAAGCTGACAATTCTGCATTGTCTTAGAAAAAACTCATAAAATGAAGCACGAGTAGAGGTTACATTTAAACAGACTGTTTTTAAACTGATAATGTATTAAAAATATGTTTAACTATACTCTTATAGATATGAAAACGTAATTTTCCGATATCAGAAGGTATAAATAATGTCAACTTTTCTTTTCCTATAGGATATAGGTTAATGAAACTATGGTATCATCATACATATATCATGATTAAATTAGAAGAAAATAAAAATATCATTCACTATTTTTTATTTAAAAAAATATGGTTTAAATACATTATCGAGAACATTAACAAAGAGGGAAACAACATTCCAATTTATATTTATTTACCGTTCACATATTTATATCATTGTAACGTATCTAAACCATATTTACGAATGATATAGAATTAATAACCCTGAGTTAATACCTTAAGTGGTTTTCCATTAGTTATTAAAAAGAAGAAGAGTGAAGTGAAGTGCCTCTTGACATCAAGATAACAATTAAGAAAAAGGTTTATCATTTATGTTTGTTAGGAAGAGAATTGAAACGTGTTTAAACTTGTTAAAGCGTGTTTAAACTTGTTAAAGCGTGTTTAAACTTGTTAAAGCGTGTTAAAACTTGTTAAAGCGTGTTAAAACTTGTTAAAGCGTGTTTAAACTTGTTAAAAAGTGTTTCTCTTAGTTAAAAAGTGTTTACACTCGTTAAAAAGTGTTTCTCTTAGTTAAAAAGTGTTTCTCTTAGTTAAAAAGTGTTCAACTTAGTTAAAACATGTTTAACCTAGTTGAAAAGTGTTTAAACTTGTTAAAGCATGTTTAAACTTGTTGTAAACATATTGAACTTGTTAAAACGTGTTTAAACTTGTTAAAGCATGTTTAAACTTGTTGTAAACATATTGAACTTGTTGAAAACGTGTTTAACTTGTTAAAAACGTGTTTAACTTGTTAAAAACGTGTTTTACATGTTGAAAACGTGTTTAAACTGGTTATAACGTGTTTAAACTGGTTATACCGTGTTTAAACTGGTTATAACGTGTTTAAACTGGTTATAACGTGTTTAAACTGGTTATAACGTGTTTAAACTGGTTATAACGTGTTTAAACTGGTTATAACGTGTTTAAACTGGTTATAACGTGTTTAAACTGGTTATAACGTGTTCAAACTGGTTATAACGTGTTTAAACTGGTTATAACGTGTTTAAACTGTTTATAACGTGTTTTAACTTGTTAACATATGTTTGAACACGTTTGAGCGTCCAATGACGTCCATGCCCGTACGTACAGTCACATGATTTTAATTGTTTTTATTCACTGAAATTTAGATACGAAATAAATTACGAATACAATTCTTTTATTTTTCTTATTAGAAACATAAGACATAAGTTTCTTAACCTTGTTTATTAACTTTTATTTCATTATACGAGAGAAAGATATATTGGGATCACAGAAGATTACGAGTGGGTCCTACTTAATCTTATAATCAATACCAATCTCTCTCGATAATTAATCTTGAATGATTAAATTAATTTAGATGGAAAATTGTATATTCATCAAAATACAACAATAATATTATTTAAAGTATTTTGAATTATTATAAAAAAATTATTATTTAAAAATTTGAATTATTTTAAAGAATATAATAACGCCTTCTGGCATCATGTTGAAAATAATGATTGGATTTAGTTTAATAAATACGATACATTATTGAATGTCAGAATTAATTTATAGTAATTTAGAATTATTGATGGCTGTCGTTACAATATTGTACGGACTCATAAAAAAAGACTAGATGGAAAATTGGAGAATCTTCAGCAGTTTCCAAAGCTCTGATACAAAATGTCTGCCCTTCATTTTTTACGAGAGGCAATATACGCTGCGATATTAACCCTTACGAAGAAAAGTACGGAGATAGAGGATGGTACAGAGAGATTTGGAGGTCATGAGATAGAAGCGAACATCGAAACATCACTTGAACAATGTCAATGGGGGTCGTGATGGTTGAAGGTTACTTGATCAGAATTGGAATGGGTTTCTGTACTTACAGAATTGAGGATTCGGAAAACGATGGAAAAATTGATCTATATAACATTATGAGATCGAAGTGAAAAAAAATGAAAAAATGATTGCTTAAATATATATTTGAAAATGAAGGAAAGATGAAAAGTGAATTAAAAATCGGTTATGAATGATTTAATGTTGAAAGATTTTTTTTGGGGGTTAAACGTTGAAGAGAGTCTGCTGATATATCAATCATCATGCGTGATGGATGGCCGGATTTCTCATCAGAATGGATGCAATAATAATCATTGAAATAGTCAGACTTTATATCCCTAGCTGGCAAGAGGGATTTATTCCTTATGTATTAAGGGACTATCCCAGGCATTAATCTTTCGTTCCTGGGATATTCCCTTAATAACCCAGGAATATATCCTTCTTGTCAAGGAAATAGAATGTTTAAATAAATCAAAATAACTGTTTAAAATGGTGTAATTTCATAGAGAAGTTAAGATTTAAATTGTCAAATATGATTATAATTTAAACTCAATTAGAAAAAAAGGTTAATAATAAAAATGGTAATAAAATTTTATTATGTAATTAAACATAAACATCAACAATGTACATGCTCTAATGATTATATATTGCTGAGTAAAATTTATTGATAACTCATTGAAATTCTCATCCTGTATTTGGTTCCCAACTGGTTATTGGTCCTTTACCCTAAACACAACAATTTATATAATAGATATAAATTGGGTCATTGCACGATGTTTTATCAAGTATTATTGCCGATAGGTGAAATATTGATGGTAGTAAATACATACGCAATAGTTTATGTATTTACTGGCAATATAAATGTTTCTGTAAGGAATTATTCCAGGTAATAAAGTGCAACTCGAGGTAATAATTAACACATAAGGACTGCTGTTATATACCATAAGCTTCATTATATATTAATGTAGGAACGTAATCGTAACATTAATATCATAACTATAAACATAAATACCCAATTGTAATTTTATAGGACTTATCGAGGACATCAAAACAAATTCTCAGCCTGTGAGAAGTTTATTGTGGAGTCATGGAAGATTTGGTTGGGACTTTACAATGCTATATTTTGTATTTTAAAGTGAATAATCTATATATTTACCTAATTTTTCACTATCACACTATTTGCAAGGTGTATACACTGTAGAAATAATAATATTAGAATGATTTAATCCGAAACACACAAAAAAAATCCTTACCTATCGGTTACAGATATGACATTAGAGATATATTAAACGGTAGGACTGTGTCTTTAATTCATTTACCTCGTGTGATAATTTGCATTATTAATTAGTTATGAGTATTCCAAATATGAAACTGAAATCAAATGTAGATAGCTTATGTTCAAGAAACTATTTTTATAGGTAAGTAAAAGAAATGAACAATAAAAACACACATGAATTGTATCTATATATTCAACTTTGAGGTTCAATCGTCATTATCGCTTTTAATTTACACGAAAGAAACTCTTATAAAATGACTTTAAACTTCTCGATATTAATTATGGGCCGCTCGGTCATAAACATGAAATGTGTTGCTTTGGCGACGTCATATTTTTGTGTCGACTACTAGTTACCAGGATACAGAAACATAAACAGGTAAAGTACCTAGTAGACGACGCAAAAATATGACATCACCACAACAATACATGCCTTGTTTGTGACCGAGTGGCTCATAATTCCTCGTATTTGCATGTTAATATCGAGAAGTTTGAAGTCATTTTATAAGGGTTTCGTACAAAAGAAAAGCGAAAATGGCGATTGAACCTCAAAGTTGAATATAATGAAACCTACCTAACAATACATGAACAATACCGAACAATATGAATCCTACCGAGCAATTTGAAAGCCTACCGAACAATATGAACCATACCGATCATTATGAACCATACCGAACAATATGAACCATACATACCGATCAAAATGAACCATATTTACCAAACAGTATGAACTATACCGAACAATATAAGTATTATTGAACTATATGAACCCTATGGAACAATATGAACACTACCGGACAATATAAATCCTACTGAACAATATGAACCTTACTGAAAAATATGAATCATGCCTAACAATATGAACCACGTCAAACCTTGAGTTAAGTTTAGTTTTTTGGCTGTGCCTATAATTTTTGTCATTTTAACTCTTTTATAATTCTTGTTTAAATACTGATGTGACTCCTTTTTTTGTAGTAACCGATTATTATATTTTTTACTCCTGTAAAATTTCAGTGATTGTTGTTTATGTTGGAACATTATTCTTTATATAGGTTGCCCTAGGAGCTAGTCTTAATAGGGCCAGTATGTCTATTCTTTATGGAAAAATATATATTATAACTGAGGCGAGTGGTGGCTTCTTAAATCCATTGTTAGGGAAATACCGTTTCAAATAAATCTAAGTATAGTTAGCAAATCTTAATTCACTTCCAACTAATTGGAATAAAATAAAAAATTAATATTTTTTTTTTATTCTATAAATAATCTTTCTACATCATATTTAACTTCTATTAATTCTATTGATATGAAATATGCATGCATGTATTGCCTTATTGGTGTGAGAGTTGATTATGTATGTTTTCAAGATAAAAAATTCAATAAAATGTTCGTAACAACTTATGCTATTAATTTGTTCCTTCTAAAATATAATTATTTGGAGTCATCCTAGTTCGGCAAGTTTTAGTATAGGTAAAATTAGCGGGAAACTCTCCCGTCCCGTAACAATATGTTAGAAAAACCTCATAATCATACAAAATTATTTCAGAAAAAAAAATAACTTGATGCATAATGTAATTATTTTGACGTGCAACCGTGAGAAACGGACAATCTGCTCTTTGATAAAGCGTATAAAAGACGACATCGTTACTCTATCTGACGGCAGAAATACATTCACAATGTGTTTCCTCATTATTCAATTACTTGCTCTGTCAAGTATTATTTCTCTCAGTGCTGGTGAAATCTTAAAAGAATTTCACATCAATGTAACCAGTCTTGGAGAACCCCGCTCTTATCAATGTCCGAATGCAACAGACATTGCCCCGTGTGTCTGTATTAACGATTCAGACACAAGCCAACTAACTCTGGACTGTACGTCAGACGAAGAACTCGCCAACATATTAACGAAGGAATTCCCTGTAAAAGATTTTAATTTATTGAGAATAAATTCTTCATCAGTCCTAACGTCTCTTGACTTCACTTGTGGAGGTGTGAAGTTCCTACGGTTCTACCTGTGTTGTGGACCATTCCCATCACTGGTAGAAGTCAGTGATGTGTTCTACGAGTCCTGCTCTAATGCAGACCTAGAGTATGTTGTGTTTGTTGTATGATACACAACTATCAGAACTTTCATTCCCTCCTCCTCCACTTAGTGACAAGGTAACCTATTTTCTCAATGCATATTCTAATCTGACATCAATTTCTGCGATTAGAAGTGAGAGCTTATTTGATCTTTATATCTATGGATCACAAATATCTCGAATAATTCCAGGTAATTATTTAGACTAGTACAGTACCTGTTGTTCATTCATTGAGTGTTAATGTAATATAATATAATAATAATATATATACCTAATATAATATATATAACTTAATATAATGGGTTCAGGATTATATGCAAATGAATACATATATATAAAATATATACATATACAATATATATAATTTAACAAAATTATATTTTTTACTCTCAAGGGTCAAAAATATTATATTTTCAATTATTAATATTAGTGTGACCCTCGTATCAATAATACTGCAAAAAATTATTATTATGTGTTTATTTAATAATAATTTCATTTGTCCTCAAAATAATAGAAAATGTATATAATATTTGTATGACAAGCTGTATCACAAACACAGAAAAATATTTTAAGGAAAATGATTAACAATTTTTTCATTATGCAAAATAAATAGGGTAGGTAACGAAATATCGGACAGTTCCACAATTTCGATCATATAAGAAAAACTATATAATTTATCATTTTTATCATGGAAAATGTAACCATGTTACGCAGGGGATTATATTGATATGATCTTTTAATTCTTATAAGCTACACCAATATTAATACCATTGAAAACCTGTTATTTTGAACAGGAAAATATACTAGTATATAATTTAACTATAGAAACGTTAGAATTACAAACTGACTATTCATATAATTTTGTTTTTCATTATTAAGATGTTGTAGCAAATTTGATTAGCTAGGATATAAACTTTATTATTTATCCTGCATAATATAATATTTTTTTCGCTATGAACATTTGTTATTTAAAACATAAGAATGGGTAAAAAATTCATTTTTTGAATGTATAGTTAGGAAAATTTCATGAATACTAAAAAGCTACTCTAGTAACAATACTTCAACCTGACCTGAAGAAACAAAGTTTCTAGAATATACATTAAATTTTTTAATTAAAATGTACTTTAAATCATTTCATTTTTTCTAATAGGAACGTTCGATGAGATTCCAAACCTGAGGTACTTAGGTTTAAATATGAATAACATCAAGACTCTGGGCAGTGGCGCTATCCCAATCACGAGCAATGGTTTTGGGTATGATATACAAATCAATGGATTGGAGACAATTGAGAACGGAGCATTCTCTTTGAAAGGAGAGCCAGGTAAGTTAATAATTAATTAGGTAATGAATGGATAATACATTTAATCTCAATTCAAGTTGTCACCATATGGAATAAGTAGAAATGAATGAAATTCACTTCATGTTGAAGGTTAACAGATTTCTTATTTTATCTACACAATAATTTCTCTTTTTTCTTCCACAGCACTGAATTCATTGGAGATTCACCTTGAGTACAATCTCTTGAAGACGATTGATGAATCGGTCTTTGGATTGCTGATGCCTTACATTGATACACTCTCTATTTTCGGTAACTTCTTTATTAGTTCTATCTTTCTCACCGTTCATTACGAGGGTTCAACCTAATTCAAATCAAAGTATTTATATTTCGGAGATATCATTAGAGATTCGATGATTTAAAGTTCCAATCAGAATGATTTAAAAGAATAATTCAGTTTACCCGAAATATGTGTTTAGTTTTATGAAGTTTATATAAATAAGATAAATCGAATATTTAAAATAGAGTCCCGATATAGAGGAGACATGTGAATTTACACTAAAAATATAAATGAGTTGAATAGTAACTTCAACTATAACTAAACCATTTTCTGTTTATATCTTTAAAGAATAATCAAGCTTTTTACTCTAATTATTAAATATCTTCTGTTTTTCTCCAGGCAATCCACTGGACTGTGGTTGTGACATTGCCTGGATTATTCTAAACCCTGAATACCTGGAGAAAGTGACACTAGGTGGATATCCTAGATGCGCTGATGGAACATATCTGACTGACTTGGATATGAAGATTTTTGTTAAGATTTGCTATAATACCTATCTTAGTAATTAGCTGATAATGTTTAGTAAGTTGAAGAGATTTTAAAACTTTTTAAGGTCAGAAACTATTTTTACAGTTTAGCGTCATAAAATGATTTTTTTTTTCAAATTTACAGTAGCTAATTTTCTTAGAAATTAATGTATTAATAAAAAGTGCATCAAAATGATTTCATTATTTTCCTAATTGAAATAACTGGTTGTGAAATAAAATTTTCTGATAATTTCAATTAATAGGAGTCGAAAGAAATTTCTTATTAATGAAAATTGGTGTATTTTATAGAAAAATAAAAAGCAAAGAATTTCAAGAAATTTATCTATTGAATCTTAAAAAAAACAAAGAGTAAGTGTCTCGATAAACAATAATCTAATATATTAAAAAAAATTAACTACCAGAAATAAGAGGTTGGGAAATACTGAACTTGAAATAGAAATATCAAAAATAATCTGTAATTTCTACTGTGGAAAAGATATCTAATAATATTATGATATATTTATTGATAGACGAAAAGTTATTAATATGGAATTACGATACAGATATATACATATAAGAGAAAATAACAAATCAAACGATGATTATAATAAAAAAAATACTGTTTTTTTTTATTTGCATGCTCTCAAAATCACCATCGCAAAATCTTCGTTCATTTACAGGCAGGCAACGCTTTTATTACACCCCGCTTTTATAATAGCTGTAATAATTGAGAGATGTGTTTCGATGTTTTTACAGTTCATAGACATAGAAAAGGGCGATAGTTTTTTGAGATGATTATTTCACGGTGACTACAATAAACATCAATATTACTATTCAACTGAGGATATATGAAGCAATTGGTTTAGAAATTAGTCTTTATACGACAAGAAATTTTAACAGTGACTATATATATAATATATACAATATATACAGCTAGGATACAAAGTTCTCTACTAATTTCATTCGGTTATTCATCATATTCAAGAAGGTTTATTTCTATCTTCTGTTCGAGAGATATTTTCTATTTTTTTGAACAATTATTTTGGTCTTTTGTATATTTTTCCACTTTGAAGTCATAATGAAAAGTTGCAAATACGACGTTAAAAACTCACTTTATAGTTAATTTATACCTGAATGCCAATTAACATGTCCCATTTTAGTGTAACTTCCCTGTTATCACACGCGGTTCTATATTTTCGAATATAATCATCAACTATTAAGTTTTATTTTAATTGGTATCATGATATCAATTAGAATAGAAGTTAAATAATGAATATAATATTTTCTTTTCTTACGTGTCCGAAAATGCATAACCAACGAATAACTTGGAACATTACCGTACTGCCTAAAATATTTCACAGAGCATCAAACTACTGTTTGTAAATTTATGAAGTGAAGAGCGAGTGAGACGACAAAAAAAGTTTCCATCCTTTTATTTTTCTAGAGCTTTCGAATAATTCAATATTCATTATCAATATCCTAATTTTGACTAATTTTAAACAAATTAAGTAGAAATAAGAAGTATTATGGATACCTATATTAATAAAGTCACCTAACTAATTCACAAATAATAAAGAAAAAGGAAAAATCATAGAAAAATAAAAGGATGGAAACTTTTTTTGTCGTCTCACTCGCTCTTCACTTCATAAATTTACTAAGATTTCCAAGAAGGAAGCCAATTACTGAAACTACTGTTTGTTTAACGGTACTAACAGGAATAAATCTGTGGTTCATTTGACAGCTGAGGTAAGATGTTGATGAATTATGTTTTAATGTATTCCCTTCATGTACCAAACACAAAGGTAATTAGCTCTGAATTCTTGATAACCGACAGCAAAGAGTTGGCTAATTAAAGCCACTATATCGATAATGTATCAGGCGATTCCATATATAATTTTAAAGAGTATTCAGTTTTATTATTTTACTGTTGGCGGCCAGCAGGAGAAGAAGATTGCAAGAAGAATTATGGCGAAGACCACGAATTTCTGATTCCCATCAACAAATGGTGTTTACCTCTTTTGTATTGTAGAATATATATAAATGATTTGAAATATATACACTTTATAAATATAATACAAAAATATAGAATTCCTTCATGGACGAATTGACCGTGAACTATAATTGCCCGTGGACGAATTGTCCGGCCAAGTTATATAATACCGCATTAACACTTAGAGTTAAAATCAATGTATCTTGATTAACTTTTAAACATTTATATCCACCATGCAATACATATTTAATTATATAACATTATTTTAATATAATAAAAGAGACTGTACTCTAAGAAATACTAATTGACTCTAATTATATTTAATTAGAGTTTACAAGTTTACCTTTACAGGCATCAAAGAATTTTAATTGGACGTAATTAATAGGTATGAAAAAACATCGTACAGTACCCAATGAAAAATGTATAGCAGGGGTGCAGAAATTATATACGATTCCATTAAATATTTACACTGCTCTTTAATTTACGGTCTGAATATACACTTTGATATTAATTCTAGGTCAGCATATAATATATATAATTACAATTTATCCTTACGCATAATAATATAGAGTACAACTCCTCTATAATGAAATTCTGTATAGTGAAGCATCCTGATCAGTAGAGTCCTGAGTAATGAAGTGTCCTGTATAATGGAGACATTTTGTTTAGTCTTCCATAAAATGGTCATTAGTTTTCTATGCATCCCTTGCCTTCTATATAATGAAGTATGCGAGTTGTAGTTCATCATATAGAATTTCTACTGTGTTGGGCCCACGGAAAATTAGGATTGAATGTTAATAATTATTAATCTTCCATGTTCCCAATTTAAATTTATCACAGGGATGTTTTTTAATGATTAATTTTAATAACTGGTCTGTTTAGTTACAAATTAGAGTGCTTATATAGTAACTATATTACTTTTAATATATATTAATTGTGTTATTATTATATTCAATTCTACATATATCTTAATGTTTCGTATTAATATACTAGATAATAGATATACCAGTTTTTCATATCCAGAACAGAGTATATATAAATATCTCATATTCATATTTAGATATGAATGTATATATTCATTTTCAGATATTAATTATAAATATTATTTTTCAAGATAATGATGAAATAAAATAATATCGCAATATAATAAAATCATTAATTTGCAAGCAGTGTATAACGATTTATTTTGCTTATGACTTACTGTGGTGAAAATTATTTCTTCATAGAAAATTTCTCCATTAGGTTTTAGGGGGAACTATAGTAAAAACGAGTAGGGTATTTTCACAGTATTTGAACACTTATTTAGGACCATAGTTTTAGGAAAGTTGCTTTATTATTTTATAAAATTTCTGAATGTGTGATTAGTTCACGATTAATTTTAACAGTCACTTTCCGAATACTCTGAGTGAAATAAATATCGATCAAATAAAACATTTCGATTACATTTAAAGGAATTTTCAAAAAATAGAGAAAAATATTGGATTTTATAATATCGTCATTCCTTACAGGTTTTTGCCTCCATTACTTATAGCTATAGGTAATTTATTTCGGCAATCCAACACAAGATGTTAGTTCTAAAGCTTCGAATTCTTTGGTGGTAAGACAATTGGAGTTTCAAACTCCTGTAACGAGAAAATGGGAAGAGTGCGAAACTTCAGATTGACTGACATGGGAAAAAAGGAGCAGTGTGGAATAAAATCGACAGAGTATACTAAAGGACTATGTTAAAAATATGTCAATATTCATTGCATGTAATATACATACAGTAAATTTGAGGTAACTATTGTTTTTTTCATCAAAATCTGAACGAAAATTTATTATATTTTTTGTTAATAATGTTTCAATTTAATCAATAAAATTTATTATTATTATAATAACATGAAATTGAAATAAGTTTCCATACCAACTCAATAATTAAATATGATCATAACATTTAAAAATCCTGCCATAATGTAAACGGACAAAGAAAATACTTTAAAAAACTATATAGAATGAACTAAATAATATATCTGGAACATTAATTATTATTGTTTGGAAGGTTTATATTACAATATAAACAAGACTATAAATGATACCAATGTCAATAAGATATCTAGGTATCGAGCAAATATTGCACGATATTATTGCAGCAAGATACACATTACCTTTCTAATATTGAACATGAAATGATACACCAATATTTCAAATATTGACTTATAGAGAGAAAACTGACTTATAGATCTCAAGAGAAAAATGTACACTGTTATATCTAGGTTTTGTCAAATATGGTAAACATTAACCGTATTGCATCGTATCATTTGATAGTTTCAAACATTAACATCGGGATTGATTTTTTATCAAATTTTTATCGTCGTATAGAGATTTTTTTATCATTCTTTATAATCGCTGATCATAAAATCATCGACAGGTGATTTTAATTACTAATAGGTTATCCAGGTATAGTTTATCATATTAGATTATTATACGACCGAAAATGATGAAAACAATAACTATTATATATATAACTAGTGTACTTTCTCGTCAAAAAAAACCGGGTCATCGTCAATATCAATTCATTACCCGTTATTAGGTTACTTTTAATGAATTCAATTAAAAATACATTCTCTGCATAGTCTAATTTATGTTATTTTAATAAATTTATTATATTTAATTGAATAAAAACAGAGTAATTTAAATATCAAGTCAATATATTCCCGTGCGTATCATAGTTATATTATTCATGTTCAATACCCATCGTGTAAAAGCGGACACCAAATAAATAAATAAACACACTAAGGAAATTATTAGTATAGATATACAAAGCGTAAAAATCCTTATGTGAATAAAAACTAGAAAGAATATTTCATTAAAATACTATAAAAAAATAAATTAAAATTAGAAAATCAAATTTTATTTATATTTCAATCTTTGTTTCTTAATGAAAACCTATCAAAAAAGTCATGCTTTAATCAATCGACATCTGGTAATTGGAGCTTTACCCTATGGTTTGTACAGTGGGAATGAAAACAATTAAGTGGAATGAAGAAGTTTATAAATTGCGAGTTGTTTGTTTTCCATCTCACGAACAAATACACTCTGGCAAGGGAGAGGAAGATAAGATATATGACCCGTAGTCTGGCAACAGAGATTGCTTCATTCTACTAGAACTACCAACTCTTATTTGATGTGGAGAAGTGGATCTGTGAACATATTTTGTAACTTTACTAATATGAATTTGTAAAAACTTCAGCAATAACTAGAAGACTAATATGAAAGATGATCCTATTTATTAGTTTTAGAATTTACATTAATCAAAATAACATTTTGGGTAGAATATTTATCTAAAGGTCGAATTCCAGTAGAACGGCTGCAGGGGTTAGAGCCGTGCAGCTCTAGCCGCTTCAGCCGCAGCATTGGAAGACCACCCTAACACTAAAACAATTTCACTTACGAATAATTTCGGTTACTCAAGATTCAACTTCCGTAAGTGAAGATAGATTTAGACACTTGGATCCTTAATTTACAAGTCCTACGAGATATTACCATATTTTACTCAATAAATTGTAGTGCTTGTCTCTATTTTAAAAATAGATCTGGATATATAAAGACCTATCACTAAAATTTTAAATAATAAAGAACAAAGAAAACGTAGGTTAGTGAAATTAACATCATCACAGTGACTCTTTTCTCTGATAGTACATCATTACAGTGACTCTTTTCTCTGATAGTACATCATCACAGTGACTCTTTTCTCTGATAGTACATCATCACAGTGACTCTTTTCTCGGATAGTACATCATCAGAGTAACTCTTTTCTCTGATAGTACATCATCACAGTGACTCTTTTCTCTCATAGTACATCATCACAGTGACTCTTTTCTCTGATAGTACATCATCAGAGTAACTCTTTTCTCTGATAGTACATCATTACAGTGACTCTTTTCTCTGATAGTACATCATCACAGTGACTCTTTTCTCTGATAGTACATTATCACAGTGACTCTTTTCTCGGATAGTACATCATCACAGTGACTCTTTTCTCTGATAGTACATCATCACAGTGACTCTTTTCTCTGATAGTACATTATCACAGTGACTCTTTTCTCGGATAGTACATCATCACAGTGACTCTTTTCTCTGATAGTACATCATTACAGTGACTCTTTTATCTGATAGTACATCATCACAGTGACTCTTTTCTCGGATAGTACATCATCACAGTGACTCTTTTCTCTGATAGTACATCATTACAGTGACTCTTTTCTCTGATAGTACATCATCACAGTGACTCTTTTCTCTGATAGTACATCATTACAGTGACTCTTTTATCTGATAGTACATCATTACAGTGACACTTTTCTCTGATAGTACATCATCACAGTGACTCTTTTCTCGGATAGTACATCATCACAGTGACTCTTTTCTCTGATAGTACATCATCACAGTGACTCTTTTCTCTGATAGTACATCATCACAGTGACTCTTTTCTCTGATAGTACATTATCACAGTGACTCTTTTCTCGGATAGTACATCATCACAGTGACTCTTTTCTCTGATAGTACATCATTACAGTGACTCTTTTATCTGATAGTACATCATTACAGTGACACTTTTCTCTGATAGTACATCATCACAGTGACTCTTTTCTCGGATAGTACATCATCACAGTGACTCTTTTCTCTGATAGTACATCATTACAGTGACTCTTTTCTCTGATAGTACATCATCACAGTGACTCTTTTCTCTGATAGTACATCATCACAGTGACTCTTTTCTCTGATAGTACATCATCACAGTGACTCTTTTCTCTGATAGTACATCATCACAGTGACTCTTTTCTCTGATAGTACATTATCACAGTGACTCTTTTCTCTGATAGTACATCATCACAGTGACTCTTTTCTCTGGTATTACCTCATTACAGTGATCTCTGATATTACATAATACAGTTTCAAAATAAAATCAAAACATCATTCTAATCGTAACTAAACAATATTCAGGAAAACCTATTTAGGTTTTTAGGCCAACCTTAATTAGAATATAATTAAAAACATCGAGAGTTCAGTAACACACTTTCACTTTAGATTGCCTTTTGAACAAATGCAACAATAAACAAGAAAATGAAATGAAAAAATGTTTAAGAAAAGAATCCATCTAACATGAAAAAAATTATCCAAAGGGAAAATAAAAATAATTGGTCCAAATGGTATATAGAATACAATCTTAGTTTAAATGATATATGAAATACCATTTTAGTTCAAATGATAATTAGCAGACGAATACAATGTTAGTTAAACCTTAAAATTTAAAGTAGTATATAGTTATAATTTATTGAATTGATATAAATTGTAGTTTGCAAACCTCTACGAATATAAAAAATCGTTTCCGGTTGAAAAAAAAAATCCGTTAACGGAACGTCCGTTAATGAAACGTCCGGTAACGAAACGTCCGTTATTGAAACGTCCGTTAACGAAACGTCCAGGTACGAAACGTCTGGTTTCCTTTTGCCATGGCCAGAAGACTTAAACACAGAATGGAGTCCTGCTCTCTGCAGAGCCCTTTATATTTATCTATTACATTCATTTATTAAATCTGTGAGTTATACATACAAAAACTAAGTATATCTCTGTCTTTAAATAGATATAAATTATTTATTAGCGAATTTATTGATATGTTATGAATTGACTGTTTAGATTTGTTTTTCATTATAACTGACAGTTATAGTAATTTTATAAGCAAAAATATTTCATGTATTTACATAAATAAATTATTTTGAATTGAATGATATTATAGTAAATGAAATAAACTCTTTCATTTCTGACTGCTTCTTCGAGTCCCTTGTATTTAATTTCCTTTTTGACGTATGCGATATGACCTTAAGTTCGAATGATGATAATTAATTTAATCATCCTTTAATTGTCTCTATAATCTGTGATAAACTATATAAGATACAATATATATTTAATGTAAAATGAAACTTTTTTAAAATAATACCATCATCTTAATATAATAACGTTAAAGAATCATAGCAAATTTGACAAATTCCAATTAAAAAAATTTCAATAAATCAAGTTTCTTGTTTTTAATGGAAAATTATTGTCTATTAAAAAACACAAAAAAATTAATCAGGATTTTGAAATAGCAACTGATATTGAAGATCTATTAATTACTGTTTCACTTCAAACTAACTTCAGTATAATGTGCTACAGATTCGTATATCTTCTTGGATTGGAGCATTTCCATCAGCGAATATCAGTTCCGAATATTAGGTGTCGAAACTCGGCAAGTATCTCCGGCAGCAAGAAAACTACACCTAACTTTCTTCTTTGAAGATGTATCAAGTTTTCTGAAGGCTTATATCGAACATTATTTTGTAAGAGTATTGTCCTGACACCTCCTTGGAAACTCACTTCTGATAAAAAATACATAGTAGTTATATATAAAACATATATTATACAAATAATCAAAAAATTGTAGAAATATCATTTAAATTAGACAAATGAATTATACACATAAAATATATAACACACATATGATAAAAACTATACAATTATAAAAGGAATACTATAAATAAAAAATTATAAAAAAATACCTATGAAATATGGGAAATTATGGCATTTATTAGCTATACTATTAAATATAACTAAAGATTAATAATCTATATATATTACTTTATATTATTTACTTTTCATTACTCACATATTCAAAAATAATATTTCGAATTTTCGTATTCCAATATCAATTATTAATGAACAATACCTAACTCTAATCACTAATCACATTAACAATTGTATAATCAGTTTTTTTTTCTGTTGAATAATTATTACTAGATAATAATGTGTAAGACATAAGTATCTTAGTAATAAGCTCAGTTTAAAAGTATACTATAACTTTTGAATATTTTGTATAAGAATTCTGCAAAAATATTAAATGAAGGAGGATAAAAAATGAGGTAACAATTTTCATTATTTAATTTCTAAGGTTTTTAAACCTTCATTTCATCTTTTATCTTCAAGTTTTAATTATTCATTTTATTTCCACTAAATAGTGTATAACAATATAAATTAATATTTCATATTCCTTGAAAATGATTCTCCTTGTAAATTAAAATTTACATCATATTTTTAGAAATTCTGAGAAGGTGCGCTTCCTTTTTTAACCTCCTTTATATTAACATCGCTTAGTATTATAATGGTGTTTAATTTCCACTTAATTCAGACTGTCACCTGCTTCATCAGTCTCAAGACCATCATTTACCCCTTTATTTTCTTTCCCAAGCGTCCAATTTAGATAATGCCCGAGAATGTGAGACAAACACTCCATATTCCATTTCGAATTTGAAGCCAAGAATGTGATGGAAGCCGGTAAGCTTTGCTAGGAATTTAATTAAAATGCTGTCGGAGTTCCATCATTATGGAATGCTTCATGGTACAAGGGAGGAAATTTCTATTATATCAGCTAAAGCGAATTAATTAAACTATGCAAAAATAATACAGACAATACGTTCATGGCTTGGGATTGTTGGCTTTTGAATATACAATACAAAACCATTCTGTTATGTCTTGTACTTTGAATTAAAGGATAAAAATCAATAGTCAGGTATCGTATAGATTTAATTAGCTGTAAAATGTATATTTTCTTACTTCCTTACAATCCTAGGCAAGAAGGATTGATTTCTGGGACATTCCATTAACCATTCATGACCAAAAGGCGACATATATAATATACCTAATTACATGTCACATTTTAAATGATGCATTTGGAAGGTCTTTTTGAGATATTTTCCTCAAACGACCGGATTAACACATGTGTACCCTTTAATAAATTAAAGCACATGTGTACGCTTACATTAGTTAGGCATATATTATGAATTTTTATGTTTTCTTGAAAGAAAAACATTAAAAAATATATATTTCTTAATATGCCTTCTTTTCCTATACCTTACAATATTATCACAAAAGTACTCGTGTTTTCAGGTTCAAATTGATTTAGGTTGATATCACATGAATTATTTATTCTTGCCTGGTACATCGTTGATAGATAATGTTGTTTGATACACAAGGATTCAGGAAAAAATATTGAATAGATTTTTAGGATTTTTTTTTTTTTTTCATTCTCTTGTCTCAGAATATATAAGTTCGTAATGATAAAATTATTTATTAATACAGCTCATCAATTAAAGTTTGTCTGAGAAATAATAATTGGACACAGAGATTATCCTACATGATACATAATAATAATTCAATCCTTTAAAAATTAAATAAAATAAAATAAATTCTACATTCAAGAATAATCATAACAATTAACTATCTTTTGAATTATGATAATCAATTGTGATTGTTGATTAATTTATGCTTCATGATATTATGTATAATAGTTATCATTATGTTTAAATTATTAATAATTCCTATCTATAATAAACCAATATTTTTAATGTACTATTAACTATGTTATAATCAAAATTTACCACAAGGATTGTAGTTCCTGAGAATTTTTTTTTTTCAATTGAGGAAAAATTACAAAAAATGATTTACAAGGGTTGGACAACAATCTGAAATGCCTAACATTTTGGCTTAATATTTTTCGACCATATTGTATACGAGCAATTTAAGTTCGACAGTGTCCAATGTGTTTTTCTTTATTTAGAATAACTATTTATCTAATCCTCTTAAAAAATTGGTTATATATGTTATAATATAATAAAATTAAAATGACAGACATCTAAGATTTTTAAAAAGGCTAAATTATTGACCTCTTCATATTATGACATGTCAATCATACGGCATGCCCTATAAGCAGAAACGAACAATAATGCTCACCGTTTCTAGGGGTACTGTTTCAAAAAGAAAGTAGTGACTTCTTGAGAAAGAGAAGAAAAAACGTCCTGAGCACAGGACAGGTCTGGCCTCTTGTTGCAGTTGTCTGACAGACATGGTCCTCTAAATCAAATTTTGTTTGAGCAAGTCGCAAGACCACGGCCTCTAAAATCACTGCAGATCCCAACAAACAAATCCAAAACTCAGTTGAACACCTACAGAACACAGTTGAACACCTACAGTATAGAGTTGAACACCTACAAAACACAGTTGAACACCTACAGAACACAGTTGAACACCTACAGTATACAGTTGAACACCTACAGAACACAGTTGAACACCTACAGAACACAGTTGAACACCTACAGTACAAAGTTGAACACCTACAGAACCCAATTGAGCACCTACAGTACAAAGTTGAATACCTACACTCTACAGTACAAAGAACCGATTTCTCACAATAACTTTTCGTCAGGATCTGCACAAATATTGATTCCATGGAAGACCTAAAAGATATTTTCATATTCTCCCCCAACCCCTGCATACTCAATATTGTTATTGTTTCATTTTTTGTGTGTGTAAAAATGATACCTGCTAGAAAGTGTATCGGTTGGTTATAAATATTACACATATAGATGTGTATCGGTAGATTTTATGATACACACTGTATTTATCCTTGTCCAAATGACACTTTTTTTACTTAGTTCTATCATAAAAAAAAATACATTTACAGGTGTATGAAACACGTGTTTTTATGTTTTTATCCAAATTATCTGAAAATGAATCTAAAAATTATCAGGAAAATAAAAAGAAATCCTTTAAAATCAAATTTAATACTTCAATTTTGTTTTATTTTTGTAATGATTATTAAACAATCATCAATGACTTTCAGATGCAAGCGAAATAGCGAGAACTCTAGTCTAACTTCTAAATATTTTCACATAATTATTTACAATATAAGTCAAAACAACAAAGTCAGGAGCTGTCAGAGTTTCTCGGAATTCCTAATGAACACTAACGGTTTAACCTGTTCCAAGAATAACAGAGCTAACGAATTCAGGAATGAAACTCTAAACTAATTCACAATGACCGCATCTTGGCATGCATGTTCTCCCTTACTGAACAATGCAGTTGAAAATCAGAGCAATGCAACTGATAGAAGAAATCTAAATCCATAGGTTATGATAAAAAATTAAACATTTTTTTTTTAATAAATAATATGGCATTTTTAAGATAATATTAAATTATATAAAGGATAATCAATCAAAACTGTAACAGGGACAGTTTTCAATGTCGATCAACATAAAATGAAAAATATGTATAAGTTTTACTTACTCGTTTCAGCGTAAGACTTCTTCCAAAGTATTTCTCTTGGAAACAAGTGATAATTTCAGTAGAAACAGGAAAAATCAACACAAGCCAATTCACAAACAAAATATCACCGAAACCTATTTCCCACTTTACTGACAACAAACAAATGTAACTGTTATTAAATCACATACGCACTTCCTTTAAGCAGAGAATTCAGTAAACTGAAATAAGTACAAGTGATTTTACAATTATATTTTTCAGAGAGACTTTCTGATAGCCAATAAGAAGCCAGTATTCATATATACATACACTGTATTATTCAACCAATCGCAGTGCCGTTTAATTTAAGCTTGATTGAAATTATAAATAAAAATAATTATAAACATAATCTGTATTAAATTAGTATGTAGCTAAAACTGCGTCGAATAAACTTTCCAGATTTATCACTTTCTTTCTTTATTTTATGCAGAAAACTGGAACCGATTATGGAAAGATTTCACGATATATATATTATTATGTTTATCGAAATATTTGATATGATTATTTCGTACCTAACTGGAAATAGGATGGAAATGAAATACGTACTCCAATCAATTATTTATTATAGGTTGATAGGTCTAGGTAACTTAACTTCTTGCTTGAAATTAAATTCAAATCGTCTAGGTATATAATATTTTATTTATGCCGGTTAAAAACTAGGTTTTGAGTAAACTAGATCAAAATAGTATTCAACGTTATATCGAATATGGAACATGAAAGGGTGAAGTTTGGTAAAAAATGGAAAACTTCGACATCAATTAATGGAGTAGAGAACTTTTTTCGGTGAACTTCTGAACTCAAGTTCGATTATTCAGTTCAGAACTTAAAGTTGAGTAAAATTTTATTACTGCTAATGGTTAACATACAAGTTACAAGAGAGTTAAACTATAATTCGATCGATGATGTTATAAATATTTTGAGGATTTATAGAGAATATCGTGTGTTATACGTAAACAGTATTTTTTATTGTTACTGTGTCAGTGATAAGATTATATCATGACATTTAATTCATGAGATACTTTTTTTCCTTCTGCCTGAAGATGTGTGTCTGAAAATATGTTTTTATTAAGTCAAAATATGGAATAAGCGATTAATTCGATATGAAATTAAAAAGTAGATTATAAATAGTGAATTTCCCGTGAACTCTATAAGTAAAATCTTTACTATTTGGTTGTGGTTATCCAGTTGTAACAGGATTCGATGACTGGAGTCAGATACAAAGCATGACTGTAATTAACTAGCTATCAAATATAAGGTACATATGAGTAAAACAATAATATGACCTGCGATGTTTAAGAAAAAACAATTAAACTTGTTACTAGATTTGTTACGTTCTCTAGTTTAAAGTTAAAAATAGTTCGATTCAGTTTTTTCACTAATTCAACTACATATACTGTAAGTGTTGAACTATATATCGCTCAATGTTTCAATTATGTTGAACAATTAACAATAATTTAAAAAAAGATAGTATGTGGCAAACCGAAGGAAATACCGTTCCAAATTATCACCATATTTTTGGTCACTAAAGATATATCACACCAAACCTTAATTAGATATTTAAGTTTAGTTTTTCAATACCTGAATGAAATTAAATTTAGTCTAAGTTACAGTTAGTTTATAGAAAATTGAACGGAATGTTTGATGGGTCCATCAAAATATATTTTTGTGCTCGTGACCGGAAAATTCGTCCACGGAAAATTCGTCCTCGGAAAATTCGTCCTGGGAAGATTCATCCTCAGAAAATTCATCCAATCGAAAATAATTTGGGAAATTGGTCCCTTTGACGTAAAATAATTAATTAAATTGGAGCGTATATGTATTATATTAAATGACATATATGACAGAGAAATATATGTGTAATAAAATAACATAGCTATATATGTTGATACAGTCAATGTATGGAAATATACTGTGAAAAGTATCAAATTATACATACATAGTCAACTTTATTTTATTGAAATTAAACTCATTGCTCGTAATACTTTAATTAAAACACAACTATGATATTGAAAATGAGAGAACCAAAAATATTAGATTTCACGATCTCCATTAACACATCACAATAATTCATTATGTGTACCATAACATAAATCATTATTTTAAACTATGGATAAATTTAATCGGCAAAGAATATTGTATATCACAAACTCATTTCATTCACTCACTGCTTTAACATCTAGATTTGTCAATGACTTTGCCCATAACAAAAAGCATAGAATCGCATTGAAAATAAAATCAATCATTATCAATCAATAAATTATAGCTCTATACAGTGACGGAATTCATTAAAGTACGTCAATTGGCAATACATTCTATAGAAGCCTTATTATTCTCTCACTTTAGTACAGAGATTTCTATCGCAGAGAAGAGTCATCTATTGGAAGATAAGAAAAAGAATAATATTTCATTATGCATACTGGAAAGTTTCTACATCACATTTCAACAATTTTCGTGGTTTTCATAGCGAGACTATCGCCTTGTTCAACTGAACACTGGATATGTTCATTCATTGACTGTTCAACTGATGTTAAAGTCTACAAGAACAGTTTTTATGAAAACTGTGTTAATAATTCTAATATCATGACAATCAATGCTGACTTCATGAGATGCCTTTCCTTCTGCCTCATCAAAAAATGTTTTCTCGTTGCGTCAAATGTAGGTGAGTCATTATTTTCCAGGTACTAAATAATTATAATCACAATAATTGTTGTATCACACTTATAGAAACCTGAGTCACGTGATAGCTTTAGGTTTTACACCACTTTAGGAATATTAGTAGCCAGTTTGAGGTTTTAGTTCATTTGTTGTGAACTGTAAATTAAATACCAATATAGCAATTAGGTAGTATGTATTTCTACACAAGCTTTAGAGATAATATATAGTTTGCAATGGTTAAAAATGTTGTTAACTGCTAATTTCTTTTTTGTCCTAAAAATACCAAAGTTCTCAGAAATATCAAATTTTAAACCATATTAAAAAATTTTTTTTTCTAAATCCATATGTATATTAATTGATATTTAGGACTACCTATGTAATGTGCTATTTCTACTTTTCGAACTAGGCCTAAACTTGGCTATTTGTAAAGCCATATTCTTATTTACTAATTCTTTTTGACTATATTTTTAATATTTTAGACGGTAGAAACATATCCTTTTGGGCACACCAGCTCAGTCCACTTTCCGACATCTAACCCATAAGCCATATTTGCTAAACAGTATATTTTTATATATGCGCTAATAAATGACAACTGGTTATTTCTCGCTTTTATATACTCAGTAATTAATAGTCAGTAAATAAATCAGTTACTAAATTATCATAGAAATAGAGAAATAAAATGATATTCCGAAACGAATAAAACTCATATATAATTCCATTAATGTATGAAGTCTAGAGTCAGTTACCAAACCCCAGAAGTAGAGCTTTACTCATTGACAATCACAAAGTATTATAGTTTCACCAAGTTAAGAAGCAGTACTTGATTTATGTACCTATAACACTAAATAAATTAATACAAGAGGACCTCTCTTTTATTACCAAAATTTTAGCTCATACTTATTTCAAATGATAATAAGAGTAGGACATTATTCGAAGTTACTATTTAATTAGCATTCCTTTAACATTTCAATTTCTATGAATTAAAATCTGTTTGACCGTTTGTGAATTTATTAGCATCACTTCGACACTATTTTTCAACACATTCATCACATTCTAATTACAAAATGTTTTTGTTATTAAAATCGAATAAGTTTGGAAAATATCTCCCAATAATCTCTCCTGATCTAGACAGTAATTTATGAGAAACTTCGATTATTTGGTTTGTAGTTATAGTTTTATTCATCGTTATAATAATTGCAATATTTTCTGTCATATGTGAGAATTGTAATGAGACTCTGCCTGTTATAATCATCGCAGTTAGGAACTCTTTTTTTATGAAAGTACATCATTACAGTGACTCATTTCTCTAATATTACATTATCGGTGAAAAATTTAATTTACATTTCTCTTTAATCAGATCGGTGTGTCATAGCAGGTGCAGGCGAGGCTTCTTCGGACCAGGAAGTTGTGTTCCAGAACTACTCTACTAGCCTGAACCAGAACATAGCGCTGAAAAAACCTGCAACCTGTTCTTCACAATTGGAAGAGAGTAACGGCTATAAATTGTAACTATCATCTCTTGATCTTTCGGATATTCTCCAAGCCAATTATTTCATAAAAAAATAGAGAATACACCATTTAATTTGTTATGAAATCATTCTAGGTCAAAATATTATCCCAAATTACAATAAATGAATGTAAATAATCGTATTGTTTACCTATTACAGTGGATGTAGCGTTGCTAATGATGGTTTGTCAGACAACAAAAATCACTTCTTTCATTCCAAACATCAAGGACGGGATAACAACCCTTGGCTGGTTATTGATTTTGAAGAACATTACTTTGTTCAAAAAGTGGAATTTCTCACTAGGTTGGGCCATAGATACTCATACCTGAGAGCTAGTAAAATAACCGTGAGTAACAATCATGTCTGACAGGTCTAGCAGGTAAGAGATACACTATAAACCAGTTAAAGTAGTTGAATTTAATTAGCATGTGTGAAATCAGCAGGAGCGATTGAATAGAAGAATAGATGTTGCTGGATCTAAAAGAATAAAATTCAAATTTTTAGTTTTAATTTGTATGATAATATTGGTTAACCACTTAATTCGTTCTTAAGTTTCCCACTGTGCCTATCACTCTACATAATAACTAATTTGTTGCCGATAACAAGCTATTATTTTAAATTGTTAAATATGGCACTGGGAAATATGGTGACCGAACGTTTCGTACCCGGACGTTTCGTTACCGGACGTTTCGTTACTACGATGTTTCGTTACTAGGACGATTCGTTACCAAGACTATTCGTTACCAGCTTTTTCGTTATTTTTTTATGAAATGGAAACGATTCTTATATTTGAAATGGGTTGCCGACTACTTTTTATACCAATCCCATACATTACAAATTTATACTACTTTAAAAATAATGTCCACTTTTTAAACATATTTTTATTCGTTTGGTTATATATTGATTATAATCAGAGGTATTAAAATTAACAATCCTCACTTAATGTCTGATTAGAAAAGTTGGAACTGAAAATATCATGGATACCAATCGATATAGAAGTTAATTAACAATAATTCTATTATATTTTTCCTCACACGATCGAAAATGTGATTCAGTCCGAGAAATCGGAGCTTGCTCTTCTGCCTACATTGGGAAAACCTTTTGTTTTTGATATTTCAGAAAATGTTTTAACGTTAGGGTGAAGTTCCAATTACCAGATGTTACAAGTTACCGAATGAAAATAACTTATTAGTAAACTGCAAATGAAAGCAGAATATTTCAAGTTTTTTACTTAAAATTCCTCCAAATATTTTTTTTCATCAATTAGCACATATGAATTCTAGCTGCCCTGTGTGTTTTGCATCACTCTTCTCATCATAGCTTGGAAAAATGTTGGGATCATTTCTTAGAAACATTCTGTTATAGTTCATCGGCGTGCTTGGATTATTTACGAATACCTTTTCAATTAAATATCCTCAAAGGAAAAATTCTGAAGAAGTTATATCCAGTTATCGAGGTGCCCAATAAATGTTGACAAAGTATAATTTCGATAGCCTGGTTATTTGATATGCTGCTTTAGAAAGTTTCCTGGTATCAACTGAATTTTGTAAGGACATAATTTCAGATCCTGCTTTAATTTGCACCGGAGTAACGTGCAAGATAATCGTAATTGAGTACTACTTTTTTTCGTGGATATTGAGTAGTCTTCTGTAACACTAAGATTCACACGCTGATTAACTTCTTCAGTGCGAGATGACTTTCATCTTTCAGTTCCATCTTTGTCAGCACATGATCCCGTTCGTCTGAATTTTTCTTCCAAGTCAACATGCAGGTCTTAGATTAACTCTTGTTAAAATTTCTCATAAAACATTTCCTTACTACAACAACTGATCCATTTTAGTTGATAATAATAGTCAACAATTGTGTGGCTCTTTTTTCCATATTGAATTTAGCTATTTTTTTAGAGGCTTACGGTTTCGCACATTAAAAAGTAGATATGAAATAGCTGAAATCTGAAATTCATATATTGATTTTGTTTCATATCTACTAAAACTTTAAGTATTCTTCTTTCATTTACCGTTTACTAAAGATTTGCATCTTTTTCAGTTTTAGCGTAATAAAATTTTAAAATGGTAAAGTGACTTTTGGTCCACCCGGTAATTTAACAATTCAACTCTTTATTCATATTCTTATATACTATTTGCTAATATGCTCGAAAATTTCCCGTACGTAATTGGTTCAGCATAAGAAATAAAACTGAATACACATTTATAATTTATAGTTTATGGGATTGGTATTTTTTTAGTCTATAACATGTCATTTCAAATTTTAAAAATCTTTCGTAGCGATTCGGAACGAAAAATCTGGTAATGAATCGTCTTAGTAACGAAACGTCCGGGTACGAAACGACCAGTAACGAAACGTCCTAGCAACTGAAAATGTAATGGCACAATAAAATTCAAAATGAAAACTGATGATATACCTTCATTGGTTCTAGGACAACTCGCCGCCGGACAATTCGCCGCCGGACAAATCGCCGCGGACAATTTGCCGTGAGGACAACTCGCCGCTAGGACAACTCGCCGCCAGGACAATTCGCCGAGTGATTTATGTTTTGTCGGTGTATACATCATTTTCATATATTTGAAAATATTATAAATATGAACAATGATTGGTTTCTATAAGCTCAAGACTGACGTAAAACAGTAGTTAACAAATTTCATTATTTCAATTAATTAGTTTCTTTTGTTATATCTGTGAGAATATATCAAGCCCCAAAAAACAGTAGAACTTTTAATATAAATTTCGAAGCATTTAACGTCTGCTTCGAAACGAAGGGCTTTCTAGTTGACAAGGGATAGGAAGAAAAGTCAGAATGTAAAGTGACTCCTTGAACAAAGGCACGAACCACCAGTCCGAGACAAACTCATGGATGCAGAAAAGCTACTTCGTCGATGCAGTCACTTACCAAGGAATAATATGAAAAGGAACACAAGCACGCGGTGACTGAAGAGGAAAATAAAGAGGTGATAGAAAATATAACTTACTACCCTACCTAGCTAAGACAAAAATCTAAGACTTCGTAGTTGAATAACCTTTATTTGCACTAATCTACTAGTTTTAAACTAAAGTAATTTTTATAAGTCATTAAACGTATTAAGAATTAAGACACCTGAACTCGTTTTCTTTTCATTAGTAAATTATTTTTAGTAAAATACTTTCAAATAGAATGACGAAAACTTTATTGTTAATTTACAACACGCACTATGTTAACATAATAGTTAAAAAAACATTATATATAACTTTTGAAATGAAAAAGAAAACATTTTCAAATACTGCTAAGAAAATTTGATAATTAATTTACAACACACAGCTTATATTTAAAACATTTTTTATTAATAAATGGTGTATATATGGCTGTAAATCATAAATTACACAGCGAGTTGTTTTGGCGGCGAAATGTCCTAGCGGCGAGTTGTCCTCACGGCGAATTGTCCGCGGCGAGTTGTCCGGCAGCGAGTTGTCCGGTCACCACCTTCATTGTATGTATTATCATGGAATACTAATATTGGATTAATATTATTGAAGATTGATTGAAGAGTTTGAGCTCAAAACGACTTTATAATAGCGATTAAGGAGTTGAATCAACAATGATTTGATGAATTTTTTGATTATAGATATATTTATAAATGGTCATACTCTAATTTTTTTTCATACCTCAACAAGAACATTATGTCAAGCATGAAAGTGAATATGATTCTATAATTCACTGAGAATATGTGCGTGTGACTACCCCCACAGTTGTCCCGCAAGACTAATGCTCATACGTTCACATAGTTGCCAGATGTCGCTAAGCTCCAAGCAATCAAATAGAACAGGGAATAGATGAATGATTAGCTAGTATTTCAATGTTTTTTTCATTTATCACAATCAACAGAATTAATTGTATTTACCCATTTATAGTTATTATTTGCAATTAATAGTCCTCGGAATAAAAGTGATTTGGCAAACAGCTCACGTAAACACTACCTCTTGATGTGGCACCCCCAATTTCACGCCCACTGCAAATGTTCCTAACAATCGTGGTAATATCAAATTTTGTACAGTGCATTTATATGATAAAAGCTACCAACTGACAAAAAAATCTCACAATTCAAGCCACTGGTTTCCTAAATATCAAATGTGTAGCGAATCCTACGCACTCAGTCTTTAGGAGACTTATATTTTGTCAGTCTGATTAGGGTTAAAATCATCATAGCTTTCCAAAGACTGTAGTAAAGCAAACACAGCAATTGTGTATGCATTACTATCATCACGAACCTATATGATTGTAAGTAAGCGACAGTCAAATCAGTTACCGATTTGCTCTCGTGAGCTACACACCTATTCTCCTGTTCGTAGTTATTTGAGACCTTAACTTGCGAGCGTTCTAGTGGAGATATTCTTTGTAATAACCCTTGCTTGACCAATGAATATAATCTCTTTAAGTGTTAATTACTTTACCATTATTACCCTTAAATACAGTTAAGCTTGGACCAGAGGCCTGAGGTCGGAACCATAGTGGCAAGTTGGTTCTAGGGCATGGTACCATGAGTAGTTAGTAGAAAGAGATTTATAAAGAGAAAGGAATCTGAAAATACCACAAAGTAAGATCCTAATCACTTAAGAGCCCATACACTTAGACGTTATAGTGAAGCAAACTAAGTACGTCACATTGGTGGCCACGTATGGTGCGTGATTAAGTAATTCGAATTTAATGTGCGGAAATTCAATTACTGAAGTAGAAGATTGAAAGCTTTGTAATTTACCAAAAACTAAGTTAACCATCTGATTGGAGAGTATTTGATTACAGCAAGACCGGGTTTTGCGACCCTATATGAAGGTGCGATCCAATTAAGGTGTTCAGTTTTTGTGATAAAGTATAAAGATAATTCAACTCAAGGTCAAGCAAAAGGCATCTCGAAAATTATCGGAAGGATAAGGAGAGTACAGATGGCCTAATTTGAAATCTGAATGAGCAAAGACAATCAACAAGACTGACCAGTCTGAAAAAAAAAAAAAAAAAATTCTGGAAATTCTGGAAAATTCTGGAAAATTCTGGAAGGAACTGGAAGAACACGGAGGGAGGAAGCGACAGTAATGGGTTAAGTGTTGCACGTTGACGAATGGTGATGGAAAACATTCGATTATAAACAACATGCAAAAAAGCCGTAAATCAACCAGAAATTGAGAGTCTAATTTGTTTAAATACTACATCTGAAAAGTATTTATTCAAACTGCAACATTCAGTGATCATTCAACATTCAGTGATCATTCAACATTCAGTGATCAAACAACATTCAGTGATCATTTAATATTCAGTGAAGTTTTAACATTCAGTGAACATTCAGTTAACATACAGTGCATAAAATACAGTGCACAGCGCTCAGTGAACAATCAGTTAACATCATAACAGTTAACATCAGAGCAAAAATCAACGACAAAACCTGATAAGCGGGACCCACTGTACATGGAACTGAAAGTTGAGTATACCATATCATTATATGTCATCTTATCATTCAGTCTCATTTCTGAAGCGATCGGAGAAAGATCTATGTGTTAGTTCTTAGTCAGTGGTGAAATAAACTGTCCTGTTTAGTCTAGAATTGTGTTGATGAATAAGCAAAGGTAATTAATCATTACTGCAGCAATTATAATTATAAGATGTATGAGTGCATGCATTTCTGTTAGCTTTGCTGTGTGTCGTTATTAATTAACAAACATTGCTCTATATTAAATTATATTTCATTTATTATTTATTATTTGAATGATTATTATTTATTATTATTATATATTTATTATATATTATTTTTCAATGGTTGATGGATTAATTTTTTAATTGGATAGTCTATTATTTTTTCTTCTTCTTTTTTCATAATAAGTGATTACACGTGCATTACACTTGATTAAGTACATAATAACACTTCATTAGGATAGGAAACACATGCCAACCTCAGAAGACGAAGCAATTAACGCGGAGGCTGTAGAACTTAGATCTGGAAGACGAACTAAACCCAGAGTACAGAAAACTAAACAACCCAAAACACCCAAATCACCCCCCAAATCACCCCCCAAATCACCCCCAAAGTCACCACCCAAAACAACACCCAAAACATCACCCAAAACATCACCCAAAACATCCCCCAAAACATCCCCAAAAAAAACCCCCAAAATGTCGGTCGAATTAACACAAGCTCAACTCCAGGAAATAATTAAAAGTCGGAGTACGACGATCATAAATTCGGATTCATTGCCGATATTCAGGGGAAGAAGAAGGCCAGAGGATCCAGCTTTCGAGGAGAAGAACACGTTTCGTCAGCACCTCAGCCTATTAAATAATCATATATCCAGCTTAGGGGATAAAGATGATGCAGAAAAGAAGAAAATCCTTTTCAGGAGCGCTGATTGCAAGCTAGGAGATTTTCAAATTACTGTTAATAACGTTGTTAACGGTAAAACATTTAAGGATAGCACATACCAAGAAATATGCACGGTACTAGAAGACATATATGTGCAGAAAGACAGCAAGGATATCTACAGTGTATGTCATGAATTATACACAAATAAATTGAAGGATGAGACTACAGCTGCCAGTGACATCTTAAGTACATTAGAAAAGATAGGAGAGGTCACGGACTTCATTTTAAATGACGACACAATGAACGCCCAATTTCCAGTACGGACAGCAACTGAAAGTGATGAATCATTCACACGCAAATTAAAAAATCTCGCAAAAGATCTCATGAATACATCAATGTATTTAACAATATTGGGTCCACAGATCAACCCCAGTATCATCAAAGGAGTCGTAGAAGGTCCTTTTAAGACAACAGCTAATTTACTGTCTGCTACAACGAAGAAAATAAGATCTTTGCCACATGATAAAAAAATTCTAATACCAAAAAAGAGTTTCAATGACACAGAAACTTTTTTGATAGAAAAACCCGAGGGTGAGAATCAAGGCAATTTTCACGAGGATATGCTAGATGATACAGAAGCATATTACACTCATGACATAAGAAACAGAGGAACAGTAGGTAGGTATGCAAGCAGAAGTAGGTATAAACATAATCCCACAGGCAGGGCATACGTACACAACACGAACATCCCCCAACCTACCCCCACCCCTCACAGCCGTAGTGGTACAATTAAGTGCTACAGGTGCAACAAATTAGGACATATAGGTAGAGAATGTCGGGCTCAACAGGCCAAGGATTTTCGCAAAAACATGTAAATACAAACAGAAGTAAAAAACAAAATAGGTCTCACGGGAAAACGGTCGGTAGCTCCGTGTACGAAAGTGAATTGAACATGAATAAATTAGATCCAGTGCACGTTAAATTCAATAGCAAAGGTAAATCGTCACTCAACACAAGTTGTGAATGTAAAAATAAGTTCGATTTATTAAAAGAAGAAGAGTTAAGCGTTGAGGATAAAAAAATGAGCGAAACATATATAACAGTCCAATTAGTAAAAAATAAAGATGAATTAAGCGGATTGATGGACTGTCATTATACGATAAAAGGGACTTCTAAGCCAACGATAATTTTACATAGTAAAGAATTCGATTGGGAAGCTTTAATAGATTCAGGAAGCGAGAGAACGATTTTAAACAGTCGTAATTTTAATTACAAGGCGAGTCACGAGGACATAATAAAATCAAACGTAACTATTAAAGGCATAAACGGACGTTCCGAAGTAAAAGGTGAAGTAAAATTTGAACTAATGTCGAAATCCCACAAGAAAACAGTAAACGCTTTACTGATCAACAACAGTAGCTTACCATATGATGTAATATTAGGAAGGGACGTGTTAACGAACGCGCAAATTGATTTTGATAAGAAAATATTAAAATTAGGTGAAGAAAAAATTCCGTTTATGGAAAAACGTAGAATAGCTACTAAAGAACTATTAAGCACAGATTGCTTAATATCTGAGCTGGTCCTTACTTCAAATAGGTCAAAACGAAGAACGTTGATAAGACAAATAAACGAACGCACAAACAGCCGTAGTAGTATTGCGAAAGTAAGGGTTAAACCTCAACAAAAAGGGCAAACGGAGGTTATGAAATCCGGGGTAAACACGAAGACAAGGAATAAAAAACGCGAGAAGAACGGAAATGTTCATATAAATAGCCAAGTCGTTGAGGCAAACAGCGTACAAATATTGTATGGGTTTGTCAAAAACAACGAAGCAGGAAGTTATATAATAGCTAAAAGAAGTTTCAATAGCGGTTTAGTGATAGCCGAAACACTAATAAAAATCGAAGACACAAAAAAAGAGGGAGATCAAGTGTCAATATGCCCAGTTTTCGTAATGAATCCGACGGATAGTGATATCATATTACGGGACAATATGATAGTTGGTAAACTCCAGACGTACGAAGAGGAAGTCGAAGTAAATATAGCGACTATATCGGAGTGTTTAAATAATAGGACTCATAAATCTAGGTTAGGAAACGTGTTGAGTGACGAAAAACCAAAGCCATTTGAACGAAACGTTACCCCTGAACTAATTTATGAAAAGTCAAAGGTACATGCAGTTGGAATTAATGGAGAGCCATTAGTTACAACGCATGGCAACCGAGATATGAAGTGTAAAATATCACGTGACGGAAGCGCTGATAGAAGCCGTGACAGCACATTAAGTGCTGATGTAGAAAACAATTCTCAGACAGTGCCATCAGCACCAAGAAGGTTAGTTAATGCTGACATATCATGTGGAATGTCAGAGTATGAAGACAAAATGACGCAGTTACTAAATGACTTTAGAGACGTAATCACGATTAAGGACGAAAAAATCGGGACTACTAGTATATGTAAACACACAATAATATTGAAAGATCCTAATATAGTGATAAACAAGATGCCGTACCGCATCCCACATAAATTTCAAGAACAACTTGAAGAAGTCAACAGGTCAATGTTAGAAGAAGGTACTATAGAACCTTCAATGTCCGAGTATAACTTTCCCGTTATCGTGGTTCATAAAAAGAATGGGGAAATACGACCCGTAATAGATTTCAGATCATTAAATAAGTGTGTCCATATACAAGGATTTCCGTTACCTAGGGTTGACGATATGCTTGGATCTTTAGGTGGATCAAAGATATTTTCTAGTTTAGATCTGAGGAGTGCATTTCACCAGGTGGAACTCTCCGAGGAGTCTAAAAAGCTTACAGCATTTGCGGTAAATGGAAAAAAGTACCATTTCCGCAAATTACCCTTTGGGTATGTCAATAGTCCAAAAGTATTTCAAGCAATAATGACAAAAGCGTTAAGTAATGTATTAGGGAAACTCTGTTTCGTATTTATTGATGACATCCTAATTTTTAGTCGATCTTATGAACAACATTTAAAGGATATTGGCCAAGTGCTAATGAATTTACGTGACGCTCAGTTGAGATTAAAATTAGAGAAGTGTGAATTCTTTAAACACGAAATTAATTTTCTTGGACATCGAGTCACTACTGAGGGCATTCGATGTATCCAAAACGAAAAACTTAGAGAAGCATCTAGACCAACAGATGTAAAACAACTTCAGCGATTTTTAGGGCTTGCGAATTATTTTCGTAAGTTCGTCCCTAAATTTAGTCAGAAAGCCGACCCATTATATAGACTATTAAGGAAGGACACTAAATTTGACTGGACTGACGAATGTGAGACTAGTTTCATTAATCTCAAAAATATTTTGACATCAGATACGGTTTTAGCACATCCAAATTATTCCAGACCATTTTATTTATTTACTGACAGCTCAAATATCGGAGTTGGCGCAGCATTGCTACAACCAGATTCGACCAAAAGCAAAACATTAAGACCCATAGCATATTTCAGTAAATCATTAAATTCTACTCAAAAAAGGTACTCCACGACTAAACTAGAGTTTCTTGCAATACATCTAGCCTTAAAGGAATTTCAATATCTATGTCTAGGATATCCTATTACCATTTTAACCGATCACAAACCTTTATGTGCATTTTTTGGTAATAAACTGCCTTTAGACACGGCACTAGCCAGGTGGGCAATAGAGGCTAGCACATATGATTGTACCATCAAATATTTTGAGGGTAAACGCAATGTGGTAGCCGATACCCTTAGTAGATTAACTCCTCTGACGGAAGAAACAATAGATGATTGTGAGCTTTTAACACCATCTAATGAAAGTTGTAATTCAATTGAAAATTATATAGCAACCACAAGATCGAGGGCTAAGCTAAACGTACCACAAATTATTAACGACAATGACAATGACTCAGAAACAGACTCAGAAAACGAACAAGAATCAGATACATCTAAATTGTATAAAATCAACAAAGAAAAACCATTTCTAAACTACATACCTAAACAGGAAGACATAACATGGACTTTAAACAGACTAAAGACTGCACAGTCAAACGACTTTGCTTGTAAGGAAATAATGGATATATTACAGAAAAAACAATTAGGAACATCTAGGAACATAGCTGAATTTTTCATATTAGACGGAATATTATATCGACATCGGAAAATAGATACTCGGGCAGCCAGTATTGTTAATTATGTTATACCAAATGAAATGATCAATTTAGTAATTAATTCAATACATTTTAACACCCATTGTGGTTTAGCTCATACGCTATTTCAATTTCGACTAAAATATTATCATTTTCAAGAAAGATCGGTCATAGAATCTTTTATTAAAAGATGTGACGTTTGCAAAATCCTTAAAGGAAGTCTAGATACACCAATTAAATTAATGTCTGCCCCAGTAGCTAATACACCATTTGAAACAGTTTCATTTGATTTTATTGGACCTTTTATAACAACTGACACGAACAACAAATATATTTTATCAATAACATGTATGTTGACAAGATATAACGAATTACACGCAGTAGCTGACAAATCAACTAACACAGTAATTGATTGTCTAAGTAAAACATTTAGTCGTTGTGGATATCCCAAAACGTTAATGTCGGATTGTGCGAAAGAATTCAAGTCTAACGCAATTAGAACTTTCAGTGAAATACATCAGATATACAAATGTGAGGTATTACCATACTCAGCATATTCCAATGGAATTTGTGAACGTAATAACCAGAAAATTAACAAATTATTAAGATTCTATGTAGCCACAGTAGATCACAATAATTGGGACATGTTTCTCGATATTGTCCAAAACACAATTAACAATCAAGTCAATATGACCTTGAAGGATTCTCCCGCATACGCTCTTTTTGGCCGCGACACATCTCCAAATATTCAAGCAGAAAATTTGGATAACATTTACAATTTAGATACATCAGAATCAATAGTCAAAGTCAAGGCTAGGCAAGCTCTATTTATTCAAGATCAGATAAGAGCTAACATAATTAATCAATCAAACAAACGCATAATTTACCACAATAAGACACGTAAAGACAAAATTATACAGATAGGTGATCGAGTATTAATTAGAAATCATCAAAAAACACATAAATTACAATTAAATTGGATAGGACCAGGTACAGTATTACAAGTGAAAAAAAACAAAGCTATAATTAAATTAGGACATCAAACGATAACGAGCAATATAAATTATCTAACTAAGTTGGAAAATTTCACAACAAATTAATTAAATAATTTCATTAACATCATTAAACAGGAAATCAAATTATGAGAAATTTGAATATAAACATTATATAGAAAGTCCACAAAAGGAACACATAACACGAAGTAACATGAGTAACATGTTACATTTACACGAACACGTGGCATATAACACAGTTACATGCAAAGAGTCAGAGAAATGTTTACATTTTTTTTTGCTTACGCGAGACAAACAAACAGAGCATACAATTCATTGTTCAAACTACAATATTTCCTTTGCTCAGTAAGAGAATTATTGTATGAATTTAATTGTATGAATTTTAATTGTAATATTTGTATGTATTTAGTTTAAGTTGATGGGATGAATTATGAATTTTATTAATATAAAATTTCATATAATAATTTTAATAGGATTAATATTTTTTGTTGTATGCATGTTAATTTTAAATTTTTTGTTTAAATGTTGGGTAACGAATAAGATGAATTATATTCTGTAAAACTGTTTGAATGAAAATTTGAAAAAAAAAAAAATATATATATATATATTCAAATTTAGGATGAAATACTGAAATAATTTAAAATCAAAAATGATCAATTCAAAATGAGACTGAAACATGATAAAATACCTAAAATGAACAGGGGCCATGTCTAACGGTATCGTTTCGATTTCAGTGACGAGAGGCAGAGAGGACCCAGTTACCCACACAGCCAACAGCTCCTCAGCCACAAACAGCCAGTGACTGACCCTCAGCCACTCACAGCCGGTTGACACACAGAACTGTAATTCAAGGTCGTGAGAAGTAATCAGCTGGAGCGATGGGACAAACTCAGAGTAACTTTGACCTGAACTCAGTAGTGGAGCTGATCCAGAAATCATCTTCAATGAACAAAGCTCATTTGGAGCAAACCATTAAAAACATGGGGTCTACAAAGTACGACCTAATACCAGACTTGTTCAGCGACATTTTAGTGTTAATTCTAACACTACTGGTTGTGATGATTCTCGTATGTGGATATCATCAGTCAAAAAAGATTAAGTCAGAAGAGGATATGAAGATGTACGAAATTAGGAATTTGAGGTCTAAGATGGCGACTGAAGCTTTCAATCAGATTAAGCGAAACACCCCTTTAGATTAGAGGAACTAGGTGGAACAGTTAATATCTTTAATGATCAGGCAGTTAATATACAGGCGACAACAGTTATAGTAATGCCTCAGGCAAAACGAAGGCCAAAAATCGAAATTACCAAAACTAAACCTAACAGCATTTAAGATTTTTTTTCCTCAAACTCAATTTGATCATTATTTTAATTTTTTTTTTAATTTTAAGTTGGGTAATTTTAAGTGAAAATTAATAATAATCGTTTTTTTCAATTGAATTTAATTTTAAGTTTAATTTTTTTTTCGGTGTTAATTTTAAGAGTTGAATTTAAAGATCACAACTGTCTCAAAATTTGATAAAGATGATCAAAATTCATATAACTTCAATTACGAATAAAAATTCATTAAAAGATCATAAAATACGATATCATATCATATGATAAATTAAAATGAAAATTTTTTTTTGATTATAAATTTTAAAAAAAAAAAAAAAAGTAAATGCAGTAACAATTTGTGTAATGTATTGGAGTGATCAAAGGTCTCTGTTAATATTTAGACTAAAAATCTACATACAGGGTGTCCCAGAAGTAACTGACCCTTTTAATTTTCTAATTAAACAAAAACTAAGGAGGCCAGGTTGTTAAAATAGGTTTCAAATCAAAGAAAAACATTTTCATGGTTTATTAAGACTATTTTTTGAAAACAATATCTTTTAGATGATGACCACTGACGCTTCGACAACTTTGCGCTCTTTTCACTGTGTTTTGCATGACCATCCTCAGCGTATCAGGCGAAATTCGAACAATTTGATGAGTAATGTTGTCCTTGAGTTCCTGCAAATTTGATGGATTTGTCACGTAGACTTTTGACTTAAGGTATCCCCACAGAAAAAAGTCAGCTGGAGTCAAATCTGGGGAACGAGGAGGCCATGAGACGTTACCAAATCGTGAAATCAAACGGTTTGGAAAAGTCTTCTTCAACAATGCCATTGTTTCTCTTGCTGTATGGCTTGTTGCTCCATCTTGTTCAAACCAAGTATTGCGCAGG
>CANNZV010000628.1:92861-338418 GCA_947561585.1 Caprella mutica
ATTAAAACTCAAATTTTTCAATTCTCTAATAATATGTTTATTACCGGTTCGAGAAATTTCAAGAGATCCAATATACATGTTTCCACTAACAGCGTGAGCGTCTGAACATTGTTCAATATAGAGTAACAATGGGTAGACAAACCAGCTGGCAGTTTTGGAAAAATGTAAATTGTAACTTTGAAATTTTCGGAAGGGGGGAGCAATGTAGTAAAGCAAACACAGCAATTGTGTATGCATTACTATCATCACGAACCTATATGATTGTAAGTAAGCGACAGTCAAATCAGTTACCGATTTGCTCTCGTGAGCTACACACCTATTCTCCTGTTCGTAGTTATTTGAGACCTTAACTTGCGAGCGTTCTAGTGGAGATATTCTTTGTAATAACCCTTGCTTGACCAATGAATATAATCTCTTTAAGTGTTAATTACTTTACCATTATTACCCTTAAATACAGTTAAGCTTGGACCAGAGGCCTGAGGTCGGAACCATAGTGGCAAGTTGGTTCTAGGGCATGGTACCATGAGTAGTTAGTAGAAAGAGATTTATAAAGAGAAAGGAATCTGAAAATACCACAAAGTAAGATCCTAATCACTTAAGAGCCCATACACTTAGACGTTATAGTGAAGCAAACTAAGTACGTCACAAGACATAATTTCCGCCACCAATTATTAATGAATGAATAATTTCCCCATTGCAGTTCTACCTGGGTTCTGTCGAAGTGCTAGATGGTGAATTCAGTACGAATGGTTACCAACAGATCTGGTTCTATGAAGGTCCGTATGGTGACCCGAATAGCGGAGGAACCCATTGGTTAGAGTACACGCTACCCATACCCAAATGTGGTAGATACTTCGCTATGGCTAAGGAAGAAGACTACTATCAAAAACCTGAGTTGGAAGTTACTGAAATCAGGGTTCTCGCAGTGTGAAAGAGAAACTTCACATTCATCATCTAAAAATTCGCTATTATTTATTCAATCTTAAAGCCTCTTTATATTCAGAACAGGTCCGAGGCGTCCAAGATCTCACAAATTCATTACAAAAAACTATAAGGCCCGAGAAACCGTAAAGCTTTTCGGGCCTCAATTATTGAATATTAAATATTTCTTTGCCCATGCACATAGCTATTATGCATTTCTTACTACCATAAGTATCATATGATATGCCCCTGACGGGTAATTCAGTTCATTGGAATACCAAAAAACATGCTTTTGAATTTACGTTCAGTAAAGAACAAAAATCATTCAAATCCAAAAATCAAATGTAATCGGATTTTTTTTATTAGATTAAACAACCAAATTAATATGAACTAATAATAATGCTTACAAATCGCCAATGAATTCTAAAAGTGTTACTTGTAAGTTGTAATTTGTTACAATACTTTGCAATCTTCTATACTAGTGTATTTGTATTTCTTCTTACCTTGATGAACCTCACTGGATTCAACTAAAGATTTTTTGGTCTTTCCAAAACTTTCTTTTCTTTCTAATGAATCTAGTAATTATTTGAATGATTTTACTCTTATTTCAAATTTAGCTATCAATTATTTGTTTCATAATCAAAGATAGTAACAATTAATGGTGACCGGAAATTTAGAACTCGGAACGTAAATGGATATAGTTTGTATCCGCTAGTTCGTTGCATTGCACACATCATGATTGTTTAATGACCTGGTTAAGGAGCTCAAGGGGGAGGGGGCGGGTGGCACGACCCCCGAAACATCTAACTTATATGTTTTATTTATTCCTCAAGCCGAAAGTTCCGAGATCTAAATTTGCGATACCGAGTTTTCCGGTCAAATCTCATGTTGAATAAATGTCAAAACGTCTCAAAATTACTAATACTTCATTATCATAATGGTGTAATATATAATAATTTGACTAATTGGTCTCTTTCTGGGAAATCTCACTAAATTTATGAAGTGTAACACAAGAGAAACGACGAAAAAGTTGAACATCCTTTATTTTTAGAGCTTTCGAATAGTAGAATATTCATTATCAATAACCTAATTAAGACTAATTTTAAAGAAATATATAGAACAAAGAAGTATTTTGGATACCGAAATTAATAAAGTCACCGAAATAGTTAATACAAATTAAACAAAATATAAAATGTAAAATGAAGGAAAAATAATATGTTATTAACCCAAAATAGTTAAATTGAAAGAACTCGCTTGTTCATTAAGCGTAGAAAATTTAGGATGTACAACTTTTTCGTCGTTTCTCTCGTGCTACACTTCATCGATTATAATAAATACACTTCACATTTTATTCTTCATGATATCAATTCTTTCTATTATCGTAATTTAATCATTTTTTATAAAACGATTCTGAATTGTCTTAGAACTCAGATTATGTATGATAGTTTGCTAGTTGTATATGAACAGAAAAAAATGACTGGGAATCAAGTGATTGGCCAATATTATTCTCAACTCTTATATTGCATCAGATTACTTTACATTATTAAGCACCTTTAAGCTCAAATTTATGTAATGCATTGAGAAAATATCTTGAGCGTAAACCCCTACACACAAAATGCCTAACGGACAAAATGTCTAACGGACAAAATGCAGAACAGACAAAATGAGTAACGGAATTTCTAAGTTTATCAAATCACTATCACATTGAATATGAACATTTGTAACTCAGCGTGCTTAGTGTAAACACTCTCCTATCTCGCTATGTTTGTGATATCACCTCAATATTTTCTATTTGACACTTCTATTCTCTTTCCAATATTCATTCCAACATTCATCATTCTACTATTTCTATACTCAGTATTCATATATTAGTTTATTATATGCATTTCAACCGTTAGACATTTTATTCGTTATGCATTTCGTTCATTATTTATATTTTCCGGGAGTCATTTTGTCCGAATGTATTTCGTCTGTAAGCATTTTGATCTTAGCATTCTGTCCGTGGCAGTTTGTGCTAGTACGAAAGACATAAATATGTTACAATGTATTTACCTAAATTTTATTTTTTATAAGGCTTAGAGGCTATAATTCATTTTTATTTTTTAGGTTTATACCACTGTATCAACCATTACTATTTTTGCTTGTAATTTTTATTGATGTAAATATTATTAATAAATCACATCATATACATTATGAGAGTTGTCGCCTACTAATCCATTAAATATTTAAAATACACCATGAAAAAATATAATTAACTTCATGTGAAAGAGTATATTTATAATGCCTAATACAAAGACTTAAATTCTTAATAAAATACACTTAGAGAACCAGAATGATTTAATTTTTCAGTTTCCATTAGCACATTACCTTGCTTGCATACTATAATACATTATACAAACAATGAATAAAATAAATTTATTATCGCATTCGATTCACTGACGGCTTTAATATGTTCAAATTATTGTCCAATTCATAACTAAATTAATGGCATACCTAGTGTTTAAATTTTTGATCTGAAACACCTTTCCGTGACTAATTTGAAGTGAGCACTTCAATCGACAATAACATATTTTATCGATGACTTACTATTCTTATAATAATATACCTATGTAAGTACGAAGATTTCTATTGCAGAATATAGTTATCTATTGGACGGAATATAAATATTCAATAAAATTTCAAAGAAAACGTACAAAAAGTTTCATTTTGGTGTGACAATTATAAAGGGCCGTACACACGTAGGGTTTTTTCAGTCTTTCCACCGGACTTTTTGCTAAGCTCCTCCCACTTTTTCCACGAGACTTAAATTTTGCACCGAAAGTCCGAGACTTTTCAACAACCTTCATGTTCTATTATTTTCCTCCAATCAAGAGGTGCAATTTTGGAAATCTCCGTATAGCTACTGTCAACTCATAAATTATATTGTAAAATAACAGGATTGGTGTTCATTTTAACCAATCTTAGCTCCATTTATTTCATTACCTTTGAGGTAAAGAAATTTCATCTATTTATAAAAGACTGCCAGTAAAATTGATAGTATAGTAATGTTTCTTAAAACTTTTTATAGTACCTATAACATATTTTAGTAAAATAACACATCACTATCTTTATTTTATTCATTTCAACATATTACCTATAAACCAATGCCTTTATTTATTTTATTATAACGCAATCGGCAATACATATATGGTACCTACGTATTAATACTTTTACCTAAACTTTATATAATAGCTAAATTACATTTGTTGAGTGGATTAGGTTAATCATTAAATCAAATTAAATTAATCTCTGTTAGTTTATAACTAATTAGTGTAATAAACTTCATAAAAATTTCCAAACCAAGTTAATTAGTAACTGACTAATCTTAGTAATCTAGGTAGGTAGTTCTTTAGTAATTATTAATTCTATATATAGGTAAAAGTAACTAACCTATATAATTAGTAAATATCTAACCCAGATAATTAGTAAATATCTAACCCAGATAATTAGTAATTTTAACTATCCAAGGTAGCTAATAGTTACTAACTACCTATAACCTAGGTTAGTTAGGTACCTAGTTTAAAAAAATGTGGAGAGCTTATGTCGCCGATATGAGTAGTTAATTGCACATGTAAATCCACGAGATTCAAAAGTCAATCCATGTGTGGATGCTATTGACTTTTGAATCAAAAATCTGGTGGAAAAACGGAGAAAAAAGTCTGGTGGAAAGACTGAAAAAACCCTACGTGTGTACGGCCCTTAAGTCAGTGTGGGGGAATTTAATAGTGGATGGGGTGAAAGATAGGGTGTGCCACAATAACCTGCTAAATGGGCTTAACCTCCGATTTTTGGTAGATGGCTTCGTCGTTGCCTTGGGGGACCTTCGAGTTCTCTGGCAGAGACGAAATCTCCCTTTTTTTTTGCTTATATTTTTGATTTTTTTTTGTGTGTTTTTATAATTTTTAACGTTCTTTGTTTACTTCATTATCTCAGTAACTTTTTTACCCAAATCGTATACTCGCGCAAAATCTAAATACTCAATGGGGGTTGATCCTACAGAAAATTTTATAGGAGCTAATATGTTTAGCTCAAAATTTCCTAGATTCAATCTCTAACTTTTTTTATTCAAAATAAAAGGGAAAAAAAAGGGAAAGAAATGCAAAGTGAAATAAGAAAAATGAGATCGAATTCAAAAAATGCTCACTTGACGATCTAAGTAATTTCGAGCTGAACATATTAGCTGCTATAAATTTTTCAATAGGGCCAACCCCCATTGAGCCTTTAGATTTTTCGTAGGTGGAGTAAAAACAGGTGTATCGCCCACCACGAGGGAGGGGGCCCCGTAAAGGAAAAAATTACCGGAGCAGCTTCAAAGATTTGGTACATTTCATACCTTATGTTAAAATCTCAGCTCAATCGGACGATTATTATTGGAAGCTAGCAAAACCGCTAGACGATCACCTTAACGATTTTGGATTGTCTCTACAATATGTTTCGGTGGTTTTCATAGCGATACTATGGTCATATATAAATTAACACTGGATGTGTTCAACTGGTGCGGAAATCTACGAGAACAGTTTTCATGAAAACTGTATCGGATATTCTCCAATAATGACAATCAATGTTATTTTCATGAAATGTTTTTTATGCCTAATTAAAAATGTTTTCTCGTTGCGTCTAATCGAGGTGAGGCATTTTTGAATTAATTCGTCCTGAGCATATAAAGACTAAGGTCAGATTAAGGCATGATTTGATATCTGACTAATTGGTTGTGATTATTTATCAACACCGCATTATCTCTTTTATCCGATATTGCATTATCACAGTATCTTAAATTATCACACAGCTAAAATGTATCTGCGATAAATAATCGGATCATTTGTCACTGTTAGGCAACATAGGTAGTGAGGTTTTATAAGAAGAATAAGTCTCCACAGGATCCGTGTTTTGTGTGTCCCTTACAGTAAGGAGCCTAATTGCAAATCAAAGTATGGAATTACTAAGATCAGAAGATACCTGCCACATAAAAATACTCCTTGCGATATTTAATTAAGAACTCCTCTTTACTTGGGCTCTGTCGTTTAGTTTAGATATGCTCCCTTAGAACACACTTCTGATTGCACCTACTTTACGCTTCAAAAAAAGAGTCGTTGACTGACGACGTTGACTGACAACAGGGCTCACACAATGAGCCCGCACAAAATTGGGCCCAAGACAATTGGACTCCACGCCAATTGGGCACCAGGAAATTGGGCCCCAAGACAATAATATTATTTGCACATTTTATCAGAGTTTACTGAATTAACTGTATTGAAGACTATTACTACTGTTATAACTATGGCTGTGACAATAATGTTTGTGCATAAAAATATATTCTTGAGCTTATTTAAAAAATAGGATATTTCTAATATGGAAAAAGTTCTCGTTATAGAAAATATATTCTATTTATGATTTTTTTCAAAAGAGAATATTCTTTTCATGATTAAATAAATACCTTTTGAATGAAATTACTATATTTTTCTGTTCAGAGATAGACCATGCAAATAGAAAAAATCCTAGATATAATAAAACTCTATAGTGAACTCCTGTATACTGAATGAGCTTGCATGAAACCAATAGAAAATAAAAAGGTAGGTATGTTAGAAAACCTTTGTCCACAAAGAAATGTCGAAATTATTGGAACATACAAGCCGAATTAAAGTTAATGAGAATTTGTCGAAACCGTTTCATTGTTCAATATGAAAATTTTTATATATTAATATAATAGAATTTATTTCCATAATTTCATTTAATTCTATCAACTGTTTAATTTTTCTTGATTCACTGTAACGAATAACCTCTGAAAACACCCATTTTATAGACTCAGTACAACTGTGACTGATATTTGTCAGACGATGTACAGTGTACACTACACATTGGAGCCATAAAAGACATGATTCAAGTAAATGCTACTTATTTAAACTCTTTAAAGATTATCATCACACCAAAATAGGAGATTAGCTTCCAAATGTGATTTATGGGGCATGCAAATATATTTGATTTATCAATCGAAGTACAAATAAAATATTAAGCATATTTTTTAGAGAATATAAACCATATCTCGGATACTAAGAGAACATATTTAGAGAATGTAGAAAATGTTTTAAGGAGAATATAAAGCATATTTCAAAGATAATGTTGACACAACCCTAGTTATAACAAAGCAACACTTCTTTATCGTGTCTGCTGCCCCAATATTTCTGGAGTTAAATGTGTTTGGGCATAATTGTCTTGGGGCCCAATTGTCCTCAGACCCAATTGTCCTGGGCTCAATTGTCCTGGCTCATTTATCTGCGGCCAAATTGTCAGCAGGCCCAATTGTTTGGGCTCGATTGTTGGCGGGCCCAATAATTGTCCGTCCATGATCTACCCACTATTTAGCATAATTTCATAAGACTCCATTTTTATTTGAATAGGACACAAGTTTTAACATTATGCAAATTCATCAGCTTATATTTTATTAATAGATTTCAAAGGCTTCAGCTACACCATGACTACTTATTATATATGAAAAATCAATGAACTGAGCTGCATGAAACAAGTCAGATGAAGCACTATTATTTATAAGTCTAATCAACTAATGTGATAAGTGAGAATTGGTTAGGTAAAGAAATTGCTACGAATCATAGATGTTGAATAGTAATCCGACAGCTCCCATAATATAAAGCAAGATTTAAAGTTGAGCAAATATACTGTCTATTAAATTATATGAATTATTAGTCTAAATTAGGTCTAGTTATGAATGGAAAGTAAGCCTACCAATTGAAGTTAGAAACCTTCAAATCAACATACATTACAAGAAAGTCTATATCAAAACAACCACAGATTAGCATATAGTCTTATGATATTCACTCACAGCAAATATGGTTATTTCTTCGAATCTATTCATAAATAAAGACTGGTTAGTGGTTACTACGGTGGCCGGTAAATGACCTAACCAATACAACCCCATAATCACTATTAAATTCAATAACTAACTTTTTTCGATATAATCTTTAGTGATGGTTAATTTATAAAATGTTACCTAGAAATTTATACTTGAATAGAATGCTCAAAACCTCCTTTGTTTATAGTTAACAAAGTTAGTTAAATCAGCTGTGGCTTCAGGTAACCAGGTTTGAGTCAGGCAAATAATATCAAACTCAACGCTCAAGAGGTGAAAAAAATATATTACATTAATCTAATTATGGATAAATAGAACGTATAAATTACCTTTTAATTTATTGTATCAACACTAGAATAGTTTGAGCTATAGTACGTGAGGTGTATTTCGTAAAATCATTGTTAAAGTAATTAACGTCTGGATCGATAATATTTAATGGACTATCCTACTTTTGATACCAAAAATAATGAAATATTCAAATCAAGTTCAACGCCTGAAGTAGTCATATATCTTCTTTAACTTTATATATTTAAATTTAGATTCTTCGGTTGAAAATATTGAAACATCGACTAGTACCAGAAATATTAAATTTCACGTTCGTAATTACCAATTTTAAACTGTGAATGTATTTAAATGAGCAAAACTCATTGTATTAATCCAACTCATTCGATTAATGAGTTCAATACTTATATTTATCCATGAATAATACACTAGATGCATATTATCGAGATGAAGTACTAATAATTTTCGATCGGTAGCACTTTTCTGTGACTAATTTGTTTCGATATCGTTAATTGAGAATATAATTTTAAAATGATGCCCTACTGCTCCTTCACTTAGTACGAAGATACCGCAGAGGAGAGTCGTCTATTGCAAAAAAAAAATTAACGGGGATTATTTCATAATGGACACTGGAAAATTTCCAAAATGCATTTCAATAATTTGCGGAGTTTTCCTAGCGATACTACCGGCTTGTTCAACTGAACACTGGGTTTGTTCATTCATCGACTGTTCAACTGATGTTAAAATATACGAGAACAGTTTTCATGATGATTGTGTTGATTATTCTCTAATCATGACAATCGATACAACTTTCATGAGATGCTTTTCTTTCTGCCTGGTCAAAAAATGTTTTCTCGTTGCGTCAAATGGAGGTGAGTCAATTTTGAATCAATTTGACCTGAGTAGGTACATGAAGATGATTCTGTCAGTTTCAGAAATGAGTGAAAATGTGAAGATGTGATAGTAGATATAACAATATCGGTATAAAAGTTCATCATCACATTATCTCATAATTAATTATACATGTGGATTTTTTTTTATCTCTTTGTAAATCCTTCGTCAGATCGATGCGTCATAGCTGGTGTAGGCGAAACTTCTTTGGATCAAGTTGTGTTTCAGAACTACTCTACAAGCCAAAATGTAGCGCTGAATAAGCCAATAACCTGCTCCTCGAAATTCGTTGCCTTTTCTGATTATAATTTGTAAATACAAAATATAGTGCGAGGCTATAATTTGAATAAACAAACAGTCATAATATAACGAATGGAATACTTTCTGCTAGACATGTTGCCATTGGTGAAAATGATTCCAAATGCCAGTATTTAAGCGTTAATGATTGTGACTTTTTTTTTACAGCGATTGTAGCAATGCGAATGATGGTGTATCAGACAACACACGACACTTCTTCCACTCCAAGGGAGGAGGTGTCGACATTAACCCGTGGCTTGTGATTGATCTCGAAGAACACTTCTCCGTTCAAAAATTGGAATTCCTAACTAGGATGAATTCTAAATCCTCATATAACAGAGGTAGAAATATAACCGTGAGTATCATTAGAAAGAACACAATCTGTCTGGTATGACATACACCAGTTTAAATTGAATGGATGCAATTTTTATTGGTGAAATAAACAGAGGCTTAGTTAATAGTATCCAGATCACGAAGAATAATATTAATTTTTTGGTGTGTACTCGGACGATGCTGTTAGTGAACTATGTAATTTTCTTATGAATTCATTCATTCACCTCTCTTAATTTTCTGTATACATATATTATACAATTTCTGATTACAATCACCAAATACAGCTCAGGCAAATATACCAGAAGTGAGAAAATCAGTATCACAATCAATAATATTTGTATTCATTTATCATTATCATCAATTACAAATATACGGGAGTGACATCATCAACATATTACTAATATTTTACTAATCACAGTCTTATTTTAAAGAATAAATCAATTTCCCTATTGCAGTTCTATCTAGGCTCTGTCGAAGTGCTAGATGGTGAATTCAGTGCGAATGGTTACCAACAGATCTGGTACTATGAAGGTCCGTATGGTGACCCGAACACCGGAGGAACCCATTGGTTAGAGTACACGCTACCCATACCCAAATGTGGTAGATACTTCGCTATGGCTAAAGAAGAAGACTACTATCAGAAACCAGAATTGGAAGTGACTGAAATCAGGGTTCTTGCCGTGTGAAGGAGATATACATAGATTCATCAATCATCATCTCAATATTTAACCCTAGTAACCTAGCCTTTAGAAGTTTGCTCAGTAACCTAGGGACTGGTCCGTGCGCGCCAGTCCTCACTAAAACTGTTATAAAATCTTAACAAATTGATTTTTCAATATTTTGTCTATACACATCCATTGGTAAACGCAAAAGAATAATCATCAATTTAAAATAAAATTAACAAGCAAAGATTAGAAACAAATATTTCTTATGTTTTCTAACTATTTACGCAAAAGTCATTTTCCCTACCCATCAATAAAATCCTTATAACATTTGTAAAAGTGGATAAAACCAAATGAAAATTTAACTGTGGAGGGAGAAGGGTTCAACAATGAAAATGATACCAGGAATGTACATGTACATTTAATAGTTTCTAAAAAAAAACTAACTTAAAATATTGTTCCGGTTTTTCCGAGACACCCTGTATATTTGAATAAATGTTTATGATATGAGTTTTTTGTCATTTATCAATCTCTTTTTGTATAATCGTATGTATTTATGTTGATATATATAAAAGTCATAAAAAGACAGCTTCCAAATCGGTTTAAAAATATAATTATTAATATTTTTTCATGAGGACTGGTGCGGATGGACCAGTCCCTAGGTTACTAGGGTTAATATAATAATCGAATATTATTAAAATTTTGGGAATCCCCCCAATATATATTACTTTTTAATATACGATAAGATCTTATATTTTCATTTTCTATAGAACATACTAGTAAGTTCTAAAGGGCAACGACTACCAAAAAAATTATAATGTTTAGTATAAAGACTTTAAATTAATGTATGACGTTAGGTATGTTACGGTCGCCGTAATTAGTCTGTTAAGGGTAACCTTATTAGGTAAACTTGAGCGCCGTGGTTTTACACCGCAAAGATCTATTGGGGACTGTAGTTACCGTCTTTCAAAAAAAATATATGAAAACAAGATATTTTAGACGATGAAAAGCTTTAAAATAAGGCAGAAAAGAACACAATAACTAATGCCACTGTGTTTACAAAAGAAGGTATCCAAAACACAATATAGTGACAAGAGAAAATATCTGTTATAGTTTATATAATAGTTTTAATATACATAATTGAAACACACTAGGAAATATATGATACTATAGTTAGTTGATCTGTTATAAAAAAATGTTCCTCTAAATCACGCTTGAATGCGTGACCGGACAATTGCTACCCAAATAATCTATTATCAGTCTTCTTAACTTAAAGGATGGTGATAAAATATACTTATTATTTTTATACGATGAGTTTTTAATTATTTCCATTTTAAGATGGAAATTTCTTCTTTTAAATTACATACATGTTCTTTATGCGATATATTTCCAATATACAATTGTTAATTTCCTCTATAAATTAGATATTTCCTCCTTCATCATTACTATCAATATTAAACATATATCAATAATCTAGGGTATGATAAGCTATAGTATTTATAATTGGTCGCTCAAAATATGCACAAAACTGCACATATTAAAAAAATAATGTAAACTTCTTTTATATTTTTGAAAAATCTTCTTTCTGTTATAGTGATCGGTTATATCTATTACACCTGTTATTAGTATTATACTGTAAAAACGTGTTTATTAAGGGATGTTTTCACTACACAGCATTATTGAATTCGTGGTTAATCATTGAAAAAAGTCTTTATCATTTATATCATCAATCAATATTTTCTAGCATTTCATGAGTCTCGTAATTATGCGTTTCGTAATTATATTTTCGCAAGTAGGTCTTTTTATCAGATTTAATACGGTTTTAAATTGAACATTTCCATTTTGGTGTGTTATTAATCATTTTATCGGTAATTGACAAAATTACTAGCAAAAATTATTAGATAACGGATGTACAGTGTACAATAGATATTTATATTACTAAGACTTAATTAAGTAAAGAGAATAATAATTAGGGTTGCTCCAATATTCTTTCGAAATCATATATACAGATACTAAAAATATTATTGACGGAGAGGAGTAAACACTATATATTGAATCGTGACCGGACAATTGCCACCCGTGGACAATTGCCTCCCCCGGACAGTTTTCACCCGGATAATTACCACCCCCGGACAATTGCCACCCAAATATTTATTAGCAGGCCTCTCAACTTTAAAAATGGTGATAAAATATGTATAATATTTTGGTACGATTAATTACTAATTGTATACATTATAAGATAAGAAATTTCATTCAACATTTAATATTTTTTTATAAAATTTATTATTCCCATAGTTGATATAATAAATTATATGTTGTTATTATACGAATTATTTCCATTATTCAACTGATGATGTCCTTAGTAAATAAAAAATATCTTCCTCTATCAATACTATCATTAATAAACAAATATCCTTTTTCTAGGATATCTATGAGTTGATATGCTCATTGGCATATAAGCAGTCATATCCCGTACAGACTATATGTGATAATTTAGTGCAGTTTCAAATTAACTAATAATCTGTGAAAAAGTTAATTGACTTGAAATTGTAGATGCGTGGTGTTTAAGAAAATCTATTAGTGTAAATCCTGAAAATGTTATAGACGAAGAGAATTAAACAGTTTTGAATCGTTCTAAAGAAGTGGTATAAAGTATTCGATAACATAAGATTTAAAAAAATATAAGATTTAAAAAGCATATTTAGAAACCGAATAATAATATATTTTTTTATCTTATAATATATACAGATAATTAATAATTAATCGTTCTACAATAATATACACATTACATCACCATTTTTAAAGTTAAGAGGCCAGATATTAATTATTTGGGTGGCAATTGTCCGCAAGTGGCAATTGTCCGGGTGGCAATTGTCCGGAGGTGGCAATTGTCCTAGCTCCATATTGGATCGTTTTAAAACAGTGGTATATAGTATTTGATACCATTTCATTTCGTTTCGTCTATGATACTGTATTCTTAATATATATGATTTTTAAATCTTGCTATTAGGGCTGCAGTTGTCCGGGTGGAGATTTTCCCGGTGAGAGCTGTCCTTGTGCCATTGAATGATGCTGCTGCTGAACTACATTTAATAGTTTCAAGAATGGTGTTCCACAAACTTACACCAGAAAAATGAATGAAATATCTCTTATAGCAACATATCAAGGATAATTAAATACAAAGGAGATACCAGATTATTTTATTTCAGAACTCTTAGTAACTATTAAATTATCATTAAACTAATATCAACAACAAACTTTGCAATTTTCTAGTAGTTTCTTTCAATTTCATCTTGCATTGGCAACCCTGACCAGATTCAGTTTGATCTTCCTTTGTATCTGGTAAACCTTTTTTCTTTTACTAATGAATATATAATTCTTTGAATGGATTTGTTCATTTTTATAAATATTTGGCGCTAAGTGGTCTCATAAGTAAATACTGTAACATATTATGTACGCTAAATGCAAAAGATAAACAGATACTGGCCACTGGGAATCAAATAAACAGAGATCAAATTCCGGACACCATTTTCGCCACTCATATTATGATTCAACACATGGTATTTTCCACTCTCATTTAATTTAATATTGAATTTTAATATATCATTAGTTGCATAAAGTTTTGTGATGGCGTTGAGAATAAATCATGACTTTTAAAATATTACAGGAAGTATGAAGTTCATTAAATATATTTTAATTAAACAAACCAGAAAGATTAAATTTTACGTTTTCCATTAGGACTAGCTCTACCTTTCCATTATACTATTAACTCTTATTATAACTATGTATAAAAAATACTTTCAAAGCGCATTGCCTTTTAATATCATATTCGATTCACTGACTGCTTTAATATCTTCAAATGTCCATGAATTTGTCCCTATCTTTGTCCATAACATCTCGTTGAAATTTTTGATTCATAGCACTTCCCTAAGACTAAAATTTGTTCCGTGTTCACGGTAATTGACTACATTTTGGTATAGTTGCTTAATTATTCTTCCACTTCAGTACAGAGATTTTTATTGTAGAGAAGAGTCATCTATTGAATGAAAACTGTAAAGGGAATATTTCGTAATGAATAATCGAAAGTTTCCACAACACATTTCAATGTGTTTGGGGGTTTTCCAAGCAACACCATCGCCTTGTTCAATTGAAAACTGGATGTGTCCATTCTTCGACTGTTCAGCTGATGTGAAAATCTACAGAAACAGTTTATCCACCGAATGTGTCGATTATTCTCATATCTTAACAATCGAAGCAACTTTCATGAGAAGCTTTTCTTTCTGCCTGATCAAAAAATGTGTTATGGTCTCTTCAAATGGAGGTGAGTAATTATTCATATCAAGATCATGGACTTACACTCATTATTAAGGTTTGAGACACCCAAGTTTTTCATGTTTACCAGGAAAGTTTTTCACAAAAAATTGCAATTCTTGGAATCTTGGAATTCGAGAATTAGATATATACACTATACTAACTAAATTAAGTTATCTACATAGAAAAATAAGTAAGAAATTACATATACATTGTGAATAGTCTTATGGGGATACAAAAAATATGACAACATACAATTAAACTGAATTTTTATCGGTATCACAAAAATGTAGTGACCCTTCATATGATTGTAAATTACTTCAGTAAATCGTCCGTTTGGATTTTCTCTCTTATTGCTCATTCCTTCATCTTCAGATCAAACCGTCATTGCCGGTGCAGGCGAATCTTCTTCAGACCAGGAAGTTGTGTTCCAGAACTACTTTCTTGAACTTAGCAGCCATGACGTTGCGCTGGGAAAGCCTATAACCTGCTCCTCGAACTTAGGAGGCGATTTATTTTGATTACGATTTATAATTATCAATTTGAATCCTTACAAAACATACTGCAAATCCATGTTTTAAATAAACAAAATTGGCAAAATATAACAAATGAAACATTTTGAGTTAGTTTTGTAGCCATTCTCAGCCAAAATTAATACAAATGCCAATAAATATACGTTAATGATTAAATTATTTCCAGTGATTGTAGCAATGCGAATGATGTTTTTTCAGACAACAAACAGCACTTCTCTCACTCTGAAATAGGAGGTGTCGATTTAAACCCGTGACTTGTGATTGATTTCGAAGTTCACTACTCTGCTCAAAATTTGGAATTCTTAACTGGGAAATTCAGTTGAATTAAAGTATTATTGTTTCATTGATGGAATGAAAGAGTCTATGTTAATAGTATTATGAAGAAAAATATTGACAGTTTTAGTTAACTATTTAATTTTCAAATGCAGTAATTCATCCATCACTCCTATTTTGTTGCAACACAAATCCTCGTGATAGACCACAGTTACTGTCGAGGAGATCTAAAATCTAGTATTGAACTCGCAGTAGTAGTTGTGTACTAGACCGATTTAGTTATATTTGTAAAAATTTGAAAGTTCAACTTGTTTAATAAGAAGTTAAGGTTAGTAAAATAATAAGTTTGAGAAGAAAGAAATATTTTGAAACAAGATATACAATAACTTTGTCTACACAAAAATAAATGTTATATTTTCTAACATTTACTATCACTTTAATAATTTTTTTTTCAAGCACCGACTGAGCCATAAGCAAAACGATAAATTTTTACTTGTGATATACCCAAAAACAGCAAATAATAGATATTATTATCTGAATAGAGATGATTACGTTGTTCAATATTTACAATAGAATAAATGTCAAGTAAGAAAGATAGCGTTTTGTCTAATACGAGGTTTTTCCAGTACAGATTCAAAAATATTTTGGTCCAATTTAAGGTTTGTCTAACCAGTCGTTCTTCAAATATTTTTTCTCGCACACCCCTTCCTTTTCTCAAGCAGCCCCTGAGCATTGTATTGCATTGAAATAGATTAAAAAGCTCAATGATAATATATTTGGTTACTATCATTTGACCAATATGATCATCCATAGGAAAATATATACTTCATGTATATTCTGCATGATATTTAACAGCAATAACTTAACTTAAAATAACATTTAAAACAGCAATTCCAGGCACCCCCTACAATTTACTACGAGGTTTTTTGTATATATTGTACTCTTTCCAATGATAATTAAGAAATAAAGCTCAGAAAAATATAAAATTAATAATATTCAACTTTATTAAATATTATTATCAAATACATATATTGAGGATTAACATCATCAGCATTGTTTCCAATATATAATTTTCACAGTCCAATTTTGATGAATAAATCATTCTCCCATTGCAGTTCTACCTGGGATCTATACAAGTGCTCGATGGTGAATTTAGTGCGAATGGATACCAACAGATCAATAAATGGGGACTAGGCTGATTTTCCGAAAACGAATTGGCCGAAACCAAATTTGCCGAAAACTAATTTGCCGAAACGGATTTTCTGAATACGTTTTTTCCGAATTTCAAATTGGCCGAAAACGGATTTTCCGAAATACGGATTTGCCGAAGGACAAATTTTCCGCAAGACGAATTTGTCGAAAATCTAATTTAATTTCATTAAAAAGAACACTTTTGGAAATTTATCATTTTTATCTTATGCATACAAAAAACACATTTCATAAATGAATTTGACATTACTATTAGTCTATTGCTATATTAATTTGCAATCCTCTTATTCTGTATTATTTTGCTAATTTCATAATCTATTTGTATATATTAAATAGTAATATGTATATGGTTTATTACTAATAAAGGGATGATAGAAATCAGTGTTTTTAATTGAAACAAATTTATTCATGCAGGACATAATCTATGACGCCTGTTGTATATATTGTAATGATATAAACATAACTATTAGTTATAGCTTATTCTTTACTAACAATTTTAAATAATATAAAATATAATACCGAGTAATATATTAGAAAGCAAGAGATTATACAATATACTAATTAAATATTCTAAATGGAATCAAAATTTATTTTTTTAACAAAGGTGTTTACTTATGACAGAAAGGTAGAGAGATATAGTAAGGTAAGGATTGGTAGCATTAGGTAAGGATTGGTAGCATTAGGTAAGGATTGGTAGCATTAGGTAAGGATTGGTAGCATTAGGTAAGGATTGGTAGCATTAGGTAAGGATTGGTAGCATTAGGTAAGGATTGGTAGCATTAGGTAAGGATTGGTAACATTAGGTAAGGATTGGTAGCATTAGGTAAGGATTTGTAGCATATAGGTAAGGATTGGTAGCATTAGGTAAGGATTGGTAGCATTAGGTAAGGATTGGTAGCATTAGGTAAGGATTGGTAGCATTAGTTAAGGATTGGTAGCATTAAGTAAGGATTGGTAGCATTAGGTAAGGATTGGTAGCATTAGGTAAGGATTGGTAGCATTATGTAAGGATTGGTAGCATTATGTAAGGATTGGTAGCATTAGGTAAGGATTGGTAGCGTTAGGTAAGGATTGGTAGCATTAGGTAAGGATTGGTAGCATTAGGTAAGGATTGGTAGCAATAGGTTAGGATTGGTAGCATTAGGTAAGGATTGGTAGCATTAGGTAAGGATTGGTAGCATCAGGTTAGGATTGGTAGCATTAGGTAAGGATTGGTAGCATTAGGTAAGGATTGGTAGCATTAGGTAAGGATTGGTAGCATTATGTAAGGATTGGTAGTATTAGGTAAGGATTGGTAGCATCAGGTAAGGATTGGTAGCATTAGGTAAGGATTGGTAGCATTAGGTAAGGATTGGTAGCGTTAGGTAAGGATTGGTAGCATTAGGTAAGGATTGGTAGCATTAGGTAAGGATTGGTAGCATTAGGTAAGGATTGGTAGCATTAGGTAAGGATTGGTAGCATTAGGTAAGGATAGATAGTAATTAAGGTAAGGATAGATAGTGAGATAAGGATAGATAGTGAGATAAGGATATATAAAATCATGTAAAGATATAGAGTATAGTAAAAATCAGTGATTTACAAGGAATAAATAATAAATTTGAACAACATTGGATTTTAACAATATTCTGAGTAAGTTAAAGGTACGGATTGACATATGAAATTAAAATGAGAGATTGTGCGATACAGCTTGAAGATATTCTAAAATTTTGCTTGAATCAAAGCTTTCTGATAGACCTTTCTAGCGTCGAGCATATCCCTGTATCTCCTTTTGCTCATTTCTGGCTATGCCCTTGCAAGAAATTGATCGATTTCAACCACATTGTAGCTTTGTTCTCTTTTGATGTAATTTATAAACTTCCAAATGTTTGGATGGTGGGCGGCAACATGTGTTTCAAACGTTCTGTGCCACCGTTTTACAGCATTGTTTGTTTTAGACAACCCATCTAGAACTTCCTTGTCTGAAGTAGGGCGGCCGGCGAACATTCTTCCTTCCTGGGTGACCAATCCACATATCCTCAAAATAATTAACGACTTCTTCTGCATCAGGAGGAATGATGCCACTATCGCATAATAACTCAAAAGCTTCAATTAATGAATGACTCGACAGGAACAAATGCGCTGGCAGCATCCGGAGACATGAAGCAAAATTCGCATCTTGTTCATATATCATTTTTAATCCACAACTTTGAATTTTGCGGAAGACGCACTGACAGAAATGGAAGAAACAGCCCTTTACTTTTTCAGATGGAAATCCTTAATACAAGCCTTTTCCATGGCACTTTTGAAATCAAGCATTATTGACGAAAGATAGCATGTGGGCTTCAATTTCTTTATTTCTTTCAAAAGTGTTACATAAGTTTCCTCGAATTTATTTGGCAAGAGCGCATACACCAGTGGTATTGTCGTATTTTCTGTAAGTCCATGAATGGTATACAATTGATAGAATAAAGAAGGAACCGTTTTGAACGTTCCGTCAGCAAACCACTGTTGACTCGGAGCCAATAATTGTAAATTGCATTTTGTTGCAAATAACAATATGCAATTCTGAATTGGGCCTGAATCATACAATAAAAATAATTCACCTTTACAACTTTTGGTGAACGCATCGGGAAAAATTATGTCTGACCGATTTGAGGGTAATGCTGGGCCAGCATACTTATGTCGTCTTATATCTCTTAAATTCCTTTTTATGCTCCTCATTGCAGTAAATCTTGGTGCAGCAAATCTGGGACAATTCCTAAGCTCATCAGATATTACTACATGGGGTGGATCTCTCGTTCAGTACCACAGAAGCATGTACCTGGGCAACATCCAATATGTGGTTATGTTCAGTGACTGATTTTATAATTTTATTATTAACCGTAGCAATCTTCGAACTACACTTTGTTTTATGGTACATTGAACAACACTAATATACTGTATCTCCTAGTTGTTTGTTTTTATAAAATGTAAAGTCGTCGTGAATTAATTTCCTCTGCTGTTTTTCTGTTTCAATAAAGCGAGCTTCCATAATGAGGTTTAAATGTAATTTATACTTTGAAAAGATAGCTGAAAATACATCTGCTAACATTATTATTCATGTAAATAATCAATTTAAAACAAATTCAAATTTGTTTTTATTTAAATATCATAACAAGAGCCGGACACAATTGCATTTATATTTTAAACGCAGTAAATGGTATAAATATGAACCTTCTGAATGAAATAATATTAAAAACTGAATAAATAATAAGAATCCCGTGCTTGCTTAATATGGCTTACATAAAAAAAGGTTTTAGTACACTTAGTTTATTTAACTCGACGTGCATCGGTTAATTTATTTTGGAAGGTATTTAACGTCTTCTTCAACCACATCGTTAACTATATCGATAACGCCTAAAAAAATAAATACAAGGGACTGGAAGTAGCAGTCAGGAAGGAAAGTGACTACATTAACAAACTCTCCTTCCTACCAGTCTTTAACAATGCTCATGGATGCAGAAAAGCTACTACGTGAATGAGGTCACGTATTAAGGAATGTGGTGAAAAGGTACACAATTTTGCCTACCGAACCCAAATATATATTAAATCTTAGTTTAAGAAAATAACCCTAGAGCTATTCTCTAAAACTGCAAGTAGCGTTAAAAAATAATAAACATGATAAAAATGAGTGATGCGGCACAGTTGTTCAACATAAGTTATTTATTTTTAGTTTATACTGCAACTTTTTCTGGTGCTTTTATATCCCAATCCCATTTTTAATAAAAATTAATTTATTTTTTACTAATTTGCCACCATGAGTAGAGATGCACCGACAGTAATGTACTGTTATCGGAAAAAATCTGAAAGTCTCTGTATTTTTACGTGAATCTGGTAATTGGTACGGATCCCAAGAAATAGTCTAAAACTTATCGATATCAATTACAATATTATATCAATAGCAGATACATCAACCGATATACGATTGGGAGCTATCATGACACTATTTAGATAGAACTCTAGTGTAATTTAGGCAGTATTTCTATTCATCAATGATTTCATTATGATATCATTTAAATAAGAAAAAAATTTCCCTACATCGTAAAAGTTATCCTAGTGATTTGATGTAATCTTGTTGTATTATTGCATAGGTATTAAATAGATAGTTTAGATCATAAAAACCTAGGTATATATGAACTTCCTAAGTATTCCAGTAAAAGTTAAAATGCATTCCTGTAAATGCTTGCCTGTTATGCGTATGTACAACAGGCATATAAACCTAACAATATACCCAATAAATGAAATAATTTGTAAAGTTCTATTCATATTTTAAGTATAGCTGTCAATTTGTTTCATAAATAAAGTTAGGAACAAATAATGTATGCAAGTTGTATGCAAACAAAAATAATTTGACTCTGAATCAAATGACTGGCCAACATTATTCATAATCAATAGGTATGTTGAATCAAATTACTCTGCTTGAATTGGTTTGAGTTTATTAGCATAGATTGAGAAAATATACATATATGTTAGTATGTAGTTGGATTTATTCATTTTATTATTTATAGTGCATTATATTTATTATTATTTTTTAAGGCTATACCACTGCATCAGCCCTTCCTACTCGAAGTTTAGTATAATCTATCGCCCGATTTTGAGTGGCGTTAGAGAATTTTCAGGTTGTGAAGCGGCATGTTCATATATTAAGTGACTCAAACATTTTTACGAGGTGCAACATGGTGGGGATGATGATAATGATAGTGTCTGAAATATTAGTACTTGTACAACAACAACAATAGCTATCCTACACTTGAGAAAAATAATTACAAATAGCTTTACGCCAATAAACTAAAATTCATAGTCTAGAAAATTATACTTTAGGGTTAGGAAGTTGAATGGGAAGCAGAAGAACTAACGTTTAAAAAAACGACCGCGGATAGAAAACTAAAAAAAAGGTTCCATGAATAACAGTGAAAACGATTACATTCAGTATTTCAATGTCATGCTTTGATTTAGGATGGTGTATAGATTTTAGATTTTCACAAGTTTCTAACTTTTATTGATGAAAATATTGTTTATATACATATAATTACATCATATATATTATGAGCGTTGTCGCCTGTTAATCCAATAAAAAAAATATAACAAAGACTTATATAATAAATAAAATACACTTTTAGAACCAGAGTGATTTAATTTTACAGTTTCCTTTCGCACATTACCTTACTTGCATACTATAATACATTATACAAACTATGAATGAAATCAATTTCCAATCGTAATGCATTTTAATATCGAATTCGATTCACTGACTACTTTAATATCCTCAAATTATATCCATGAATTTGTGATTAACTCATAACTAAATGAATATCATTGTGTTTAAATTTTTGATCTGAATCACTTTATCGTGACTAATTTGAATGGACTAATTTAATTGATTATACAATATTATATAGCTGATTTACTATTCTTATAAACTTTAGTACCGAGATTCTATTGCAGAGTATAGTTATCTATTGAATGGAAAGTAAGCTGGAATATTTGTTAATGAGTTTTGGATTACTTCTACAACACATTTCAATATGTTTCGGGGTTGTGTTGAACACTGGTTGTATTCAACTGATGTGAATATCTACGGGAACATTTTTCATGATAATTGTGTTGATTATTCACTAATATGTTAGAATAAAATACCCACTTTTCGAAGACGCGATGAATTCTATTTTGCGGAATCTTTTCTTCAGTGCTGATATGTGGTGTGGATGACGTGTAAGACATCTTCTTAGTAAGATACTTTATTGAACATAAATTAAGTTACAGTGTATAAGTCTATACAGAGTACACTTTTAAAAAGGTGATACTGATATGCAAGGGAAGTCGAAGGAAGTCTGAAGCTAACGCTGGGTAACTCCACCGTAGCGTGGATAGCCTGATTGAAAACTGAACAAAGATTACTCATAGACTACAGTATGTATAGGATAGAATTAGTTAAGGAAATCGCAACAATTGAAGGCTCACATATTAAAAAGGTATTGAAACAATTAGCTACGCCCCAAGATGTTATTATCAAATTCTACTGTTAATTTCTTAACAATGCTAGATTATGAAAAGCAATTAGCTACGTCTCAAGATGTTATTTCTTAAACGGAAGGTTGACATCTTAAAAATGTATTTTGGCAATTAGCCAAATTAGCTACACCTCAAGATGTTATTTCCTTTGACGAAGCCAAGCTGAAATTTACTGTAGATTTTTATATTAAATGACATTGTTAACTTCTTAACAATACTAGTGTATTCAAATCATATAAACAGGCGTATTACTTCAGCTCATTTAGAGCGTTTTATTAGGCATTCCTAATCGTGAATATATACATTCTACATTAGAATACATTCTACACCTCCGTTAGGCACCATACTCAAATAGGAAATAGGAGCTGGTTTGAGGCAGCGGGCAAGTCGATCAGAGAAGTTACCACGGTATTCATGGAGCAGTGAGTGCGCAAAGTGGAAGCCAAACTGACAGCTTTGGGAGCTAACTCCACTCTGTAATAACTAGGCAGAACTACTCTCGGCATCTGCTCTTATCTGACTATACGTGCTACCTAACTGTCACAACTGTTAAATCAGTAATATAATATTACAGTTTTGACTACGGGCTGCGCATGAGTAGATTGGAGTAGGTGCCCAGAGTAGTCCTAAAAGCCGTCAGTTTGGCTCCAACGTTGCGGTCTCACTGCTATCTAACTGTTGGGAGGTCACTACTACAATTAGCTTGACCCGTGCCTCGAATCAGCACCTATTATTAATTGGGAAGTAGCAAGGTTATCGGGTGGATATGTTTCCACAGGACAGGATTTTGTGTGTCCCTTAATGTAAGGAGCATAGCTTGAGATCCAGGTTTGGCAGGTATCAGAAGATACCTGCCACATAAAAGTACTGTTTACGATATTTAATGCTTCAGAGGAGAGAATTCAGAACTCATCTTTAATGGGGCTCTGTTGTTTAGTTGAGATATTCTCCTTTAGTATACCATTGGAACATTACTTGGAACACCCTTCCAAGTAATTCATTCCATTTCCAGTGATTGTATTTTATAATCAAGAGAAAGGTAGTGGCTTGTTAAAGGTCCCCTCCAAGCAAATATTTTTATTGCTTTATTTACCGAGGTTAACGTTTCTTATCATTTTGCTGCAAACTGCATCGAATTTGGTAGCATATTTTTAATTTTATATGTTTTTAAAGATTTTTATAATCAAAACTCTACAAAACCTATTTTACTTCCGACTTACTAATTTAAGAAATTTTCAGCCCGAAGAATAAGAATGTACTCCATTTGTTTTGATTGTCAACTAGGTATTAGGTTTAATAAATCCATTTAATATTCTTGAAAAGGTATAAAATTGAATGAACTTATAATATAAACGTTTATATACTTAGGAAACAATTAATATCTAAAATAATTTAAATAAGGGCCGAAAATGCATGGTTTGTTTATAAAATTCAAATTTGTAATCAAAAGAAAGAGTGTACAATCTTCTTCTTGAGCATCATATTATTGATTCGCCCAATTGTTGCTCACAGAGTATTAAAAAACTTTAAAAACAAATTATAAAATAAATATTGAACAGAATTGTATGCCGTTTGCAGAATAATGATCGTAGACCTTAGTTCTATAATATTATATAATAAACTCAATAACCCCCCGTGCAAAAAAAAAAACCGTGCAATATACCCCCCAGTCAAAAAAAAAAAACGTGCAATAAACCCCCGGACAAGAACCCCCAAGCAAAAAACCCCCGGGGCAAAAAAACCCCGATCGATATAAATAGCCTAATTCAATTTTAGTAATTTTCATTAATTTTTTATTAATAAAATTACTATGGTTAGGTTAGCGGTCCGATTTGGGGAGTTTGGAGGAGGGAAGGGTGCTCCCCCCCCTCCCCCGGCCAGGTTTGATAGTGACAAAATGTATACTGTACTTATTTTTACTATTAAATAGGTAATTGGGTATACCTTATTTTGCAAGGAAATTTTCATATTTTCGAAGAAAATGTAATTATATTATTATTGGTTCGCATTGAATAATGTTTAATCTATTTATAAAGATGAATTATGCTATTTATATAGACCGCGGGTTTTTTGTACATGGGGTTTTTTGCTTGTGGGTTCTTCGTCTGGGGGGGGGGGGGTATTTGTCAGGGGGGTTTATTGCGCGGGGGGTTTTTGACCGCGGTTTTTTTTTTTGGCACTGGAGGTTGTATGTTCGGGGGGTTGTCCCTGAGGGAGGTAGTGTTTCTCTTTATTGCCAAACGGGCATTTCTTTATCTTTCACATGGTAACGTGGTTATTAATTAGTGCCGAGTGGCCATTTAATTACGTGGGTTGCGATTCTTCCTAGAAAGAATAATCAATTTGTATAATTTATTGTTTACGTTACTTGTCAATAATAATTAGTTTCTTCACTTCATTAAATAGCATCAAATCAAATATCGTACCAAAATAACAAGGTTAAATAAAACACAGTCATAGTTTAAATTAGGTGTACTCTAATTAAGTAATAGATCAGACAAAAGGTTCGAGAAATAGTAAATCCTACATAAACATCGTACATTTAATTCAATTAATCAAATATCTACCTATGGAGGAGTTTAACTTACAACATGGTTCAATCATTGATGGTTGAGAGTATACCTTTCACAAATAAACACTGACACAATCACCGAGGAAATACGGATGGGGTTACTGAATTTCTAATGGAGTGTGTGCAGCTGGAAACTCTTCGGAACCATTATACTAGTGTGTTGGTAACGGTTTCAGTTCTCCACTGGAACTTTTCTAATTGACGTGGACGACATATCGTGCAAATAACGGTACTATGATGGTGACTCTGGCTTCAGACTCCAACTGCTTATTGAATATCTGCTCTGCAACATGAAAATTTGTTCTGCAACGCCAGAAGTTGTTCCGCAACGTCAGAAGTTGTTCTGCAACGTCAGAAACTATTCTGCAATCGACTTCAGTTGCTGGTTCCATCATCCTGTCTCGTTTGGCTTTGACTCTGCCGTAAAGAATACAACCTCTGCTGCCGGGATCCATTGAATTGCAAGATTCAGCCACTTGCCGAGGATCCTATCTCCACCACTATGACGGGTGGAGATCTTCATCGACTAAGTCCTGCGATGGTTACCTAAGGCTGGGGTGAGAGAAGACTTCACCCTGCCGGGGTCTTATCCAGACCGGTAAACTACTTAAGACTCCCTCGTGAGCAGAGAGTAGAGTGAGGCAAGAGAACAGGTAGGGAAGAAGACTTTCATAATCTCAATCCACCGCTTATATACTCCCAAGATTCATCTAAGAACTCCACCCAAATCCAAACGTAAGATGCCTCTCATCTCACTTCTCCAATTCCGATTGGTTCTCGACCATCCTGTAGGCCGGCCCTAATTCTACCCTCAACTAATAAGAAATGACCAATTCAAAAATAACTCCTCCTATATTTCCGACTTAAACTAACTACTCTCTCACAGAAACAAAATATCAAACTTGAAATCTGTTAGGATACATGAAACCTCAAGAGCTCGTTATTTCTATGAAGTAAACCACAGAAAACCTCTGGTCTAGTGAAAACAGTAGGTGGTTAATTACCCTCACCAAATGCATTACATGTAACAGAGTTTGAAAGTCTTATTAACATCTTAAAGGAATAAATATTATTGTCAAACAACCATTCTAAAACCACAAAGATTTGAGCAGAAGGGAAATATTCAATGACACTGTTTTATTTCAAAGTCACAAAATAATTAACTTCAATTAACCATCCAGTCTGAACTACAAGTATACAGATTATTGTCCTGGAATCCTTTGTAACAGATAGATGTTGCTGCAGGATATGTACGTACACTTTGCTCAATTACTCTTGACCGATGAACACTAGGCCTATGGACATTTTTCGGAAAGACAATTGGCCGGAAGTAGGTTTAGAGTAAATTTGGCCGAACGGAAACTCAGCCGAAAGACTTTTATTCAATGTGTATCCATATTACGAACTACAGCCTCCGGTTAATTTAATTAATATTTTTCATTTCCATGGAATTTAAAGTTTTGTAAAAATAAATAAAATTTGAGGGAACATGTTCAAACTCAACGGATCGTTCATTTTGTAAGGTTTTGTAGACTATGCGTTGATAATATTTTATTTAACGTAAGCATTCAAATTGATTATCCACTTCATCATCAGGAGAAGTACACAAATTAAGAGAAGAAAAATCAATGCCTAATATGATCACAAAGTAAATATGATACCTACCTACTACATGGTGCGGAGAAATTCCCCGATCAAATTATATTTTTTAAATTAAAGATGTATTTTATTTACTAAATTTATCCATTCTCTTCCTATAATCATATACTTTAATGTTCCAGGTTTAAATTTTGATAAATTTACATTGTCTTTTGTAAAAATGAGTCAACGTAAGGCTATTATTCAGCTACACTGCACGGGGAAGACAAACCAAGAGATTGTTAAGCTGTTGAAAGCACCGAAATCGACTGTTAGGGATGCTGGTAAACGCTACCAAGAACTGGAGACAACAGGTGATCATACCAGGTTTGGACGACCTCGCACTGCACGCACTCCAACCAAAATCAAAGCCATTAGGGAGCGGATAAGGAGGAACCCCAAGCGAAGCATGAGAAAGATGGCTAAGAGTATGGATATCGACGAAAAAAGTGTGAAAACCATCGTCAAAGAAGACCTCAAGTTGTCCCATTTCAAAATGACCAACATGCAACAGCTCACGGACTTATAGAAACAGAAGAGGCTGGATAGATCAAAGATTCTTTTGAATGCAATGAAAGATGCCACGCAGGCTGGTGAGATCGTCTTTTCGGATGAGAAAATGCTCACTGTGGAGGCCAAATTGAACTCCCAGAACGGCAGAATTTTGGCAAAAAGTGCTGACAGTATCCCTTTATCAATAAAGACTGTTTTCCGTCGCCATAAGCCAGCCTTTGTGATGGTTTTGGCTGCCATCACTGAGATTTGGAGATCTCCTCTCATTTTAGTCAAAGAAGGCGCTAAAGTTAGGGCAAAATCGTATATCGAGGATATTTTGACTCCAGGATAAGTCGAGATGAAGAAGCACTTCAAGGACAGGCCTTTTACCTTTCAACAGGACGGTGCGCCCTCGCACAAAGCGAATAAAACTCAGGATTTGTATGAGCGTCACTTTCCTGCATTTTGGAGGAAGGAATTGTGGCCTCCTTCATCGCCGGACCTGAACCCTCTAGACTTTTAAGAGGGATCCATCTTGGAGGAGGAAGCGTACGCTACAGTTCATGATAGTACGGAAACTCTGAAGACGAGCGACAATGGGCCAAAATTCCCCAAGAAACGTTCCGTGCCGCAGTAAAGAGCTTCAGAGGTAGACTCGAGAGAGTAATCGCCGCCAATAGTGGTCATATTGAAAAATAATTGGTAGAACTGTTAAATGGGTTCATGGAGATATTGTATGATAAGTTTTGTTTTATTTCATCCATCACACCTCATTAAATTAACATTTTTATATGATCGGGGACTTTCTTCCACCCTGTGTATTACAGAATTCTATCAACTTTTTATATAAATTACCAATTCTAAAATAAAATAAAAAGTTGAAATATTACATGCTAGATATGAAATCAATAACAATTAATGTAAAAACTCCTAAAAGTCGAATTAAAAAGTTAAAAAAAACGACAGGAAATATAATTCTTTGTTCATCTTTCCCATCTTTATTTTAACTTTTCAATTCTATTTTTAGGAGTTTTACATTAATTTATATTGATATCTAGCATCTAATATCTCCACTTTTTAATTTATTTTAGAATTGGTAATTTATTTAAAAAGTTAATAAAATTTTGTAATATAGTAAGTCGGTATCATATTTACTTTATAGGTATTCATTATTAACCCTATAGTGCCCAACTTTTTTTAAATGCATATAAATTTATTTTTTCTATTTCAATTATTTCTTACCGTGATAAGATATGGTAAAAACCAAAAAAAATATATATATATTTATTAGTACATTTTTTATCCAAACGTTCTCGTACGAGTACAATGGACACTCCAATCATAAAAAATTCACAGTGCTTAATCCGTGGACTTATGTGTTTTGAAGGCTTTTGAGGTGTTCTGAAGTGAATTAAAGACAATTGGATACATTTTTTTTATTGTAATTCGTTGGAAAATATACTTTGAACATAAAAAATTGAAAATAGTATTTTTTTCTTAGAAGACACCAAAATAATCATTAAAAAATAAAAAAATACTATAAAACAAAACAAAGAACAAATCCTATACTAAAATAAACCTTATATAACGACATTAATGGCACAAATAAATTTCTAACATCACAAACATTCCTTTGGTAGAAATAAGTAGACTAAATAATGACAAGACTTGTTTTTAACATAACATTATTCATTGTGGAACTTTGAGAAACAATTATTATCAGCAGTGAGACATAAAGTCACTTTGCATTTAGAGCATTCCCAACGTGCTCTGGATTTGCATCCTGGCATCTTGCATCGTTGTTGATTTTCTTGGTAGGTTGGCCAATGATGAAAACCATCCATCCTGACTGCATTTTCGGGGAGAGGCTTTGTATTATTTCCCCGCTTTCTCTTCTCAGTTTGCCTAAATTCAACTGACAGAGAAGGCCTCCCCTGTCGCTTATGAAGCACTTTTCCTGCTAGTACCAAGGAATTCGCAACTGACAACTTGAAATCTTGTAGAGGAAGGACGTCTTTCAAAGGCACTTGTGCAGAGTTACAGTCTCTCCGATATAAGAGCCAGCTGTTCACCACTGTTACATCTAACAGGTGGTAAATGATCTTGTGGTAGAATTTGTGAGATCTAATGTGAATTCTGTAGAGGGAGACAAGAGAGTCCATGAGATCAACTCCACCCATAAATTCATTATATTTCTTAACCGCCTCAGGGTAACTTACATCAATTACTTGTTTTTTCTTTTTATCATATCTAGTGCAGGTACCGAGGGGATGAGCTGACGAAAAACTTGAAATGAGGTTGACGCAACGGTTGTCTGCCCATTTCAAGACTCTGAGCTCCACGCCATCAACAGTTCCTGAAAATTCACAATGTGAACCTCTTCCTTTTTTCACCAAGTCTTTGTCATTGGTCATCTTGGCACCGATACCTTTTACTCTGTTCAGTCTCACTGTACCAAGAGCAAATATACCTTTCTTAGCAAGGGTACAAATCAAAGGGACAGATGTGAACCAATTATCAAAATGAATTAGATAATTTTGATGATGAGGAACTGATTGAACCAAGCGCAGAACAATATTGCTGCTAGCACCAAGATCAGGCTCATTTTCAACTGGTTTTATTTTCCCAATGTACACTTCAAAATCATATTGCATTCCTGCACTATCACACAAGGCAAAAATTTTGAACCCCCATTTGTGTGGCTTGGAAGGTAAATATTGTTTTAGCGCCGATACTCCTTTGAATGGGACAATCTGTTCATCTACACTAAGCATTTGACTTTTAGGAATTGAACTGAATTTATTTTTTAGATGTGTCAAAAGAGGTCTGATTTTATACAGTGGGTCATAGTTAGGACTATTTCTAGCAGGTGCGTTTTGATTGTCATTACAATGAATCATTTTTTTAATTTTTTCCCATCTGTTACGTGAAAATATATCTGAAATGCAATTGAAGTCAAATTTACCTGATCAGTACAGACGTGCTTTGCTTATTTTTACCATACTCATGTACAGTAGAGTTCCAAAAAATTGTTCCAATTCATTGTTATCCAAGTTTAGAGGTTTGGTAGAGTCAACTTGGATTGCGTAGAGATTAGTCTGGTGAACCAAATGCTCCATGATGTCTTCGTCAAAGAATATTTTGAAATATTCAATAGGGTCTTTTACTATTTCTTCTGTTGGTAATGAACTTCTCCACTCGGGTTTTTCTCTCGCTGATTCTTCACCAGATATCAGCTTCCATGGTATTGTTCTGGTCTGGTCTTCACTTGTTGAAGTTACTGATCTTGGATGATCTGAAGGAATAATTTCTTCATCAGTTTCATCATCTGTAACCTCTTCTACTTCACCGACTTCAATTTCAACATCACTGCCTGTGAATGAAACTATAAATTAGAAATGAAAATCATTATGGCTTATCTCCGAATTCAATATTACTAGCTGATTGAATAAAGAATGAAAGGGTACAATATTGGTTACAATAACGAATGTATTTATTTTCAATTATGTGCATAACATTATATTGAACAACATATTGTTATAAACTTCATATAGTTTATAATATAACAAATGGAATAGTCTTACCTAATTCTAATACGTCCAGCTCTTCAGTTATAGGATTTATCAGATCTTCTTCCTCTATTATATTTGCTATCCGACTTCTTTGTTGTCGGCCATAAAATCCTAATGGCTTCATTGTAATTTATAAATAGATATATACTATATTTATCACTAATTTCATTACAGTAATAAAATATGTTTATCTGAAAAATATTATTTAGTAATAAGAAACGCAAATACTAAATTTAAACAAAAATATACAAAGCGAAATGAGATTACACGAGCCAAGACAACATGTTCTGAACATGTTGTCTTGGGCGGCGTGCGTGTACACATACCAAAACACATACAGAATTAGCATGAAGTGCCCGCTTATCTCGAACGAGAACATTTGAATTTTTCCTTGGATTTTCAAAAATATTGATTCAATTGTAGTAAACTTTGTTTTAGATACAACATAGAACTTATCTCTACACCATTATAATTTTTTTAGACTGATTCTATTAGTAGTTTTTTGTGAAATATGAATATAACAGCAGCAAACCACATCACGTGCTACGCCCACCATTGTCCGTGCCATACTAACGATATAAAAAAATACATCACCAATTTTTCAAAAAGGAGTGATCAATTAGATAGAGAAAACACTTGACTAAACAGAGGAAGAAAGCTCGATGTACGAAACATTATGAAATTGCATCAATAAAATAAGTTTCAAACGTACTCGGAGAGCGTCACTGGGCACTATAGGGTTAAGCATTGGTTTTCACTCAGGATATTAAAATTATGATCTTTAAAATATTGTAGAAAGTATAAAATTCTGTATAAACATCTTTCAATTAAATAAGCTATTAATTCCTTGATTGAAGACATGAATAATATATAAAGTACACTTAAACCTAATGAGTTTAACGTGTGTTTTCTAAGCAAATCCTTTTTAAGTTACTTTATACCTTTCATATCATTCATTTAAATTTATCGGCCTTCCTTGACTTTTTTCCTAAAAAAATAACAAATATATTTTTGTATTTAAAAGTTAAAAAAATATTTCCTTATTGGCGAAATGTGACGATGTGTGGCAACATAGAAATACAGTTAAGCACAGTACAGTCCACAATTTCATGGAGAAAACACACATGCGCAAGTTGAGATTGGAACTCAACCCACCCAATCACAACTCTGCTTTCTCTGTTGCCATTGTCTATTATACCTATGTACTTATTTCTCCTTATACAGGGTGGGGCGTAAGTTTGGAAGCAAATGAAAGTGCATATTATAATCCAACGAAAAATATATTTAATAATTTACAGTTATGTATTATTAAATAAGAGTTTTAAAAATTCAAAAATCATAAATTTATTCAAAATGTCCCCCCTTGTTTTTAATAACAGCCTCAAATCTCCTCCGAACTCCTCCTACTGCGGCACGCAACTGTTCTTGTGAAATTTCCTTCCAAGACCTCTGGAGCGAACGCTTTAAATCATCCACACTGCGATGGAATTTACCACAGGCCTTTGATTCAAGAATGGACCATACCGAAAAGTTCATAGGATTAACATCTGGGTAGCAGGGAAGCCACATTTCTTAGGACCAAAACCGTGGAAGATGGTCATGGCACCAGTTTTGAGTGACTTTTGCAGTATGTGAAGTCGCGCCGTCTTGCTGAAATGTCCATAGAGTGTCATTACCGAAGTGATCCTTAGCTGACTCCAACATTGGCGTCAAAATATTCTCAATATAACATTTAGCATTGATTTTGGCGCCTTGTTCCACAAAAATTAAAGGAGATCTCCAAGTTTCTGAAACGGCGGCCCAGACCATTACTGAAGCAGGTTTCATGGTACTGTGGACAGTTTTTTGGTTGTATGGGAGGTCTTTTGCACTTTTACCAATTATTCTGTCATTCCTCCGGTTGTGAGCCATTTCCACTGTGAAATTTTTTTTGTCAGACCAAACAATTTCACCAGCCGTGCCAGACTTCAATTCTCTCAGAAGTGCTTTGCTTCTCTCCAATCTCTTTTTCTTTACAGCTTCTGACAGAGTCTGTCTCTTTTGGAGGGTGAAAGAGGACATCTTTAGGTCTTCTTTGACAACTCTTCTCATTGTTCTGGGACTCATATTAGCTGTTTTGGCCAACAATCGTATTGACCTTTTCGGGTTTCTCCTGATCTTCTCTCGGGCACATTTTATCAGTTGTTTGGTGCGTTGTGAGCGTGGTCTACCACTTCTTGGACGATCAGTCAAGTCTCCTCTCTCATTAAAACGCTTCACACACTTCCAAACAGTCGATCTCGCTATTGAGAGAGTCTTTGAAATTACGGAATCTGACTTCCCGGCACGGTGTAGAGCAATAATGGCTTATCTTTTGTCTGACATTTTTGAATTGACTAAATTTTTGTAAAAAATAACACTGCCAGTGTCTCTACTATAGTTCAAACCCTATCACCTACTTAGGAACTTATTTTTAAGAATTTATTAATGTTTGAAAAATTGCTTCCAAACTTACGCCCCACCCTGTATTTTCGATATTTTTACTTGAAATTTGATACCCCTTAATTTAGTATATATTAACAACTTGAAAATATACAAAACCGTAGGTTTATAAATAAGATATATGTTTTTAAACACTTAGTCAAACCATCCGATAGTCAAACTCATTACGGTTTAGAAACCAGAAATATTAAATTTTACGTTTTCCATTAGCACACATCCATTCTAGCGTAACATAAACTATTATTATAACTATGTATGAGGTATATTTTCAAAGCAAATTGCATTTTAATATCATATTCGATTCACTGAAAGCTTTAATATCTTTAAATGTGCATGAATTTGTTCCAAACTTTGTCCTTTCAACGTGTTGAAAATTTTGATCGATAGCACTTTCCCATTACTAATTTGTTCTGTCTACGCTAATTGACTATATTTTAATATAGTTTCACCATTCTTCCAGTACAAAAATTTCTATAGCAGAGTAGAGTCATTTATCAAACGAAAACTTAATGAACAATATTTCATAATGTTTACTGGAAAGTTTCAACAACACATTTCAATATGTTTCTGGGTTTTCTTAGCGATTCTATCACCTTGTTCAACTGAACACTGGATTTTTTCATTCATAGACTGTTCAACTGATGTGGAAATCTACACGAACAGTTTTTATAACGAAAGTGCCGATTATTCTCATTTCATAACAATCGATGCTACTTTCATGAGATGCTTCTCTTTCTGCCTGATCAAAAAATGTGTGATCGTCATTTCAAATGGAGGTAAGTGATTATTTACAGGGTGGTCCAAACAAATGCCCTATTTCATTTTTCATCCCAAAGTTGTGTCATATTTTTCAGGTTATACATTGACAACAGGAGATTCTTTTGATATCAATATGGATCCAGCTAAAGACAATACTACTCACTCAGTAGCGGACGAATATCATCTAATCGTAATTTTCACACAAAATCAATTCTTCCGGCGCAGCAGCAATGCAGGAGAAATTTGGGACAATGTACCTGATAAAAAGACTGACAATTCAGCAGTTAGTTGGTTTTTGAAGGATAGAGGAAGTCTGATAGATACCCATAAAGGGTACAGTGGTCAACATCGCTCAGTCATAATTCCTGAAAATATTCAGGATTTGCGAGAACGGCTCCACACAGAGAAAAAAAACTATTTGGATCAAATAACAATTTCTATTTGATAATTAGCTTATTAGCAATTTCTAATTGATTTAATGAACACGGACATATTTGGGAAACCTAGCATAAGTTATTTGGCATAAACAGAAAAAATGATTATCATAAATAGAAAATGTTAATTGAATTTAATAACAAGTTAATTGTTTCAATAAAAGTTTGTTATTTAAGATAATTATCAATGTTGATTAGACCAAATAGAAAATGTTATTTAAAATGAACAAAGAAGTTGATTGAAGCTAATAACACGTTAATTATTTGAACTAAGATTTGTTAGTTGGAATGATCATTAATGTTAATTAGATTAAATAGAATAGTTATTTGATCCAAATAGCATAACTTATCATGTACACCATCTTCACTATTTGACTTAAGTAGCACACCTAATTAAAATTAATAGTAAACCTAGTCAAATTAAATAGGTAAATAATTTTTCATAAATAGGACATGCTGTTTAAAGTAAATGATACACAGCTTTAAATTGAATGAAACTTTATTTGAAATATATAATAGTAACTACAAAAATAATAACAAAAGATACAGTAGGAAAGGTTAGAACAGAACACAAAAATAACAGATCAAACTATCTCCTTGAACAAAAAATGTATCTTTCAATTCAATTTAAGTTTACATCATCATCATACTGAAGTACTGTTCCTGACAATATAATTTAATAGAAGAACTTATACATATCCTATAGTAACAAAAAGATCTTAGCGCTGATATTAAGTACCAGTACTGATATGAAGTTCTTTAAATGATTCTAAATTTACAGAACCAAAAAAAAAAAAAAGATTTATTTAGCTTCTTATTAGTTTTGAATGAAATAAAAACCTTTAGTCCTTTTTCACTCTCAAAATTATAATTTAAATGATACTATAGCTTGTCAATTTCAAATAAAATGAGAATAATTTAATCCTTATTCACTTACAAAAAATTTCTTGAACACAATTTTGAAGCTAAGAGAAATTGAAGAAGCATGTAGCTACTCTGTGTTCTGATTAAGCAAATTTTCAAAATTGCAAACTTGTGGGGACAATTTATCCAATTTCAACGGCAATTTGAATAAACATCGTTGAAGAAAAGTCCACGCATTCTTAGCTTCATAGGGATACTCTAAGTTGAAAACTTGGAATATGTAGAAACAGACTCCGAGTGCCTTGATAATAGTGTTAAATTTATACTTAATATCTTCCAACTGTACATAGTAGGACAGGACATCATCATGGTGGTGAACAGCAAAGATTGAAGGTTGAACGGAGAGTCCAAGAGGTTGAAGTGAAGCGCGGCGTTTATCTACGTATTCACCTATTTCAGATACTTCCTGAAAATTAATATTCAATTTAGAAATAAATCATATGATTTAGATATAGTATATTAAATTAATAATATAAGATTATTACAAGTATTTATTGAAGATATTAGATATGAACTATCTGGTATCTCTTACACGATATATAACAGAATTAAAGAGGCTATTCATATGAAATATAAATAGAAAAATAAATAACTCACATGTACATGCTTAATGAAACCATCCTGACACTCTTCAAGAGAAGGCTTCCAAGTTTTACCCTTATGACGTCGAACACCAGAGCCAAGACACCGAGGAAGAGCAGACAATATTGCTATATCTCGCAAGTCATCTGTGCAACACAATATAGAAAAATTAGTATTGCAGCATTTATGAGAAAAATAAATCAGTTCAGTTCACACATAAAACAAAAATACATTTTAGATGAGATTACATACCAGTTTGAAATTCATCCACATCCTTTAGTTTAGATCCACCATCTGAACAAAGAAGATCAAGCAATTTTCCAACAATTTTGTCCCAGTTAGACATGTACTTCAAAGAATCATGATCAGGATACAGTTTGCTGTAATCAATTTCGATCTAAAAAGAAATATAATTTGGTTATTTGGTAAATATTTCCTCCCTAACAAGATTACAATATCAAACACTAAAAAAATGTAGGCAGCCCAAATCCTTACCAGTGAGTAACCCATTGCATTTTTCAGAAGTGGCCATTTGACAATCATATCTGCCATGTCAGATTGAAAATTCTCTGTTTTAACACGCAAGTGTGAGGTTTCAGTCCACTTAGTAATTACAGTTTCCCAAGGTTGAGTATTATGTTTCAACCATAGAATTATTTCATTTTCTTCTTCAGAGATTCTTGTTGCTTCTTCAACAATACTGCTTGTGTTATTTGGTTTTGTTATTTTTCTGATAGTGCACTTATTATTGACATATCTATTGTATAACTTTCCAGCTACAACTTTCCTTTTTCCTGAAAGCCTTTCTAGGAAATAAACTTGTTTACTTTCCTGGTGAAATATAGAAACAATAATGTCAGCTATTTTTGAAAAGCCTTCTGAAGTCAAAGAACAACTTTCATCTTTGATCAAATGGTCCATAACTATTTGACAAACTGTATCCTGATTTTTAGATGTTAGATGAGGAGTTCCTTTATAAGCATCAATAAGTGCCTTTCCTCGTCCACAGTCTTCTAGCCATTTCATAATAGATACTTTATCAAATTTATCAACACAGATTCTTCTTTTTTTCTGGGAAGGCTCATTCTTTCCAATGTCTTGGGAGAGTACTGAATTATTTGTTTTCTCAAAGCTTGAATCAGAAACTATAGATTCATTCTTAGGTGTTGAACATTGTAAATCAATGCTAGTATCACTTAATTCCATTATATTTTCTGAAAACATATTGGGATGTTCCAATATTACTGTATCTGCCGTACTTACAGAGCATGACTCATCACTAACGTAGCAAGATTCTATCGCCCTCTTCAGTTTCAATCTATCTCCAATTTTAGGTGCCAAACAAACCAAATCACTATCTGAGCTAGTCTTCAATAGCTTGAAGGTATCAACATCATGAATTCCTTCTTCAAATAATTTGCTGATTAAGCATTGCAGATTGCTATTTACTAGGATTTGCTCTAAATCATAATTCATGTTGTTAAATATACAAAAGTCTGAAAAAAAAAATTAGCTCTTGCTGTAGCTAGACATATTGTTATACAAAAAAATATAGTATAAAAATTGCAACAAACTGCTACTCGAGTAGCAGTAGCAGCAAAGACCTCCAATAAAAGAAAAAAAATTAAGATTGCTAATTTCTATTATATTAACTTCTGGCTATGATTAATTATCTCATCAAAAGGAATTGATAACCAGTTCTTTGCAGAGTTGTCATAGATATAATGATATCATAATTTGAATCTTGAACAAATACCATCATGAACCACTTTTCAGTTTGTACATAAATACTGTATTTATAAATCAATGTCAAATCACTCTTCAAGATTTTATTTTGAGGACAATTTGTCTCCAAAGATTTTAAAATCTGTCTTCATTTATTACATGTACCAAGTAAGAGTATGGCTCATACACTCTCCACTTGTCTCTCCAGCTATCTTCAAAAGAAGCTAAATTTTTATCCAAAATGATCAAATTATCATTAATCCTCTCCAAAATAACATGATAGCTTTTTCCAATAAAAAAAAACAATATAGTGGTGAGAAAGGACATGCTTTAGTATTTGTTACATGTAAACATTAGAATTAATTATGAAACTGGAACAGAATCCAAGATCTTGTAAATTTATATTTTCCCTCAAAAGTCAATTTTTGGAGCACTGAAACTCAAACAGTGAAATCTACAGACTTAACATTTTCTGTACAAACAATCCTTGATTTCCTTCCTATATTTACATGTATTTTTCTGAGAATAGACATGTTTCGGAGGCTGGAAAATTGTAAGCCAATTTTTGAACCAAAATTTCACAAAAATTCTGACCCACAGAGCCAAGCCAATTTGGCTCATTTTTTGAAGATTTCAAGCCAAAATTAACATGGGAACATAGGAATTAATTCAAAATTTTAAGCCAAATACACATATCTGAGAATTGACCTTTTGAAATCTAAACCAATTATTTAGCTTTAACTGACATAGACTATATCATGGGAAAACTGAAGCCAAATTACAGGATTTCTTGGATAACACTTTAACTGTACACCAGTTCCTGCAGTTTGGGTTTCACTGCCATGTTTCATAGTGTGGCTACTGTGGCAGGAAAGTCATCAGTTTGATGAGAAAATGGACTTAGTTCACCAAATTTTACTCATTTTAACACGTTCACTGCGTTTCGGGCCATATGTGGGATTACACTGTTGCGTATCGGGACACCCGTGTACCGAATGCAAATTTTTATTGTATTTTTAAAAATGCTAATAAATACTAATACAATTATTCTTCTTCAACTTTTGGATTTATTAATATAACTGTCATTAATATACAGAGAAATGCCAGCTATATCCAGATACGCAGTGAACGTGTTAAGTACATATTTGACTTCTTAGAAATCTTACTTAAGAATTTACAGTAGAAAAACATCTTTATGTTTCATGTCTGACACATGTGCATTCTTTATGGCTATTTTATAACCGATTTAAAAGCAAATTACAGTTCTTACAACATATTTAACCTCTCAAAAGTTGTCAATATATTGGCGACTCCATGCATACAAACATGGTCAGTCAGCAGAGCGCTATCTTGTTAAGGGGAAAATGGAAATAATCTGAAATATATCTTTGCAAGCCAGTCTGTATTTGGTGCACAAAAATCCCACTGACTTTTTCAAAAAGCAGAAAAAATCACTCAACAATTCCCAATAATTTGGCAGATCCACCAACATTTTTCCAATTTATCCACTGAAAATTGATTGTAATATAGGAATAAATAACTGAAAATCCACCAACCTTACTAGAATATTATTTTCAAAGGGGGAAAATTCCACAGACATGTTAGTGGAAACTGTGGAATTTACCATGAAATACAGTCTGGTTTGCAAGATCTTGGGAGACTATTTAATCTATTTTAATTCCTGTTTACTTGTTTAATGTTTACATATCATTAGCTTTTAGGGAGACATTTTTATTTTGAGAATTGTGGTCTTTTTGGAGATTGGTAGATATGAAAATCTTTGGGAGACAATTGATAAATTAGTATCCTGAAAGTAAAATATTTGGAGATTGATTTGACATCCTTTTCAGAGTGCCTATTGACTATGACATAATGACCAAAGTAAATAGATAGAGAAGTATACAAGTTTCAAACTCAAGGACGGTGAACTTGATTCCAGTCTTCAGAAACTATGTAAACAAATGACGTCACACAAAATCAGATGAAGTAATGTCAAAATGAGAATTATATAGGTGCGGCAAGTAAATAGATAGAATATGTCAATAAACAATATGTTTCGTTAGGGTACGAACACACAACAGGCAGAGCAGAGCGCCATTAATGTAGTTGTTTTTTTAGCGCCGCTCTGCTCGCAGTGTGAAACACCAAGCGACTCTTCATACGAATACTAAACCTCATTAATAGCACTCCGCTTGCAGCATGCTTGAGCCCTAAGCCTCAAGTACTTAGATAACTTTTAAACTTTTTATATTTAATACCAGGCTGGCACTTATAAGTTGGCTTATTTACAAACTTGTAAATTGGAAGATGGTACCTAGTAACCCATTGTATTTACAATAAAGCAGTTGAATGACCATTATCTATTATATAAACCTGATTGCATCATGTATATACATAGTAAAATAATATTATAGGCACAATTTGACAAATTACATTTTCAATAAAAATTCAGTCACCGTTACTCTACTGGAGATTTTGAAGGCTATTAAGTTGAAAATTATATGTGAATATAGTGTAAAACGTGATAAAACAATATTTTATTTAAGTTAACTTCCATGAAAATATGCATGCACAATTTTTATTTGGAAATTACTAGATTGAGGTCACTTGTTTTAATAGATGTCACGTCTGTATAGTATTCTAGGATGTTTCAATATTGTACAGTGTACTTATTATACTTTCTATTTATTTACTACAACTATGACAGTATGAGTAACACTAATATTTTTATAATTTAATGACTGATAGGCTGATTCAGATCCACCAACATTTTCCTAATTTTTCCAGTTGCCACCAAAATTAATGGTAACAATGATAATAACATTACTCACATCAGAATAATTTTAAAATAAATAGGTAGGTAGCTACCTAGTTTATGGCTAGTTAGAAATCCACTAACTTCGCTGGAATAAGTATTTGTTTACACAAACAAAATATTCAATCAATCAAGAATTCAAGATAGTAGGTACCTAGGCAAATTTACTGTCAAATACCTACACACTGGACTAGACTCAGCTAATTTAGTTAGGCTACAGCTAATGCCATCATTGCAACAGCCCACAATCTTTCTAAAGGCCTTGCTACGTGCCAAGTAAAATAGTATGTCTCATAAACTTGCCATTTGTCTCTCCAGATCTCTCCAAAATTCAACAAATTCTCTTCAAAATGATCAAATTATCATTAATTCTCTCCAAAATAACATTGTAGCATAGGAGAAAAATAGATGAAACTCGCCATTTGCAATTGAAGGGTTCGAAAATACCGTCACAAACTCGCTATCAAAATGGCGAGTTTGGACATGCTTTTCAAGGTTCATAGCATTGAATTTCCATAACAGTTACCTACTCGACTGATGTGGTCACACTGTGCAAGTAGCTGCACTACAGTAACTGGCTACCAGTCTGTATTTCATGGTAAATTCCATCGACATGTGAGTGGAATTTTTTCCCCTGTAAAAATAATATTCTGGCAAAGTCAGTGGATTTTAGCTATTTATTCCTATATTACCATTAATTTTCGGTTGATAAATTTGGAAAATGTTGGTGGATCAGCCAAATTAATGGAAATTTATGGTGGATTTATTCAGCTTTTTCAAAAAGTCAGTGGGATTTTGTGCACCAAATACAGACTGGATTGGCTAGGCCAACTCGCACCATTTGATTTAACAAGGCCTTAAATCTGCTAGCTACCTACCTAGCTAATTCTAGTTTACTAGATAAGATTTTTCAAAAAAGTTATTACTTCAGCCAAGTGTGTAACTATTTGATACGTATCTAAAAGCTGAGCGGAGCACCAGATTACGGCACAGTGCACACCACTGTACTTTCTATTAGATAGGTAATTTGAAAGAAGATTAATGATATATGGAATGAATTTGATAATTGTTGTAGGCCAGTCTGTATTTAGTGGTAAATTTTTTCCCTTTCAAAATAATATTCTGGCAAAGTTGTTGGAATTTCAACTATTTATTCATGTTACCATTAATTTTTGGTGGATAAATTGGGAAAATGTTGGTGGATCAGTCAAATTACTAGAAATTAATGGTGGATTTTTTCAGCTTTTTGACAAAGTCAGTGGGATTTTTTGCACCAAATACGGACTGGGTTGTAGGCTATCAAATTTATGACTGACGATACTTGAATCCAATGTTTATACTACACAGTTTAATTCTTTGATTGAGATGTTTAATTTAGAATAGAAAATAAAATATATCATAGAAAACTGTAATAATTATATTTTTAAGGGGCAAGGGCTAACTATTGTAAACTTTATGTTTGATGTCAGACGTCAGTGAGGTGTAAATTTAGCGTATCAGTTAGGTATATCAATATGTATCAAAAAGGCGTGCCGCCCACCGAACCCCCCTGCCAGGGCAGCCAGGTCATTAAACAATCATGAAGACGAAGTTTGCAGGACAACAAACTAGTGGATACAACAAACTAAATAACAGACAATTATGTTGAAATCATTGATAGCTATTAGCCTGTACAGTGGTGCGCCGCTCAGCTTTTAGATACTGTTGACCTACCCTGTTAGGTACCAGTTTGTATTTGGTGCACTGAACTCCTCTGACTTTTTTCACAAATCTGAGAAATAGCTGCCAACATTTTTTATCAATTTGTCTAGGTAGTCCTCCAGCATTTTTCCAGTTTCTCCTCAAAAAATTAATGGCAATATAAGAATTAATAGCTAAATATCCTCCGACATTGCAGGAATATTTTTATTAGAGAAATTGAATATCTCCCGAGATATCATTGGAATTTACCACCAAATACAATCTGGCGGGCCGGCGGCCTGTTACAGAGTAGGCATGTCAGTTAAGGCCAATTATTTGGATTATATTTCAAAAGGTCAAATCTCAGATATATGTCTAATTGGCTTTAAATTTTGAATTAATTCCTATGTTCATTTTGGCTTGAAATCTTCAAAAAATGAGCCTAATTGGCTTGGCTCAGAAATTGTGAAATTTTGGCACAAAAATTGGCTTACAATTTTCCAGCCTCTGAAACATGGTTGACCTAGGTATATCTGTAAAAAGTCAGCAAACATTTTCTCAGATTTGAGTAGATAGGTAGGCTACATAGGTTATCTAATTTACTAGTTTAGGAAGTCTAGTCTTCCATCATTTTTTTCAAATTAGTAACCTAGGCTAGCTAGATATCCCTCACAAAATTAATGGCAATACATAAATAAACAGCTAGGTATCTAATACTTCTCAGACATTGCCAGAATATTCAATTTAGAATGATGAAAAGTCATCAGACATTAGAAGTATAAACTTATAAGGAACTAATAGGTAGGCTAGTTAGGTCTGTTAGCTCATCTTCTAAGAAATCAGGCGTTTTATGGTACCTAGCTACTTGTGAGGCTATAAACTCAATAATTGAACTATCACTTGATTAGGTAATTATCACAAAACATTTTTATAGTGTCAAATAATTCACATAACTTAATAGCTACCTAGAGGTAGCTAGCTACCTATAAATCACTAAGTTTCTGTCACAATGTGAGTGATATGTGTGATGGTGAGTTGACGCTGTTGAGCAAGAAATGGCGGGAGTTAATAAAATGTTTATAGGTACCTAGGCAAATATCACTTCCAAGTCAGTAAGATTTTTAATTTAATTTTCTTTCTTCTTATCTTCAGTGAGTTTATATAAATAGTACATATATATATATATATATTTTATTAGGGATGCCTTAGGAAAACTAATCATTCTAACTTCCTAAGATTATCATAGAGAAAACGAAATGAAATGGTATCGAATACTATATATCGTTGGTTTAGCACGACTCAATACTCTTTGATTCTCTCTGTCTTTAATATTAATCAATAATATTGTAATTAAATATTGATATCTTAAAAGAATATAGTCACTGCACTATCTATTATAGAAGGCTGGAATTTCTGTTTATTTTGCAAACAGAGTATAGGTATGAAACATTATTTACAAAGCGTTGGTATATAAAATAGTTTTAACATGTACGTATTTAAGTACCTTCATAAATTTTACATTACTAGTAATCCCCATGTTTACAATAAATACTGAATATGTACCAATAAGATTAACCATAACGTTTTTTATTCTATATTTGAGAATATACTGAGGAGGTATAACCGTATAAGTATATACATGAGGCTAACAAAGAAAAAGAAAAAATCTACGTAGTTTGCTAAGATAATTTAAGCATTTTTAGTTAAATTAAATAGCAAAACTAGTAATTACAATCAGAAATTGTTAATTGAACAAATTCCTATTTATTATAACTAGAAAACCTATTTATTTTAAATAACATCTAGGTCAATTAACAGCGAGTTATTTATTTCAATTAGTTCATTATATTTGCTGCAAACAGAAATATCTTAAATAACACAAAATTATTTGATATGACTAGCTGATTTCTCTCTGTGCAGAAATCTCCCAGAAAATCAAAACTGGCTTTTCGAGAACATCTGTATATGACTATAATCCGTAATGACTTAAAGCTAACTTTCCCTACAAAATTTAGGTCTCGCGAAGTAAAACTGATCACAATAACGCATAACGAGATACATTTTGTGAAAACCTCAATCAAAGGATTGAAAATATATATCATTTATTTTATTGGGTATGATTTTCCTTGTAGTGCCTAGGCTCACTTCGACTTCAGAGGGATCCCTCAAGGCGTTCTCGCAAATTAAAAATAATGAAAGCTGCTCGATATCGACCACTTTGGCCATTATGGGAATATGCAACACTTCCTGTCTCCTTTAATAAGCCAACTAACCCTTGAATTATCCTCTTATCTGGTAAGTTGTCCCAAATCTCTCCTGCATTACCGGTGCGTCAAAAGAACGAATTTTGTGGCAAGGTTCGACTCGATGATTTTCATTCGCCGCTGCGTGCGTAGTATAAACTCAAGCTGTTCCATATTGATGTCAAAAGAATCTCTCACATGAAAAATATGGAACAAATATATAACACAAATTTGGGTTTTAAAATAAAATAAAATTCTTTTTTTGAACCACTCTGGATATCGGAATCGTGATTTGAGATACCCGACTTTTCACGTTTACCAGAATAGCTTTATTATACAAAAATGCAATGCACAAATCTTTTATGAAATTAATGAGATAAATTTCATAAGACATATTTACTGTCATTACTGTAGATGCACGTAACATGATGCACATAAGTCCAATGCTTCTAACCTATATGCAATTAATTGTGAACTACCTACCTTTAGTTCTTATCTGAATACTAATTTAGATACCATATTATGATGAATTAACCCGCGATGAATTAAACCCACAATTTATTTACCGACTACAGAATGTCTAATAATGTATATTGGCTCTTTCAACTTAAAATATTCTAATAAATATTCTTTAATTACTGATGCGATGTTTAATGCTTTGTAGTGCATATATTTTTCTTATTAAATGTTTATAAATAATATACACAATAAAACATTACCCAATTGCCGTTTTATATGAACATATTTACAGTCATTTACCACAATAAGCAAATATTAATAGAATGATATAAACAATATAATAACTGAAACAGATATCTCCATAGAGTAATAAGTAAGAATATTATACGTACATTTAAAACTTTTTTAGTAATACAAAAATATGACAAAACACAATTAAACGGAATTTTTATGGGCATCACATAGATGCTATTATCCAATAGAACATTATTGCTCTGACATCCTAAAATAATATTATATCAGCTCAGTGACTCTTACCATGATTATAAATAATCACATATAGTGACTTCTTTCCAGTGACTAGATTTTTCTCTTATTATTATTCCTTCTTCTTCAGATCAATGTGTCATTGCCGGTGTAGGCGAAGCTTCTTCAGACCAGGAAGTTTTCTTCCAGAATTCCTTTCTTCCACTTACAAGCAAGAACGTAGCGCTGGGAAAACCTATAACCTGCAGCTCGAACTTGGAAAACTTTTCTGATTATGATTTGTAATTATCAATTTGAATCCTTACAAAATATACTGCAAGTCAATGATTTACTTAAAAATATTGTCGAAATATAACAAATGAAACATTTTGGGTTCTCAATAAATAATATTCTAAATTACATAAGTAACATTAATAATGCTGTTATTTCACTTTTACAGCGATTGTAGCGTTGCAAATGATGGTTTATCAGACAACAGGAGGCACTTCTTTCACTCCAAAGGAGGAGGTGTCGATCTTAACCCGTGGCTTTTGATTGATTTCGAAGAACATTACTTTGTTCAAAAATTGGAATACTTAACTAGGATTCAACATAAATCCACATACATGAGAGGTAGAAATATAACCGTGAGTATCACTATGCAGAACACAGTCTGATATATATATGTTTATATGTTATGCTTGTTGGAATATTGGCCGGCGGAATTTTGCAAGTGTGGAATTTTGCTTAGACGATATTTTCCCGGCTGAATTTCCCCCGTGGATTATTAATTTCTAGGTTTAAATTGGTAAATTGTAAATTATAAATTTAAAATGTGAGATACAATTAACATAAATATAAATCATTTTAAAATGTTACTGTAACATATTGTATTATTAAAGGTTAAATAAATATTGTTAAACAACAATATGTTAAAGTTATATTAAAAAGATTTAAATTCATGTGAGTTACAATTCACATTTATAACTTTCAATTTTCAATTACCCGATTTAAACTTAGGAATTCACAAACCACGGTGAAAACTTCCGCCGGGCAAAATCCGCCAGGCAAAATTCCACTCAACTAGACCAACATCGTTTTCTATAAATGTACTGCAGTGACTGCGTGAAATTCGGTTGTTCTACTTGTTTATCAAGAAGTTAATTATGGTGATTAAAAAACTAATTTCATTGAAATAAAAAATATTGAAACAAAATACACATCCATTTTGTTTAAATTATAATATTTTTCTCACATTTTGTATCACTTTAATAATAGATATAAAACATTATTTGATAAAAGATTTATGTCGAACTTAGTATTCTAATTCTGACCCTATTTGATATTTACAATAAAATAAGTGTCAAGTGAAAAAAATATCATTTTGTCTAGTAGTACCAGGTTTTTTCGATTATTGTTTCAAAAGTATTTTGGTCAATCACAATTAAGGCTTGTTACACCGAGTGTTTGCTTTATATATTGTACCATTTCCGATGTAAATTATGAAATACAGCACAAAAAATGTGCCAGAAATACGATAATCAATCATAAAATTAATAATATTATTTGCTTCATTTAATATAATTAATTAATTATCAAATTCAAATATTAAGTATTATCATCATCAATATTTTTACCAATATATAATTTTCACAGTACAATTTAATGAATGAATAATTTCCCCATTGCAGTTTTACCTGGGTTCTGTCGAAGTGCTAGATGGTGAATTCAGTGCGAATGGTTATCAACAGATCTGGTACTATGAAGGTCCGTATGGTGACCCGAATAGCGGAGGAACCCATTGGTTAGAGTACACGCTACCCATACCCAAATGTGGTAGATACTTCGCTATGGCTAAGGAAGAAGACTACTATGAAAGACCTGAGTTGGAAGTGACTGAAATCAGAGTTCTTGCAGGGTGAAGGATTCAACATCTCCATAAATGATATCATAATGGAATATCAAAGTTTGAAATACGTACAGGCAGCCCCGCTTTAAGTTTACCTCGCTATTAGAACAGGACGACTTAAAATCGGAGTTGACCTCGAGCTTACATACATGTAGAGCCTAGCTAAAAAAGTTACCGATTTTAAATAGTATCACAATATTTCGCACCAATTGCTGACCTATGATCTGTACGTCTGCCGGGTCTCACCCATGGTGGGTGCGGTCATGGGCGGGGTTTTAATGGTAGTCAAAACTAAGCTAGATTAGCTGAAAAGGTTACCACTTGAAACCAATTGAAAAATGTCCTGCATAACCCCATGTAACATTTATTAAGCCATATGTGTAAACCATATTATTGAATAAATAAAAAAATTATCATGAAGATTTATGTTACTGTTCTAAGAAAAATCATTACTGTATTTAATAATGAATAGTAGACTAAATCTACATGGCGTCATGCTATTCATGTTTATGGATAAAAAAACGACCTATAAATTGAAGTAAATCAAATTGTTACTTTGAACTACACCCACAAATTCTTTAGACAATTTAATATTTTTAAAATGTTATCTGAAGAACTCTTCCTAGCCTATATAGTATATACTAATAAGTTATTAGGTACTATTATTTTTTTGAATAAAATATACTTTTTAAATTTCAGAGAACCTAGTCATAATTTAACGAAGATCTTCTATATCATCTCTGAAATTAAAAAAGTTTATTTTATTAAAAATTAAATAATAACTGATTAGTACTTTAAACGAATTACTTTGATAACTCATTTAATAAAAATAATGAATTATGACACTGTACTGTGTATAGCTAGCCTAGCTATAAATTTTGTACATACCTAGTAGTGAGCAATTAGTTTCAAGTGGTAACGTTTTCAGCTAATCTAGCTTAATTTTGACTACCATTAAAACACCGCCATGACCGCACCCACCATGGGTGAGACCCGGCAGACGTACAGATCCTTGGTCAGCAATTGGTGAGAAATATTGTGATACTATTTAAAATCGGTAACTTTTTCAGCTAGGCTGACCCCCATGGGCTCCCGTTCTAATGGCTTGTAACGGAAAATTATTTATAAACAATATTATTTACATTGTTGGAAACATACAAAATATGGTACATATTAAAGTTGCAAACATTTTTTTTAATTTTTGTTAATAGAAAACAAAAATATTGGAGAAGCAATGCTAAACTAAAGTTCAATTTCTAAGTTAATTTGAGCTACGATTTTTGACTTGAAGCTGGGTCTGCCGTACCCTAAATCTCAACTATGACAACCTGAATAGGTATGTTACTTTAATTATTTATAGAAAATGCATGTTCATCTTAGTAATAGGTATATGAAAGAAGTTTTGGGATTTTAATCATTGATTTTTTCCAGATATCCATTAAATATAAATCATGATTATCTAAACTAAATAGATTTTCTTAGAGGAACAGATCAATAAAAATATTCAACTATAAGCTTTGAACATAAATGAGGAGAATCTAAATGCCTCACATTGATGAACTATAACTACAATTAAAGTTTTTATTCACCAACTATCAAATTATTTTCAAACATCACATATCAACCAGTTAAATAAATAGTACAAATAGATAGCTGGAAAATATAAGAAAAGGTTAATAATTCAAACAAATCGCATAATACTTTTTTTACTAAATCAATTAGCTACACTTACATCATTTTTTAATAGCTAACGACTATAAAAAATGTCAAATACTGTTTATAATAAGGACTTCTAATGCACCGTAGCATATTTATTTACTATTCTTCACAATTCATGTTATTTATCAGATCACTTTTCACTCACAATCTGATTATTACCATGACTATGAGTCATTCCACCCACACCATCGAGGTACGGTCAAGAGCCCCCCCGGTCATGAGCTCCCCGGTCACGAGCCCCCCTAGGTCATAAGCCCCCCCGGTCACGAGCCCCCCTCCATGTTTTTTAATCCTTATTTACCTAGTTAAACAAATGAAGAACTACTTAGATAGAAATAACTGAGAGTTGCTAATGTAGTTTGTTGTATCCGCTAGATGGTTGTACTACACACTTCATGATTGTTTAATGACCTGGCAGGGGGGTTCGGGGGGCGGCACGCCCCCCGATATACATATATTTTATGTCTAATCAGTAATGAACTACATAAGTGTCAATAAGGATTAAATAATATAGGTAAATAAGGATTTAAAAACAGGGGGGCTCGTGACCGGGGGAGCTCATGACCTAGGGGGGCTCATGACCGGGGGGGCTCTTGACCGGGGGGGCTTATGACCGGGGGGGCTCTTGACCGGGGGGGGGGCTTATGACCTACACCCCACACCATCTTCGTGTGACAATATAGTTAAACCTAAATAGATTCTAAACCTAAATAGATACTAAACCTCATAGTTAAACCTCAAATCATTTATATGTAATCATATCTAATATTTTATGAGTGTTCACACCTAGTAATCCTATCAAGAATTTAATAAAAACTGTAGAATGTATAAAATTCAATGAGAATAGATTTTCTAAAGGAGAAAATCATGGATATAAAACACTTGAATCTAGAAAGACAAGCGGGAATGTATTGTAGTAGATACCAGAAAGTCTTCATTGACCAGATGATAATTATATCTATAGAAGTTCCTTTAAAGGTTCAATTTTACAGTTTTACACAATGTATTGGAGGAATGTGTTCAAACTATTCCAATTTTATTTCAATCTCTAGTTCATTGAAAAGATTCACACTATGATCGCTACTAATGCTCTGCAGTGCAACCGTCTTTCTTGGAAGGGAATACAGTAACATCTCTTGTTTTAGTTACTATGATCTGCTGAATAACACGTACAGGTCGAAATTCATCTTATATGGTTGATCTGTCACTAGGTAATATTCCTACGAGCGGTTTTGGCTAGTTTCACTTAAACGGGACATATCACTTCTTTTATTTCAAACATAATAACGATATAAAACTAAATAGACGAAAACATATTGCATCATTTTTATTGATATTGATACGATATATAAATAGGTCATATAAAATTAAACCACGGAATTTCAGCAACTCAAACCGATTAGTTTATAAAGTATGCGTGTAACCCTTTGAATATTCCAAGGTTAGAGAACCGTAAGTATTTAATTTTACCTTCGATGTTGTATTTTAATATCACATTAGATTCACTGATTGCTAAGTGTATTCGTATAATATAGGTTAATGATATATAGGAAATAAATAAATATTTTTCAAGGATTTTTAATTATCATATTCGTATTACCTCTTAACTATTTTTAACCTGGGGGAACCTCTTGTAGAGCTCTCTCTGAGATAGGATCCTAATTTTGAGAATTCAGTTAGAATCTCGACTGGAGGGCAGTAAAACCTTAACTTTGAAGTAATAGTTTGGTTTCAAAGATGCCAATTGTATATATAAATATAGAAGACGCATTGAGTATAAATCATTTTAACCAGTTCTAGTAGAGTTTTCAGGCCACCAAAGACTAGGTTATTAACTTTTCATGTTTCTAATTACAGCTAGCGAGAGGGAAATGATATGTATAGATTTAAGGAGTTCATTTTGTGTGTTCCTGTTCATTTATAGCGTGTGTATGTAAACGTTAAATAAAGTTGTTGTGTGTTCTTATTTCTCCTTTATGAACTGTCACGGTTTGGCTATTATTTATTTTATCCAATTATCTATGACACTTGTAATACAGCATTTTTATGTAAGATTTCAATTATGCAATAAGGGAACATTTAGTTTAAATGTTTTCATAGAATGAAGAAAATAGGTCATATGAGTGCCAATGGTTAAAGGTGTGTAGTATACTGCCAATGCTTATTTGTTCCATCAACATAATAATTTTTGATCATCTTAATACGATTACATTTTCTTTATACTACATCATTCGCGAAGTGTGAATCCAAAAGCTGTGATTTCACGCTCTCTTATCAGTTTTAGACTCAACGACGATTATTTGTCAGTGTTAAATTGGACAATCTATTATTCCCCGGCAATCAACTGGACTGTGTGACATGAAACTGCCTCCTAATAAATTACCTCTGTCACTCCCTAAGAATTGTTAGAAACTGTAATTACCTGAATATATCTGAACAGTGATCTTGTCGGCGGCTTCACCATGCTACAAAACATGCCAGTAATCTTTGAAGAAAATTATTGATATGAAATTGTTGAATCAATCTCTACATGAATGATTTGTACTTGACTGAAATTCATTGCGGTTGATTTATATATTTATTTTAATTGATCATTTTTTCATGGTGAGTTGTATAGTAACTACAATTTAAAATTCATCAACGTTGTAAATCCTTTCTCGTTTCTTTATTAAAATTTCCTAGTAGGCTATATTTAAATCGACATGGAACTTTTTCAACATCCAAATATATTGACAGAAAGTTAAATTCATTTCCTTTTACGAATTCGACGTTAATTTCGAAAGTAGCAGATGCATGACAACTGTAAGCAAAGTTTGCTTTGGAAGTTAGGAATGGTTCCTAAAGGAGTCGTTACATAAAGGTTTAGTCCTAACTTTCAGACGCCATTCCAACTATGAGACCAAGAAAGAAACCGAGTGAAATGAAGATGCCACAGCAAGTAAAAATAATATAACTGATATAACCAAACAAACTTGTTCAGTGGTTTCAATTACCAAGTTGGTCAATTGCTGGATGCGATCAATATACTTTATGGAATATTATTAATGAGACAATTAAATTTACACATTTACTAATGTATTCGTTGTGTATGTGAAAATTTCATCATACAAATACATATAATACATATTTATTTATTTTTATTATACACTAGTATTTTCGTTGAAAAGGTTCAACTATTTTATTTTCAATTTAACCTGCACAACATTCGGACAAATGAAGTATATAATTTTAATTTTAAAAATTCATACAATGGCTTAATATTCGGCACACTACTTGAATTCAAACCGAAAATTATCTGTTTCAATTTGAAATGGTTGTTTCCTTATGAATATTTTAACGCTTCTCTGCATTGTTGCCTAGCATACAAAGAGAGTGCAAGTAGAATATTAATAATAAGGCCTCTTGATTTCTCAGGGGTGCCATTGAATATAAAATTATTATCCGGATGTTATGCAATGAACTTTAGTATGTGTGGTTCCTTATGACTTTCAAAATTAGTTACTCCTGTTGCTAAATAGAATGAACTGACCAAATTAGTGTTTTTTTTATTTATTATATATGATGAAACATATATGCTGAGGATATACGAAAAAATTGGAAGCGCATTACTATTTACATTACGGTCTTTGAACATAGTTTAGAAATGTTCTAGGAAAAAATCCCTCCGAGGGAAAAATCCCCCTAAGGATCATATATCCCCCCCCCCCCTGAAAATATCCCTCGAGGAAGAAATCATGTGAAAACATCCAACGAAGAAAGAAAACCTCCACGTTAAAAATGAAATATGTAAAAGTTATTTTCATACATTTTTTTTCGAAAATATAACTAAAAGAGGAATTAGTCACATAAAATCTCAAAAAATTAAAAATACATAAATTGTATGTTATGGCTTCAATATAGTCTTAAACTGGACATTATTAGTTATATTTTTCTACAAGATTACGTAGTCTATCAAAAATCCTAATACTTGCGATTCTTTAGAGGAGTGTTATAAGCACTATAAGTTGCTCTAAGCGAAATTATTGAAATGATTGTTTCTTTACAAAAGACTTTGAGGTAGAAAACTTACCAATTTAATATTACATTTATACACATTGAATGAAAGTCTTTCGGCAAACGTCCGTTCCACCAAATAATGACAAATCTACTTGGCGCCAAAAGACAACTGGGCGCCAAACTTACGCCAAATTATCTTTCGGTCAAGTGTCATTTGAGTGACATAATTTCTTATTCCGTATATTTTTCATTTTTTGGTCATTATTACCTATCGCGTCTGTCTGTGTGCCCGGAATAAGCTTCGTTTTTTTAATTGAAATCCTCAAATTGTATAATATTTATTGTATAATTAATTACATTCCTTGGTAAGTGACTGCATTCACGGAGTAGCTTTTCTGCATCCATGAGCATTGTCACCGACGGTGGTAAGTGACTTTGTTCATGGAGCCACTTTCCTCTCTGACTGCTTCTTCCAGTCCCTTGTATTTAATTTCCTTTTGACGTCAGCGATATGGCTTTTGGTTCCGAAGCAGACGTTAAACCCCTACTAAAATAAAATTGTATAATTAATTACTTTTTCGTCATCTTAAGAAATAGCTGCCACATTTTGATCCCTTTGCTAATTTTATATAAATCTAATTCAATGGTTCCAATGATGTTCGAACTAGAGATTATTCCATATCATCTCAAATCCACAGTATCGATTAATTTGCCATCAGATAAGACTAGTGTTGTGCTAATACCTCACCGAGACAGTGCCTAAATTATCTAAAAGTAAGTTGCTGTATTATTTAAGATTTAAATAGGTAGGTTTAAAATAAATTAATATGTATTAAGAAAATTGAAAGCTGTTATGACACTCGGGTAGACTAGTTAGAAATGTATCTTCTTTAAAAAAAATTGTGATTGTGCAATTTTGATATATATTTTGTCTATAGTTTAAAATAGCAACGAAATTTCTATGCAACAAACAGTTCATCTACGGTGAATGAGTAGAAACCCTAATTGTTAGAGTTTGATATCCCATTTGTATTGGATTAACTTTTTAGTTTTGTTTACTAATTTATATAAGTAGTTGGATCATTTTTTTGTTAATTTAAATAATCATTAATACTATATAAAATTATTTGGCCTGCTTCAATTTACATTTATTTAGGCAATTTCAGACAATGTGCCCAGTACTTATGGAAATAAACTACTTGGTTCACTATGAAGTTTTTCACTGAGTACATCACTCTATCGAAACCTTGGTGCACTCCAGAAGCGGAGTGATATTTCGGCCAAGTTTCCGCTCACGGCGTGCCACAGTCTGAGCACCAATACAGTAAAGCTATAAACATATATGGTCTAATTTTGATGAAATGCACGTATACAGTGAACAAGTGGGATTCATTACAGGCATCCCCCGCTTTAGTTACCAAATCACAACTCAGTTTAAGTACCAAACGGTAACTAAAGCGAGGTAAAGTAACAAGAAATTTATAAATGTCACTCCTTGATTATATATCTCATTTTATATGAGTTATGATGAAAGAAAATTTGCTTTAGAATTAGATTCACAGTTTTTAGTCCCTATTCTATAAACTTTGGTTAAAGTACTATATAAGCCTATTATCAAACAGTGTTTGTGACTGTGATGAAAGTGTAAAGTAGTAAATTTATGAAATGTTTTAAAATCCAACCATAGCGCTTAACTCTTACTCAGTATAGACGAGTAATTAATAGAAACTTAGACTTCTATAATTATTGGGTTCCATTGAATAAGCATGCTCTATGAAAAAAATTTGGAGGAAGGATACTAAGTTTCAAGTTATCGGTACGTTCTACATTTTCGGACACGTCCCGAAATATAATATAATAATTATTATTATTCAACTTCTATTAAAATTGATATCATCAATACCAATTGAAATAAAAGTTTAATAATGATTATTATATAGAGATTTTTAACTGTTCGAAAATAGGGAACCGTGCGATAACACGGAATTTACCCTGAAACGGGACATGTTGACTTTCTGAACCAATTATTGTCTCTAATAACCTCATCTTAATTATAATTTCGATGTTTTTGATCGTTACCGTGAAACAGTCACAAAAAGTTGTCTCCATTTTCTATGTCGACGAACGGTAGTTATTTCGAGACATGACTCGAAATATAAGTACCACTTCTATTAAAGTGAGTTGTACTTCAAGCGAAGCCTGCCTGTACCTCCAATAAGGTTAAGAACTACTGCTCTAACCTTATATTAAATCAATCAAATACAATTAGGTTTAAATGTAAAACACGTACGAATTCACCTTAATTTCAACTCTCTATTCTCCCCTTGCACGAAAATAAAATATCAAATGTTAGAACTTTTTAAGGCAACTTCTGAGCTTCCAATCGATTGCATATTTTCGATCGATACAATAAATATATTTTCATGCAATGAACACTGCAACTAGTTATTTCAGAGTATATATTTTATTAGCAATCTATCAATTTAAACATAAAAATGTAAAATTTACGTATAATATTCCACTAGGGAAAATTTGGCCCAATAAGTAAGTTAAGAAAATTCCTTGAACTAAATGAGGTGTGATTAGGAGACCCTGATCTCAAAACCGATTGGTAATGCTTTGTCACTTGTTTTGAAGATTTATATGAAAGACTAAAGTTTTTTTATTTATATGTGTATATGTCAAATTAGGTAAAATTTTGTACAGCTTATAAAAGTCTGTAAAATGACATTTTGGTTTAACTTATCTAAATTGATGAACACATAAGGAAAATATAAACTAGTTAATAGGATCAAATTTTAATATGTATATATGTAGAGGAAAAATACACAATGTTAGTACAGACTTCGAAATAGAATACCATATCCATTCACTTCTAAATATTAGTATACATAAAATGTGAAACCATCAATACGAATAGAGGGAAAAGTTACCTTTTTGGAAATCTGAGAGATAAGTTCCCCGCATTTCAATTCACCGCGCAGTAAATTCGTCGCACAGTAAAATTTGATATAATATGTTTTGATCCTATGATCAAGGTGAACAAATATTGATAACTGTATGCATATATTATAATCGATAGAGAACATATTTAAAGGGGCAGTGTGGTCCTTTTCATTTCTTATATGTGTATAGCGTTTTAACCCAACTCACCTATAATTATAATATTAACTCATTGACCTAGCAGCTACTGGTCCGGGCGAACCAGCTCCACTAAACTCTTATAAGATTTAAAAGAATAAATTTACGATTTTTTCTTTAATGAAAAACTTTCATTTGTTATTCACACATCAATTGGTAAATGCAAAAGAATAATTTTCCATTTAATATAATAGTAACAAGCAAAGATAAGAATAAAATATTCCTTATATATAACTCTTAGACACTCAGTACGAAGCTTAATTGGTGTGCACAATTATTATTCTTGCACATCTCGCTAAGCCGTTAAAGTGAGACATTCACCCTTATGCGTCAAACACACTTTTGCAATGTGCAATTGTGCATCTCATGCCAGGTGAAAATGCTCTGATATTCTCCTAATATAATTAAAAAAAAATCATAATACGAGTATCTTACCATTTATCACCTTCGTTTTTGTCTAATAATACACAATTATCTAAAAAGGAAGAGTCATGAAAAGAGAGATTCCAAATTGGTTGTGGACTAAAACTATTATTATTTATTCATTTTTTATGCCAGAGCCCGCGGATAGGTTAATAGTTTTTTTTTACTCAAAAATAAATACTTCTTGCTTTGGTAATTATGTCGTATGTAGATATGTCGTATTTTATTTTCAGTAGCCTATTTACATTGATTGACTAAATATAAACGAATACTAATCAATAAGAAAATTTGCGTCGAGACCACAATCTTCACTTTTTTTTTACCTATTTTAAGAAAAATGTATTCGATATTCCTGTAACTGTAAATCTTCTTTGATTAAAAAAGCTTTGTAAGTATTTGATGAGGTGCAACTATACCTTAAACAGCCCTGTATTTTACACATGATTCACATCAAATTAATTGAGGGCGATGAACTTACTGCACACAATAATTAAATACTATGTAGTTTTAGAGTCTATTTCTTTTTCACACTGCGAGAACCCTGATTTCAGTCACTTCTAACTCAGGTCTTTCATAGTAGTCTTCATCTTTTGCCATAGCGAAGTATCTACCACATTTGGGTATGGGTAGCGTGTACTCTAACCAATGGGTTCCTCCGGTACCCGGCTCACCATACGGACCTTCATAGTACCAGATCTGTTGGTAACCATTTGCACTGAATTCACCATCTAGCACTTCGACAGAACCCAGGTAGAACTGCAATGGGAAGATAATTTATTCATAAATGATAGTTACAATTTTTTTTTCGTAAAACACTGAAGTGTAATATAATACTGTTTTGAATATGTTGAACCATGACCTAAATTAAACGATTTCAACTAGCAATCATTGACGTTAGCTCACGGCTCTGAAATGGTGGCTGAAAATTTCGGTCTCTGAAATTTCAGTCTGGAAAATTTAGTCTCGGAAATTTCGGTCTCAAAATTATAAATGGCCTCTCAACATAAATGGCCGTTATGTAGTTTGTTGTATCCGCTAGTTTTTTGTACTGCACACTTCATGGTTTATTTAAAAACCTGGCAGAGCGGTTCGAGGGGGAAGCACGCCCTCTGATACATCTATCAGATAAGTTTCACTTATACCTCAGGCTGAATGGAAGTTCCGAGACCAAATTTTACTCTCAAATCTCATGTTAAATATACGTCTAAAAATGTCAATATTACTAATTTTACATATCATTTTACAACGGTTAACGATGTTATCCGCTTTTACTTTGTGTATTGCTGTTCTCGAATAAAATCATTAAAAAACAGAACCGAGTTTCCCAAAACTGAATTTTCCGAGATCGAGTTTTCCAAAACTGAATTTTCCGAGATCGAGTTCTCCTAGAACTCTCTGAAAAACATGGAGAACAGCACATTGGGAACAGTTATAAATACCTCTTCTAGAAACAGTCAGAAAGGGAGAAGATGGTCCACAATGTTATAAATACCTCTTCTAGAAACAATCAGAAAGGGAGAAGATGGTCCACAATGTATAAAAGTTGTTGAGTATATAGTAACCTACAGAAGTGCAATTAAACTAAAAACTTGACTAAAATAATTGACTACTACATATACATTACACAGATATATACTAAACTAAATAGACATTATCATAGATAGTTTACTCAGCAATTTTTGTTCTCCAAATATCGTCCTGTAAAGAAATTCGTATTGCATGTGATATTGAAATATATTTTTGTAATATACAGGATTTATTATTGTTTGCATCACGGAAGTAGCTGAAAAAAAGTTATGACGGGATCATAAAAGAATAAGATAGGACTCTTCCTAATATTGTTTAGCCGTACCAAAATTGTATCTTCATATATTAACTAATGTACTTACGTTTATACCACGAGTTCTCTGGTGCGTAAGAGGAAAGTCCATTCTGGTTAAGAACTCCAATTTCTGAACGGAGTATTCGTCACCCAAATCAATCACAAGCCATGGATTGCTGTCGTCTGTTGAGGAGTGAAACATGTGATGCCAGGTGTCTGTCAGTCCATCATTCGCATTATCACATTCCCTGGTTAATGAAAACAACAGTAAAAATTCTATTGATAAGATCGTAGACTATAATCTAGAGCAGTGATTCTTTAAAAGTATTTTCCTCGCGCATCACTTCCTTTTCTCATGAACTCCCTGAGTATTGTATCGCATTGAAATAAATTGAAAAGCTACTATTAAAATGAACGTATGGGGTCACTATGATATTAGAAAAGTTTAAATGTACTTCTTGTTTATTCTGCTTGATATTAACTGCAATCATCGAGTTTATAAAGTTATAAGTAACACAAACAACAGCAATTCCAGGCACCCCCTATACAAAATCCTGGACCCAATGAATTTCCGCGCACCTCACATTAAGAACCGCTGCTCTAGAGTCTAGAGGTATCTTTTGTTAGAAATAATTTGATAGTTACCAATGGTAATAGGCTTCGTCGGGTCCGTAAAACGAAGAACAGGTTATAGATTGTTGCAGTGCTACATTCTTTCTAAGAAGTCCAGTATATGTGGATTGCTGGAACACAACATCCTTGTTCGAGAGAAGTTTACCAACACCGGATATGACGCATTTACCTGATGAAGGTGAAAAGTGCAATCAGATAAAATTGATAGTCACTGAAATTGTTACAATTTCACTTGACCTAATTTTCAAATTTAAACTAACATATATCTAATTCTATTTAGTTTCTTATCTCGTATACCCAGATCAAATTCAAACATTTTTTGTACATAATTTTGATACATAAATTATTTTTCTTTCGAAGTTCTCGATCAATGATACTGTAATAAATTCACAGATCTACTGTTAGAGTATTTTGTTATGTAGCCCTTATGGCTACAGCCTATAAGGTTAAATAACTGATATCAGCTGTCTTATGCTGCCTATGAGGCCGAGCAACCTAAAATTAATGAATCAGAGTCTGTTCAATGCTTTATTGGATGTGCATCCATTATGATTTTGAATTCGATTAAAGCTTATGCAGTAAGCAATGATATGGGGTAGGTTCTCCAGACCTATCCATACGACCGTCAAGTACATATGATCTGTATTCAAATGAAATTAATATCCGAAGGGAAATAATCTGAAAAAAAACGGAGGATATGTCAAGTGTTGATGAGTGTCTGCTGGCTTGTAAAGGGAAGTTGGTAGATGATAGAAGGAGAATTAGGACCATCATATCCTCTGGCACCTCATTTGGTGTGCAGCCTCCACGTGAAGCAAAATGGAACGCTCCGGGGTTCTCCCCAGATGCGGACAATAGAGCACCAGGCCACTGACCGCTTTAGGGGCTACTACTACTCTGGGCGCCTGCTCATATTTGCCTAGCTTGCTGCCTAACTGCGGATACGCAGCCCTTAGCCAAAATTGCTACAATAGTAATATAATATTACAGTCGTGGTAAGGGGCCGCGCATCCGCAGTTAGGCAGCGCGCTAAGCAAATAGGAGCAGGTGCCCAGAGTAGTTCTGCACACTTACGACGGAGTAGAATTATCCCCTGAAACGTTCAGTTTGGTTCCCACGCTGCACTCTCGTTGCTCCCTGACTGCATTGGAGACTACTCCGATCGGCTTAACCGTTACATCGAACCTGCTCCTATTTTCAATTGGGTAAAATAACATATCAAGAAACAAAAACATATAGCCAATAATAATCCTCCATAACAAAATGCTCTGTGCACTATCTCAAGAGTTAAAAATGAGGTGTGAATGGAAGAAATTAGTAGCTTACTGAAGTCGACGATCCTAACAACATTGGTAGCTTCTTCCAACCGGAAGCATTGTGTTTGATTGTTTTTGGACGTAAAGATTAGTACACTATTTATTTATGAGTTTTCTTATAATTAATAACTTGCCTTCATTCGACGCAACGAGAACACATTTTTTGATCAAGCAGAAAAAAATGCATCTCATGAAGTCAGCATCGATTGACATGATTTGAGAATCATCGACACATTTATGGTTCAAATTGCTCTCGGAGATTATGACATCAGTTGAACAGGTGATGTATGAACACATCCAGTGTTCAGTTGAACAAGGTGATAATATCGCTATGAAAACCACGAAAAATACTGATAAGTGGTGTAAGTATTCTCTCGTAGCCATTATCATTTTAAAGATTAGAACTTTGATTTTTTTGCTATCGTCTGAAAACATTTAATATAAGGATTTATTTTACATGATCTTTTAACGTATGTATATGAAAATCTTTTACTGACATTTACAATTTTCTAATACATTTTCTAAATTGAATGCATTTACAATCTTTTCAATTTCATATTTTACATATATTTAGATAATTTATATAAATATTATTCTGCCAATTATTTTCGTGATTAGCTAATTTATTTTTTGTAGGTCTGATATGGTATTATTTAAATTGATTAAGAAAATATTAATTTCATTTATAAACCCAACATTTTGAAAAAAAATCGTGTAGATATAGTTAAAATGCTGAATGAATGTAAAACTATTGTCAGGGATTATTCCAAGATATTTTATTCACATCCGTAAATCCAACATCACAATCACCAAATTCCCACGTTAGGTGATGTAATGGTATTCCTATATCAGAACACAATATATTCGGTTTCATATATGCTTAATAGTAATTTATTTGCATGTAGCCTACTATTCAGATGTTCAAGTTCCCAATTTGAGTGAGAGTAACATATTACTACCTTCGGCAAATGATACATACTTATTTTTTTAGTGCAACAAGAGATATCGATCATATATTGATCCTTGAGGTGCTCCGGTATAAATAAGATTTACATCATATCAGTAACCACCTAGCGCCGCATACTGACACCTAATTTCAAAATACGACCTAAACCACTGATTACAAACCAAATGAATACCATAATGTTGCACTTAATATAATATAATCTAAGTCTACTTTCAGACTACAAGGCTCGCTGAAACACACGATATCAAATCTAATCTTAGATCTACTTATAACTGTAACATATTCAATAACTTTAGGTAAAAGAGTTCTATAATGTTAGTACGCTCTATATTAAAATATGTAGATGGACGGAAAGATCCCAAATCACACAGTTGCGAATACCAGGTATAACACCTACTTTTATCTTCATAGTTCAAACATTGTAACACCTTCTTAAAGTGACTTAACTCAGAAGGCGGTAGACATCAGGTTGAGGGGGAAGGGTATCAGGAAGAGCAAGACACACATCAGGCAAAGGGATGAAAAACAAGACAGAGGGGAGACAAACATCTGATAGAGGGAATTAGGTCTACTAGATATCAGGCAATTTGAAGAAAACCTCATTCTGAGAGATTAAGACATCAGCCATAATGATGACGATCTGAGAGAAAGGGAGGAAAAAAATTATATAGAAGAGGGAATGAGACATCAGACAGAGAGAGGAAGACTACATGCATAGGAGTGAGGAAAGCTTAAGTCAGAGGGAGAAAGATATTGGAAAACTTAATTCCATTGAGTATTATAATGCTTAAGAAACATTTCCTTTCTTGGCTCAAGGAAACATCGCAAGGGAAAAATTTACACTTATGCAAGAAAATACTTACACTCATGAATTTAAGTACATAAAATATTTGTTAAAGTATAAAGACTTCATGAATGACTCAACTGGTCAGCTAAAAACTCCGATCTCCATCCAATCGAATATTCTATGAAACATCTATAAGGATGCTACAGTTCGTTTTCTACGGTTCGTTTCGAGATAAAAAAATGTTGACAAAATGTTGTCGATACATTACTGAAGTCATACAGAAAAAAAAGGAAGGGTAAATTAATATCTGCAATAAAACTGCATTAAAATAGTTAAATTTGAGGTAAAATCCTAGTTCGCGTCGCTATTTTATTTAGGGATGTGAACTAGAAAACGATCAAAATTATCCATCCCTAGTTCACGTCCCTAATTGATATAAGGACGCGAACTAGGAAGGGGGTAATCGTAAATTAAAAAATTTCTTATAATGATAACCATTTGAAAACAAAAACATGCAAGAGAATATATTTGTTTTCCCAAACGATATTCTTTAATCAATTTGTGGAATTTCAATTTTAAATATTCCTTTTTCGTATTATTTGAATTTGAAGTTAAGATACAAAAATTTCTGTTAATTAATATTTATTAGTGCAACATGTTTTAATCAGATGAAAGGTTATTAAATTTAAGAAAACTTAATTTAAAAATACCCCCTTTTTAGTTCACGTCCCTAAGGTTATAGGAACGTGAACTAAAAAGTTAACAAATTTGTAGCTAATTTTATCATTCAAATAATCTGTGATCTTTATCTATTTCATGTTTTTTTGTGAATCGTTTTGTTATCGTTTTTGTTCTTCTGGCAGGGGGCCTTTTAAAAAAAAAAAAAAAAAAAAAAAAAAAATTGTTATATAATCAACTAATTATGAATTTGCAAAATAACTGTGAACAGTGAATTTTTCATAATTTACAATAATAATGAAATATACCTATATTAAATTATAAATTCACAAATTATTTTTCAATTTACCCTCTAGAAGAGACTATAATTTAATTAAAATTATGAAGATTTGTAAATATTTATGAAATGCTTACATTTTATGCAAAAGAATACATATGCAAAACAGCTCCGAATAGAGTTTGGTGGTAATTGTATTTTTTTATTCAAATATTAAATCATTATTAAAAAGCCAAAATTCAAGATTTAATTATTCAGTAATATTTGCTTAACATATATTTATTATTTCAATTCATTTGGTAATAATTAGACTAAGTTTCATTCGTTGATCAAATTAAACATACATTTTCTTTCTACAAAGTATTTTTTTACCCATGATCAGTTTTGACCAACTCTCCACTGCAGTGAAAAACTCTGTACTAAAGCATGAGAATAAATTGACGATGAATTATCATCAATATCACTAACGATTGCACTCATCGAAACAAACTCTCAGCATGAACTGAGTATGTTATTCATTTGGTATTCACAGGGTCATTTAAGAGACCACTTACCATCAAGCTTTGTGCGATTTGTGTGTGTTTTATAACTATTAAAATGCGATATTATCTGTACTTTCTTAGAAAATAGATTAGTTCTTATATAATCTTCGGTTAATACATCATTCGAAGCTCTTATTTAATATGCTATTCACAAAGAATATACCATCTTCTAAAATATTTAGTAGTTAATCGGATGCGAGACATGATCAACCAGACAGAGTAATGATTGTTGAGTTGATTGATCTAATTAGAGATTCACAGTACTAAAATAAACCTTCATAAAACTAGTGGCTTTCGTTTTACATAATTATTGATCGTCTATCTTTTTGAGTACAGTATGCAATCAGGTATTAAATCTGGAATCACCACAGAGAATGGATGCCTTATATATTATTGTTCCTGAATAAAATTCAACAAGCAAGAAAAAGACAGGATTGTGGTAAAGCACAACAATAAATTGGTAAAGCTATGTGGTTGACCTCTTTTTATGAAACAGCATCGTGAATCTCTAGTTTCGTTACACATTGACGACCAAACTAGATATATATTCAATTAGGTATGAACTGCCATCCACGTGGGAAGTACAGTGAACTACTTAAGCAGATAAATATAGGGAGACTGTTTTTATATGTAATTATCAAGAAGAAGAAGAATAAAATTAGCAATAGCAAACTAAGAGCATTTTAAATGTGATTTGAAACGATTTGGATTACGTGATGTAAAATTATGAAAGAAATATATTAACCCTAGTAACCTATAGTATTGCTCATTAAGAATTAATTATGATTATTTTTTTAACACGATTTGGAAGCTGTCTTTTCATGACTTTTACTTTGCAGCATAGTTTCATACGATTATACAAGAAAGGTGATAAATGGCAAGATACTCTCATTAACCGGAAACCAAATTTAAGTTAGTATATTTCAAGAACTATTGAAGGTACATGTTTCTTTCTAGTACCTTTTTTATTGTTCCACAGTAAAATCAAGATTTATTCATTTTTGTGATTATCGTTAAGGATTTTATTGATGGGTGATGAAAATGGCTTTGCATAAATAGTTAGAAGACTTAAGAACTATTTGGTTCTTATCTCTGCTTGGTAATTTTATTTTGAATAGATAATTATTCTTTGGCTTGTACCAATGTATCTGTAGATATCAAATGAAGGTTTTTATGAAGAAAACATGTCGAAAAGTCAATTTGTTAAGTTTTTAAAACAGTTTTTAGAGAGGTCTAGGTTACAAATTTGTAGATTCTCACATCAGTTGAACAGTCAATGAATGAACAAATCCAGTGTTCAGTTGAACAAGGCGATAGTATGGCTATGAAAACCACGAATCATATTGAAATGAGTTGTGGAAACAGTCCAGTATTTGTTACTGAATATTACGCTTTAAGTTTTCGTTTAATAGATGACTCTTCTCTGCAATTGCAACCTTCGTACAAAGTGAAAAGATATAAAGTACGTCATCTATATAATATTATTAATTGACGTTATCGAACCAAATCACACAGAGAAAAAAGTTTACTCATATTTAATGGGTCAACAATTTATGCTTTGAATCAATTTATTACGTGAGTTGGTTGGACTATATTCATGTTTTCATGTGTGTCAAAACAACTATGACGTGTGTGTCACCAAACATAGTTAATTCAAATCATTTTATGGATTGAATCAACTTACTATGAGAGTTGGAGTTACATTTTGAGAGTTTGAACATATGTTAAAACAACTATGACATAGTGTGTTGAAGTAACTCACAAAGATTGTCAATTCAATGTATCTGGTGTATGAATTAACTTACTATGAGAGTTTACGCTACTTTTTTAAGTTTAGGTGCGAGTTAAATCAACTATGACATAGTGTGTTATAGTAACCCACAAAGACTGTTAATCCAGTGTATTCTGCAGTGTATGAATTAACTTACTATGAGAGTTGGCGCTACTTTTTTGTAAGTTTAGGTAAGAGTTAAAACAACTATGACATAGTGTGATAATGTAACCCACAAAGACTATTAATCTTATTTATCTGGTGTATAAATTAACTTACTATGAGAGTTAGTGCTACTTTTTTTTTAAGTTTAGGTGTGAGTTCAATCAAATGACTATGTGGCAACTTATGCTTTCCTCAAAGCCAATTAATCGGCTGACACTTTTCAGTTCAAATCTTGTTTCAAGTGTGTTACGTGTTGAATGTGAACGCTCCTCAATACCATTTTAGTTCAAGTGCAAACAATAGCGTTATATGCATTAAATAGTATTATCGCTGCCGATCGATTATTAATTAATTCCATTAATAAATTGATAAATGTCTGCCTAAATATTCTAAAATATTGGTGATTGATAGTTTGGTGGCTTTATATATGTAGTTATTTGAAGAGCTGATTATCAGTATATAACTTTTTTAATAATAAATTTTGATTACTGCCTTCCAGTTTGTAAACTGATATCTAAACTAATTTTACTAGATTATTATTATATGTTATTATAGGCAGTTACTGCGCTGTCCTCAGAATAGGGTAAGTTCCAAATTATCAGGCGATTTCAAATTTTCGGTCACGTATGAAATATAGTATATAGCTACCTAATAGCTAATTAAAATAAAAGTTATTTTAATATAGTTTTTCTTACGCGACCGAAAATGTGGAGCCGTCCGATATTTCGGAACTTATCCTAGTATCTTAAGTAAAGTGGTCTGATAATCTATATATTTTAAAACTAGTTGGTGTACCTATAGGTAGGGTTACACAGCCAAATTCGGTTCTTTAATTTCTAATTGTGACCCTATTAAGAGAGTCTCAAAATCATTCTGAAATTAGTTTAGCTATATACTGAATTGTTGAACATCATAATTTAAGCTCAATTTATGATAGGTTCTATTCATTTCACGAGTTCCTTGAAGTCATGATGGTTATTAATGTTTCTGAGATAAGAGACCGCAGTTAGTTCAAGTGCCGCAATTTACCTACTTGACCCTAGTTTTCTATGACTGGGAGAACTCCATCCAGGGAGATAGTCGGAGGAGAACACCGTCCAGGGATTTAGCAGGGTGAGTACACTCCAACCAGAGGTGAGCCTTTTGATATATTATACTTTCTTGGTATTTAAATAAAGTCTACATTATGAGTGTATAATGAACAAAATTATGAGGATTAGCTAGAAAAATCCATTGCATTTATTAGAGCTAAATTTATACTGCATCTGAAGATTTATAATTAGTTTAACATTTTATATAAATAATTTACCTATATGAAAGAATTTTCAGTTAATAATTCTTTTCATTTCTTTATTAATATATGGTTTTCTATATTTTCTGAATCTACTTTCAGATCTTGATGAAGAATTGATGAAGTAGATCAACGTCATCAACTATCGGAGTCCTCTTCAATTCCTTTGAATGGTTCAGGAACAATTATGCTAGGTCAAAGTAAGTATTTGAAAATATTAGATGATTTTTAAATATGTATTTGCAATATGATTAGCTCTTACTTTTACATATGCTTTTAGGGATTCCAGACATGAAAAGAATATCGAAGCTGTCGCTATCTCATCACAAAAGGAAAAAGAGTAGGTGATGTTATTGATAATGTATATGAACTATACTGTGAATTTCTATTCAATATATATTAATATACGAATCTCTTATTTCAGGAATTGGCAAAATACAGTCGTGGAAGAAAGTGACGAGAATTCAAATTGTACTTCTAAATAATAAATCTAAAACTTAAATGTTTATATTTCGTTTTCAATTTGACCTTGGTAATTCTATTAGCATATTTCAATATCAGTGCCTATGAGTAAGATGAATTGCACTAAAATATGGTTTAGAAGATAAAGGCTTTATCATTAATTTATTATTCATTAAGTTATAGTACAATTGCAGCATATCAAAGATTTATCATATTGTGTAATCTAGCCTGGTTAATTAATTACTTAACGTTATTTATGTCATCTAACTACTTATTTATAAACTGACCTGATGAGATTACTTATTCAATCTAATCTATTAATTTACAACTGATAACCATATATCAATTCATCGGATCGAAAACATTTCAAAAAGCAAGGATAGGTCTAGGTGATCAATTATTTTTTTAAATTAAAATAGTATGTATATCACAGAAGCAAAAGTAGAAAATGAATGTGAACATGTTAGATTTGGTCCTAGAAAATAAAAAGTCTAATCTAATTGATACCGGGACCTAACTCGAGATTAAAATTTGATAGAGTAAATAAAGTGACTGAAAAAGTCTTGTAAAAAGTCTGGCTACTGCTAACCAGACCGATATTTCAACCTACACTATAATAGTTGATATACATTTACTTAGTTTACAAGTAGTTGATATAACCAACACGAGAAGATGATATAACCTACAAGAGTAGTTGATATAACCTAACAGAGTAGTTGATATAACCAACACGAGTAGTTGATATCACCTATACGAGTAGTTAATGTAACCTACACGAGTAGTTGGTATAACCTACACAAGTAGTTGGTATAACCTACACAAGCAGTTGGTATAACCTACACGAGTAGTTGGTATAACACATAGGAGTGATTTGAGAAACATACACAAGTAGTTGATGTAACCTTGTTCTGTAGTTGTTTTAACCATTACATATAATTGGTTCAACCATCACGAGCAGTTTTGACTATCACAGGTAGTTGTTGTGACCATCGGGAATTAAAAATAATCAACTCACATATGTGTTGTTTTAACCAACGTCAATTTAACTCATATTAAATAGTACCTGCAACTCACCACGTAGGTAGGCGCACAGATAAACCATAAAATTTAGTCAAAACAAATCAAATATGATTTGATTCAACTAATCCTTTCTCTGTGTGCAGTCACAGAAAAGTGCTGCAGATTAAAAATGAATAGTACTTCATCATGGAGCTTTTAGTGTACTAAATATTGCCCATTAAGTTTTATTTTGATCGATGACTCTTCTCAGCAATATAAATCTTTGTATTTAAGTGGAGGAATAATTACGTAACTATATAATAATATAGTCAATTAACATACTCGAAACAAATTAGTCACGGCACTGTGCTATAGACGGATCAAAAATTTAAACACGATATGCTTTCAGTTATGAACAAAGTTTGGAACAAATTCATGGACATTTGAAGATATTAAAGCAGTCAGTGAATATAATTTGATATTAAAATGCGATGAACATTGAAAATATATCTTATACACAGTAATTATAATAATTTAAGGTATGCTGGAATGGTAGTGTGCTAATGGAAAACGTAAAATTTAATTTTTCTGGTTCTTTAAGATGTATTATATTTACTAATCATGTCTTCTGATAAGGCATTATAAATTCACTTCAATAAAAGATGTTTACTAAATTGTACAATTTTTCCAATATTTTTAAAGTCCTGATAGGATTATTATTAGTAAGCTCTTATAATGTATTAGATGTTCTAAATTATATAAATTTAGTCGTATAATAATTAATGTATGCGTTATCTCAACGCAATTATATAAATTTATGCGATTAATGGCATAATAAAATTTAATATCATACTGTAAGTGAAAAATAATATGTTGCATCATAATATTAGTAGTGAAAGAGATGGCCGGTCATTTGATCTCTGGTAATTAGATTGTGGACAGTAGTACAGGTAAAGCTCGTACAGCGGACGATCTAGAGGCGTACCTACAAAAAATAAAAATTATTGTTTCCACGGGCCATGTAGCTTCGACAACGACCTCTTAATTTTTATGGTTTAATAAATATTTAATTTGTTTTATAATATTCAGAGGTATTACGATTCACAATCATCATATATTGTATTGTTTTCAGATTTTCTGTTGTTTGTTCTTTTACCCATCTCCGTCATATTCCCTATGATTGGAAAATTTATATGGAAATTGAAAAGAGGTTTCAAAAGTATAATAATATATACTTTAGTTAGAATGTTTAAAGTTTAAATAATAATTGAAAGAATAACATGAGATTGATATGAAAACAGTGGAAAATATTATCAACAAATGTACGATCAAATTTAGGTTTAAATTCAATTAGGCAATCATCCAACCTATGATATTCATGTAAATAAAAAAAAAAGAGACATTCGCAATAGTGGTACCAACAGGATTTCCCGGTAGCCGGTAAATTGCTCGAAAACAATTGCTCGAAAGACAATTGCTCGAAAAAAATTGTTCGAAAAACAATTGCTCGAATGAACAATTGCTCGAAAGAACAATTGCTCGAAAAACAATTGCTCGAACGAACAATTGCTCGAATGAACAATTGCTCGAATTATCAAATTGCTCGAATGAACAAAATTGCTCGAATTATAAAATTGCACAGTTTTCGATTTTATAAAAGTGAGTTATTCTTGAAGTGGAGCTGCACCTAACAATCCTTGTTTCTTTTTAGTAATTGATCATTAATCATTCTATAAATCGAGCAATTTGCATAGAACAGGATTTTCCATACCTACATGCACTATCAAAATGGGAAACTAACTTGCCATTGAAAAGGAAGATGGCAATCTTAACACCGAGGTCAAGTAACCCTGACAACAAGGATTCATTGCAGGAATCAATCTTTTTTCTTGGGATATACCAAGAGTATTCAAGGATTAAATCCTTGTTGTCAGGGAACTGCTTGAAGAAACAGGAATACAAACTGGGAGGCAAGATTGGGCCCGAATAGAGAGAAAAAGTAGCTATTTAAATTCTATCCTTCTTTTCTTTTCATGAACAAAGAGGGTTGGTTGATTGCCCAATTAATTTTTTTTTATATTGAGTTCAATTTGATTAACGATTTATTAATTATGTTATGTATTTTAGTTTGCATGTTACATATATATCTATGTAAGTGAAGTTAACAAATATTACGCTTTTTATAATCTAATACTTAATATTTTGAATATTTATATATGTAAGTTATTTAAATAAATTACCAGACTTCCTTCAAATCAAAAATTTGAATGATAAGATTATCATAAAAATTTACATTTAATTAAAAACTGAGAATGTTTCCTTTCATTAGCGTCTCTTTCAAATGCTGTTAAGGAAAACTGAGTTTAAATCCCCAAATGAAATAATTTTCAGTTCGTATAGCGTCCACGAGATCCCTATAACGGCTTCTTTTTAGGTACATATACTGTCTGTTATACGAGCTGCACTTGTATGTCCGATCACTGCAATATTAAGTGAAAGAAGAATATATTATTAACTGTCTTAAAACTGCGTTGAAATTAATTAAATTTTACCTAAGTTTACTTTTCAAAGTAATAATAACTTATGATGATTTTTTTAATGCTTTTTCTTTGGTAATTTATTTGTTACTTGATGTTAATTATAATCCAAAAATTATGAATTGGCAAGAGAACTCGGAACAGTGTATTTTTATGATTTTTAATAATTAATATGATTTATACTTAATTACATTTTTCAAAATTATTTTTTATTTACAACTTAGAAGCGAATATTATTTACATGAAATAATGAAGAATTTCATAGATAAATGATAGGATCACATTTTATGCTCAGAGGTTACTTTTACATAAAAACATCGAACAGAGTTTAGAGTTAATGCTATTTTTAATCTAATACTGTTGGTTTATCGGTGGGATAAGCTTGGCAATCCCATATTGCATACTGACCCACCCGTGGGTCAATACGCATTTCAACATATAATTACTAAAATTATGCGTAATGACTGGCCTGTAGATCAGTATTTTAATTGCATTATAAGACTAAAACTGTATGTAAAAAAACAATCCAAAGTCTCTGATCTGTACTCCAGAGATTCTTTCACAATGTATCAAATGGCACCATCTTAAAAAGCCATAGAATTTATCCGCAGTTTCGTCATATTTGTGGCTTGAGAGACTAGGGGAACAATATGAAATTAAAAATATCTATCATTAATAAAAGTCATCTTCTCTTCTAAAATTATAACATTCGTAACGTAATTCGGATAGATGTTCGAAGAATATTTCTATAACATGTACCTAGCTACTTATTATATCAATTCATTTGGTATTTAATTCAACTAAACTGCATTTGTTGAATTATGCAATGTATTTTCTACCAATGATCAGTTTCTGCCAACTCTCCACTGCAGTGGGGAACTCTGTACTAAAGCATGACAATAAAATAACGAATTACAATCAATATCCCTAACGATTGCAATTATTGAAACCACAATATTTTATTCATTGGGTATTCCAAGGGGCGTTTTGAAGACAAAGAACCCATTTGTCATTTAGCAATTGGTGTGTGATTTATAGCTATGATATTAATGTTAATATATAATATAATTCTCTGTACTTACTTAACAAATTGTTTTAAGATAATTCGTCGTCAATCCATTGTCCGAAGCTTTCGTTTAATATGCATTGCTGTTCACATAAAATCGGTCACACTCTAGATTATTTACTGAGAAAAGATTGTTGAAGTGATTTATATGAAATACCCCCTATTTACAGTGAACTCAATAACGCTTATTACCCTCCCAAGAAGTACGGAAGGTTATATTTTGGTCGAATTTATTTGTATTACATATATTCTCATAACTGAAATTATTGAAAAAAAAGTTTCTGCATGACCTGAATATCACAATATTTTATTAATGTGCTTTTTACAGTGTCATTCTAATTAATAATTTAGCTTTGTGTGTGATTAATCGCTACAAAATATAAGTGATATTGTATGGATATAATGCAATGGTGGTCAATCCATTGTCCGAATTTACCATTTAATATTCTATAAAGATAGTTCAATGTTTAATAATTAAAAAGATAGACCTTCACAAAGAACGAGGTTCATATGAAAATAGCCATCATTAATTCCACAACAAATGGAAATCTAAATGTTAACTTATAACATCACATGTAGAATAAAATGGTTTACTCAAATATAACAATATATAAACGAATTACAAAACGTTAACTACTCACAACGGAGTTTGATAAATTTACATAAATGGAATTATATCTTTTCTTATGATAACCAGTTAGGTATCATTTTATAAACCGGACATGATGAAAGTGAAATCACAGTTTTCACTTGGTCTGTGGAAGCTATGAAGACCATAGCGAGCTGTGAGAAGTGCTGTTAGCCGTTGCTGGTAAACAGTTCTCCTATGTCGAATGCATATTGTCAAAAAAGTTTTGCCGCCTGTGTACTGTGTAGCCAAAGCTCGACATCCCACTTTTCAGAATTAATGAAACGTATAAGGAAAATAAGAACATGTTCAAAGGATCGAAATTTAATATAAAGATGAAATAAAGTCATGATGAGAGATTAATTTCAGAAAATATTATTATGTCAAACACACATAATTATTAGAACATAACTATACTAAAGCCATCAACATGGACATGGAAGAAAAATTAAATTAGATATATGATAGCTATTCAATACAATTATCATTATGATAATGCTATCAATGCAATAATATAAATTTATGCTAATGATAACATATTGAAATTGAATATTCATACTACGTATGAGTGAGAAGTTATAATTATGATATAATTTTTTTTATGTGCCAATTGTATATGTAATTGTGTATGCCACAATCAATGTGATACACTGTGTACTCAACCATCACAAGCATTCCAGGGAATCTTTGTAGGCCCGCTAAAAATATTGTTACCGCGGATTGTGTCTTTCTCTCTCATTTCACTTCTCTTCTGTCGAATTAGTGAAGTGAAAGCTGTGTTGGTCAGAGATAAGTTATAGATAGATAAGTTAATAATTGAAACCATAAATGGAAAATCAATCACACAATCGGACGAAGAATATAAGTTAAGCAATATAGCCTATGCGTGGTAGTATTGACAGAAAGTTATAGGAATTTATCATAAGCAGATTTATCAACCATTGTCATTTAAATACTCATAGAAACTGGATTCATTATTATTATAGGGTTTAGAAATTATTGGGAAAAACTCTTTAATTTGAATAAATTCATTTTATACTGTGTCAACTCATCAACACAATTCCCAATTAATGTCAATAGCTATTCATAATCACTACTAAATAAATTAATAATTTGTGTTTTCATCTTATTGAATAAACAATAAAATGAGGGAGAAAATGACAGAGAAATTGAAATACATAGGTTGTTACGCATAGAAAGGGTACTTAAAAAATAAGAATATATTTGTAGTCGATGTAAATTAAAAGATTAACAATTATTATTATTGATTTATAATGTATCATACTTGTTTAGATATTAAAAAGATGGATAAAAGGTATTTTATAACTATCAGACGAATGTATTACCGAATATTAAGAAGATTTATCTTTTTTTTTTTTCACACTGCAAAAACCCTGATTTCAGTCACTTCCATCACAGGAAATTCATGTTTGTCTTCCTTAGCCATAGCGAAGTATCTACCACATTTGGGTATGGGTAGCGTGTGCTCTAACCAATGGGTTCCTCCAGTGTTCGGGTCACCATACGGACCTTCATAGTACCAGATCTGTTGGTAACCATTCGCACTGAATTCACCGTCCAGCACCTCGACGGAGCCTAGGTAGAACTGCAATAGGGAAATTATTTATTCATAAATAGTATAGTAAATAAATATATTCGAAAAACTCTGTGAAGAAAAATCTATTTTTACGTAGAAGTATAATGATTAAAACTTCCTAACCATTAACCCTGTTTACATCATTAGCCAGCACCTAGGTATTCATCTAGGGATTCACCACACCACAAAATGTAGAATTTGACAAACGGAGGTTTCTGTTCTAATCACCACACTGTCGGACAGTGGCACTCATTCAGTGCGCTGTTAGTGTAATGACATACTATACACGGTAAACCGTTGACGCCAGCGGTAGAGACGGGAAAAGAAACAGCTTTTGTAATGCTATGGGACGTGACATGCCAGAGAAACCGGCGTTGCGCGCAGTCGCGGTTGACTCTGTCGATTTTGTTTCCTTCCATACATGTTGGCGGGAAAATCAAAACCACGACCGCGCGCAACTGCGGTATTCAGAGTCAACACTTGTTAAGATATGACTACTGACATACTATGCCGCACGCGTCAGTGGAAAAACACTTATATTCTGTCGTAAAAAAATGAGAGAGAACTACACTGGAGATCGGCTGGCTGCTCATAGTATGTCAGGTTCAATATTTCGCGCAGCCGCTGCCGCGCACGGCGCTATCAAACCGCTACAGCATACGGAATAATATGTCTGGCTCCGCAGCGACCTAGCAGCATGACTGAAATTTCTGTTTTCTTTCATTTCGAGAGCAAGTCATTTGGAACACATCTTCTTTTTTCACAGCTTGACACTTATTGAGAGCACAGCCACTAATCACCACATTGAGGTACTATAGTACCGTTTGAACACTGTCGTGGTGACCAGTACAGTGAGCTCAGAGAGCAGCGCGAGAATTCCCTAAGTTTTGACTGATAATGTAAACACGGTTTTAACGACCTACGAAAACAAATTTGTCCACTTAATGATTTTACGTGAATTTTATAATAGAAATATAATAAACAAACACTTTCAAAGACAAAGGGTTATCAACGGGGAGAGGTTGACCTTCTGGTGATATTCCTCCCACCAAGAAGAAGAAACATACTTTATTCTTGTCATCTTGAAAATATTGAGCAAGTTAATCTGCAATTGATGAAATTTATAATGGTGAACAAATATAGAAGGATTCAATGATAGGACTAATGTTATTTCATTTCGATAGGAAAAGTGAAATATTATAGTCATCCTTTTGTCTTATTTGAAATTAAGGTGTATTTTTTCATTTATTACTAACTAAAAAGACGGATTTCAATATGATCCATTATTGAAAAACCTAAATCTATATTTACACATATAATAGCAAGTAATGTAATCTGAATGAAAATTTATAAAAAAAAACCTATTCCTTTTCATCATCATATTCCATTGATCTATAATCATTACCATTTTCCGATTTGAACTATTTAGTCTGTTAGTAAATTCTCCAATTATTTTTTTTGATAAAAGGTGGTGATTTTTGATAATCTTGTTCATCAAAAATCACTACATATTGCTTTGTAAATTTACTGGAGTTGCTTACGGTACTTTTTCAACTTTTCAAAATGAGTGAAAGTTTTAGTGAAATCTAGAACCATAATTAATGGAATATTATTGGAGTTGTAATATATATAATAGGGCGAAAAATCTAGAGAACAGGAAAATACAGTAGAGAATACAATTACATCATCAAAATTCACTGCAAATTAGAAAACTTACTGAAAGGGTACAACGGATATTCAAATTTTCAAACACATTTAATCTCCAGATAACTTCAGATTTTAACTATCGTCTGAATGAACAGTTTTATTTTATAAATGTTTATCGCTATTCACTAGCTCAGAAAAGCTGACAAACATGAAGTCATACGCAACAGGAAACCTATCGACTCTTCTTAAAATGTTTAGAAAAGAATAAGTCCTCGTGATCACAATAAGCAACCGGAATGATTTACGCCTCTCATCCAAATAACGACGTGTATTAACCAAAACATGCCTCAACAATGTCTTTAGATTAAAAAAAAACTACAATAGCCATTAAAAAACGCCTTTTCCCTTCTACGCTCCGCTCATCACTCCTCTTCCACACAATAATCCCCTCCTCACTCATTAAAATCCGGAATGTCAAAACAAAAATAAAAAACAAAATAGAGCCATTAGTTTAAAAACTGGAAATAGTTTAACAGATTCAATTAATTCCGAAACCCTTAACGAACAATGCCCTCATCAACATCCAGTTGCACTATAAAGTAGCCAAGAACAATAGGAAAGTATGCAATCCATCAATCCGCAAACCTTTACTAAAAGTAGTAAACAACTATCTCTCCAACCGGAACCCCCATCGTTTACCTTTAAACTGACTTTGATTAAAGACAAATCTACTACCAGTAAAAAAATGATATTCAATAACACATGTTATCTCTTGGAACGAAAACTTCGACTCTTCTTTGACCAATGTTGTTCCCATGTTTTCCTACCTACATCAGCTCTGCTCTGGGTTGTAGCATGCTCCTCCTAGTACTGCTTATTCGAGAGAGCGAGAGAAAAAAAAATAACAATTTTTTACTGGGTCCCTGAGTGATGACGTGGAGAGTGCGGAATATGGAGTGGTAAGGTTGCTTTTTCGTTGTTGCCATGATAGAAATCTAAACTGACAACAATATATATATTAAATAATAATTAAAAATTCAATTAAATTTACTATAACTGATATATTATCTACAAATAACAAAATAATAAAAGAACTAAGAATCAGAAAATTCGCAAATAATAATAAACAAATATACAAAAAAAAGTTCGTAATTATTGTATATAACAACCTGACTCAGCATTTCCATAGGGCCTAATTAAATATATGGAAATTATTCAGCTCGTCACAAATGGTCCCTGATGGGGTCCCTGGAATTACTACCAATATCATAATAGTGAACAGCTTAAATGTTGCATGAAAGTTTTCGCTTTTATCTCTCCTATAAATTTGACTTTGTTCAAAATCAATCAACTCTTTCTTCATTTTAATGCTATCTGGCACAGATCAATAATTTATGACAGTGAAATCCTTAATTTGAAATATAATGTTTTTGTTCTTAATTTTTTTTTTTCATTTATTCTTATGATTGTTTTCTTCAATCCTATATAAATTTTGAAATATTCAAAAGAATATATAATAGATAGTAAATAATATATAGGTTATTTCATAGTCTGTATCACAATAAATATTCCAGAATTAACTGGAAGGAAAGTTATAATAAGAGAATTAGGTACAACCATATTAAATTTTCTAATTTCAATATTAATAATTTCTATCGATTTCACTTACGGTTATATCTCGAGTTCTCTGGTACGAACCAGAAAATTCCATCCTGGTTAAGAACTCCAATTTTTGAACTGAGTATTCTTCTCCCAAATCAATCACAAGCCATGGATTCTTATCTTCTGATGCGGAATGAAAGTAGTGAAGTTTGTTGTTCGTTAGTCCATCATTTGCCTGATCACAATCCCTGTGTATTGAAAACAACAGCTCGATGACTAGAAAGAGGTGTATTTCACGTGGAAGGTCTTTGATAGTTACCAATTGTTAATGGAATCGCTAGGATGGTAAATCGAAGAGCAGGTTATAGGTTGATGTAGTGCTACATTGTTTCTTTCCAGCTTAGTATATGTGGACTGCTGGAACACAATAACCTGGTTCGATGGAAGTTTATCAACACCGGCTATGACGCATTTGTCTGACGTAGGAGAAAGAACAATGGGATAGAAAATTACCGAGATAATGTAAATTTATCATAACTTAATTCTCAAGTTTAAACTTACATATATCTGAATCGATTTATTTTTCATCTCGTACACCCAAACAATCTCTGAATTATGAACTTATGAAAGTATTTTTTTTTCTTTGAATTTCAAATATATTGAACGGTGAATAAAGCATCATATAAATTAATTATCTTGTGAAGTACACAATCAATAAAACTGTAATAATTTCACAATACTACTGATGAAGTATTTTCAATAGTAACCTGTATGGTTACACAACTCTATGGCCACAAAAGCTGCTTCATGCCACCTATATAGAGAAGCAAGACAAGCAACCAAAATTGATATATTTAAGATAAATTTAAAAACAAACGAGCATAAGTATTTAAAAGAAGAAGACGGCCATACTTTTTAGGCCCATGGACCAACTCGGCCTCTGTCATCTAGAAATAGAAGGATTTCCAATGATTTCTAATCAGATTAGAGCTCAGACAGTCAGCCGTGATATGAGGTAGGTTCACTGGACAGAAGAAATTTTTTCAATTTCCCTTTCAAATTTTCAATCTAGGGGAAATAATCTGATAAGTAGCTAGGAAGAGATCTCTTGTGATGACAAGTGCCTACTGAGCTGGAAAGTCAGGTAAGACTGGTTAAAAAGGGATTTTTTGGGCAATTTTTATAGGTTTTTTTTACTTCAGTTCGCTAAAAAACAGTCTAAAGAAATCGTACAGAAAATTTCAGTTCGCTGTGGCTACTGGAAATGGGTCAGGGATGCGAATAATGGCGGGGGAGGATTTTGTTTTGTTTTTCTGTTGTTGTGTAGTAAGTAGCCTTCCATTTTTAGTAGATGGCTTCGTCGTAGCCAGGAAAGTCATTTGGTTCCACCGAAGCGATCTGATGTTGCATAATAGCCTCTCATTCTTGGTAGATAGCTTTGTCGTAGCCAGGAGGGTCCTTCGGTCCCCCCGAAGCGTCCTGATGTTTTTTTTTTTTTTTTATTCCACTGTATCTGTAACTTTTTTAAATCAAATTCTTTACGCTCCAAAGTCTAAGGCTCAATGGGGATTGGTTCTACAGAAAAATTCATAGCAGCTATTCTGTTTAGCCTGGAATTCCAAAGATCGTCTAGAAGAGCTTTTTTGAATTTCGATCATTAACTTTTTTAATTTTGAAGAGAAAAAATGTTTAAAAAATGAAATAATAAAATATTAAGATCGAAATTAAAAAAGGGGGTTTCCAGACAACCTTAATTAGGGTATTGGTAGAGAACAGATTAGCTTTTATAAATCTTTCTGTGAGATCAATTTCCATTCAGCCTTACGCTTTTGGAGGGGGGGGGGGTGAAAAACAGGGTTTTCAGCCCCACAGGTAACGGGTGCTTCAAAATAAAATTTGCATGAAGAACTTGAATGACTTGGAACATTTCACATCTTATGTCAAAATCTCAGTTCAGTCGGACAAGTGTTACACGTGCAAATAAATCTTCAGTTCAATCTTAAGACCTCAGATAGGATGAAAATTTCGTTCCATTTAGACGGATGCTACTTAACTCAAGATTTGTTCAGTTTTAATGCAAAACAATGATACAACCACCGGCAACCAGCCACTGGCACAACTGCCAAGATATTGTCATTGATGAGAATGATGAGATTGAAATCAGACGAACGGGAGGAGCCGAAAATGCAACTTGCATCATACGACCAAAATACCCATTTAAACTATAGAATATATCGTTTAGATTAGATCTCAAGGCCTGATCTTTAGAATTATCTGCACGGGTAAACCAGCCCTGAATAATTATTCTGTATTAGTGGTACAAGATGGAGTGGAATTCAAAAGAATTTGAAGAATTATAAAAAGTGTGTTAGAGTTCTTAGAGGTAAGCCATGTTCCTGACCAGAGAGGATATGGTACCTGTAGGATAAATATAAAAGAGAGAACTGGTGAAGATAGAAAGAAAGAGAGAGATGAGTGGGGCCTGATAATGCAATAAATGTTAGATTTGGATATGTTCCAAGTGACGGGATATGCTGAGCAATGTTAAATTTAGATTAAAAATAACCTACTTCCATGACGATATCTCCTTCGTACTGTGGAAGTGGAAGTGATTTATTTTATGTCGGTGAACTGGGCTTTGACAATGCGTCCAGCTTCTAAAGCAAATTGGAGACCACCGCAGGCGATTTATTCTGTCTAAAACAATCTTATCAAGAAACAAAGATAAATTGTGTATATTTTCATGAGTAGGTTGGGAATCACACGGAGAAGAACACTCGCAGCGCTTTTTCGATAGAAAAGTGCGGTTTGAGCAGAAGAACTTTGAGGCTTACTGAGATCGTCGATTCAGCCAAAATTATTGTTATATTGCAATTATTTACATATCTCTTATTTAATTACTTACCACCATTTGACCCAAGCAGAATACATTTTTTGATCAGGCAGAAAAAAAGGCATTTCATGAAGTCAGCATCGATTGTCAAGATTTCGGAATCATCGACACATATATTATTCGAACTGCTATCAGAAACCATGACATCAGTTGAACAGTCGATGTATGAACACATCCAGTGTTCAGTTGAACAAAGCGATAGTATCGCTATGAAAACCATGAAGAATAATGATAAATGATGTAAAGATTTTCCAGAAGCCATTATCATTATAGAGATATGAACTTTGAATTCAATTATATAGAATAAATTAAAGAAATGAATATTTAGTTTCTAGGATAGAATAGATAAGAGAATATTAAATATCTGAACTTTCATAAATTGCTATCTTCAGAAAATAGTGCGATAGCAATAAATAGTTAAATATAATTTCTATTGTACCTCATTTATAAAGGAATAGAAATTCCAGAAGAAAAAACAATAATAGAAAAATCAAATGCCCAAGTTTAGAATTTATTTTTATAAGTTGAGTGATATCAAATGGTTCGCAGATTTCATTTAAATGAAGACTTCATTTTGAATTCTATTTTCTATACAGTGATATTTTTCTATATCTAATATTTTGTTTAAATCCCATAATTAAAATTAAATTTAATATCCGCACAAAGAAAATAAACCGACTATTGTTAACTGAATTCAACATTTATTACGAATAATTAAACGGAAAATTTCAATTAAATTAAATACTTGTAACGAACTATATTTATAAACAACCTATTTACTACTTTAATTCAATTGTTAAGTGATTTTATAACTAAAATGCATCCGTTGAACGCAATGAACATATGCTGTTTTTCTACAATGCCTATTTTATACCAATGGTCAGTCTTGGTAAACTCTTCCATGCAGTAACGAAATATGTACTAAAGTATGAAAATGGATAGATAGTCACATTACCATCAATATGAATGCTAATTACAAATACTAAACGAACTGTATACACGTATATTCGTACTGATTATTCGAATTTTCTATTCATTGGCTAATCTAAGAGAACATTGAGAAAAAATACATATCCAGTCGTGACATGCTTTATTCGAGGTTGGTGATTAGTAGTAAATTATAGGTGTACAAAAAATTATCTGTACCCTCAGAGAAAAAGCGCATTTACAAGTTAATTTGAGGTTAAGCTATTGTCCGAAAACTTCGTTTAATATTAATTGGTTTTCATGGAATATCAGCCATCTTTTAAAACATTCAGTAGTTAATCAGATTCGAGATCCGCAAAGGAAGTAATTATTGTTGAATAATTTGATTTGATTATGTTCAGTGGGACCAATACATATTGTCAAAACGTTAATTGAGCCTAATATAATTCTTTTAAAGTATAATAAACCATTCAAAATTTGATGTCTTTCCTCTCATAGAAATGATATCTTCAGGCGAAATGGGTATCACCATCGAAAGGGTGACAAAAGCCCACACGACAAAGCCAACACCGGCGAAATTAAAATTAGTATTCCTGCAATATAAATGATCCATATATGTAAAATTGGAACGATGGAAGATAATAGTTTAACAGTTTTCTTTCTACGGAATCATTGTAAATTTGTATTATGCCCCAAATTAAGTCGCTGTTATCGCAGAACTTAATTTTAAAACACTAGACTATGGAAACTGCTAGTAAATATTAATAAATTGTAGGTTGTCGTTGCTTTCCTGGAACAAGTTAAATACAATATAGAAAATAATGAACTATAAAACATTTCGGTTATTTTACAGTTATATGCTAACTGTTGCTCCACGGTTCGATGAAAAATTAGAATAAAATCTGTATTCAGGACATTAACTGCCATACTAATTGACTAATTACACATGTATAAGGGGTATACTTAATTTTTTTTCCTCATATTGCAGGAGTACTAATTTTGTTTTCGTCGGTGTGGGCTTCTGTCGGAGTGGGCTGCGGACTTTTGTCGTGTGGGCTATTGCCGTTGCCCCATCACCATCAGTCATGTTATCCATTAATGATCATTGATCAATGACATGAATTTTTGGTAGTTGAAGTGTCAGTAGTGTTTTTTTTCTTCTTTGTAGATTGCCTTGAGATTTTCAGTTACGGTTGGTATGTAAACTTAGTAACTTTTTACCTAACAGTTTCAGTGAATGAGATTGATCAAATTTTTCTTGTAATTTATTCTTTTAATATTTGGAAATATAGAAAGGTATAGTCCGGTCTTTCGATATGACGATTGACGAATCCTGATTTTCTTTTGAAATTGGAATTCTCCTTTGTAACTCATAACATTATTTAAAATAAGGGTTTACCAAATTTAAAATGTATCTAAATTTGTAAAATATCGTATACTTTTCACAAGGGGATTTTTTAATATTAAATTTTCCCGAACGCCATTCCATCTATCAATCTATATTTTTATACTGCTGGTAAGATACTTTTTGTAAATCAGAGTCTTTTGATTAAAACTTTTCAAAAGTAATGCACAAATAAGGAAAATTTATACTTAATGAGAGGTTTAAAATTTAATATAATTATAGCAGGGCCATTTATCCAATAATGTGTAGTGCGTGCCAGTGAAAAAATAGCACACGCGAAAGTTTGGGTCATTTGAAAAATATTCAGAGGTCACTCGAGTCAATTGAATCTTTAACAAAAATAAGAAATTAAAAAAAAAATTATATCATCAACATATTACTTCAATTAATTTGGTAAGTAATTCGTTTAGATTGCGTGTGTGAATGCTAGGCTTTTGAGTAAATTTTCAGGGTCTTTTCCCACAAACTAACGGTCATTTATGCTCTACCTTTTGCTGTTGTGATGATAAAATGACGCCAATATCACCAATATCACTGCTAATTGCTGAACTTGAGACTAACTATCCACGTGTGTAAATGTGTTGGATATCAAAAGTTTGATTGGTATCTTTTATATCTAAGTGTATAAGATATTTTCTCAGTAAATTATTTTCTATTCACTGGATACATTTTCTATTCGAAAATAAGGATCTGCATTATCTAGATATTCGAAAAAAAACCAATAAGATCCTTTACGCTAACAATATTTCTGTGAAAATGTATAATTAGAGAATACAAACAGAAAAGAAGTTCCTTTATTACCCGTGACGAGTTTGTTTCGAGGTGTATGAATGGTGAAGAATTATTTATATAAAATATAAGTAATAATATAAAATGATTATCTGTAGTTTCAGAGAAAAAGAGCTTTCCAAGAAATATATACACTATACATAATTTCAATTCAATCTATTGTCAAACGAATGTGTTTAATACATTTTTTTATTTTCAATAGCTAATCAAATTCATGCTCATGAACAACCGAACTAACTATAATTTTATCATTAATAAGTGACCATTAAACTTTTATTGCACTATAAAGTTGCGGTTGCATTTTTCTTAGTATGAGCAACCATTATTTTACCTTCCATTTCCATGTGAAGGTATTGATCATTACAATTATAAATCAGACTGTGTAACATGCAAAACAGTAAGCGTTTCAATTACAGATCTGTGGGAAATATTTCCTGGAAAACCAATTTACAAATTTGGAGATACAGTTACCCAGACTAGATATTTAGGTATTTTCATTTACAATGCTTTTTCGATAAAAAGAAGATTGAAAAGAAAAATCTCACAACGAACGGAAATTTCAATGTTAACTGATAATATCGATGTTGAAATAAAGGTTTGCTCAGGTGAAATATTTATTTATCCACACACAGAACGAAAACTATATACTCTCAAGCTGCTTCAGAAAGATTTGAGTAATAACATTATAACACTCAATTTTCTTTTCATGTATCCCAGTTAGCTAGGAATTATTTTCTAAAGCCGTAAAGACAGTTCTCTTGTAGACTAACTTTTCGGAATTGTTGAACTATGAACATATGAGGAATATAAACGTGATGGGATAAGAAACGGGACTAAATATTAATATGGTGAGATTAAATGCACGATGATAGAATAGATTATTATGTCATACACTTGTGCAAATAACTTGAAGATAATAAAGATCTTATAATTAATAAACACAATTTGTTGAGTCTACATATTTTCCCTTCACACTGCGAAAACCCTGATTTCAGTCACTTCCATCACAGGAAATTCATGTTTGTCTTCCTTAGTCATAGCGAAGTATCTACCACATTTGGGTATGGGTAGCGTGTACTCTAACCAATGGGTTCCTCCGCTATTCGGGTCACCATACGGACCTTCATAGTACCAGATCTGTTGATAACCATTTGCACTGAATTCACCATCTAGCACTTCGACAGAACCCAGGTAGAACTGCAATAGATAAAAAATTCATTCATTAATGATTGTGAAAAACATGTACATTTTAAGCAATGGTACTGATTCTCAATATTTATTTACAAATCAATTGGATATAAAGAAAAACTGATTCATTATATGTAGTCAAATATACAATAAAAAAATAACTTCTCATCCTTGATAAAACTGACATGCAAATCAAACATTCACCGTAACGAAGCTTTTTCATCATAATACAATTAGAAATAATTAATATATATAAAAAAATTATCTTTCAGAATTTAAATTAGTTCGGTATAATACATAAATTCTTAGATCTATTTGTTTTTATCGCTCTAGTAGGTTCGCGTGTTTGAGAATGGGTACACCGTGTGTGAGTGTGTACGTTAGGTAGAGAGGGAGGGAAGAGGTGTGCGGAATGCAAAAATACTGAGACATGATTGGCTCTTAGTGATAGATTGATTTTCGCTTCTGGAATATGTATAAATGACCTTAACGAACTTGGTGATTGCGCTTTTAAAGATTGCCCGATCATTGAGCTGAAAACCAACCCTTACTATTTGCAAAACAGTCTCATAATAATTATTAGGAATATAAAATTAATATAATTTCTAAAAGTAAACAATACAAACTTAAACACAAGACATTACTTAAGTATCTTCGATCATTACTTAACGAGTGGCAGATATTTGAAATTCCTGACATTTTTTTGTGAAAAAAAACTAAGAATCTGATATATGGTATTTTACGGTGTCTACAGAGTAATGGATTTATATGCCTTAAGCTAACTCGTTAACAAAATTTAATTAATTAAAAAGTGTATTTTCCGGATGCTCTAATAAGGGAGTTTCGTGCATATTGACCATAAATTCACAAAAAAATTATATTTATATATATAAGATATATATTATAACTATCTTATAACAATCTCTCGAAAATGAAGTTTCAATTTATCACCTGATACTCTAGAAGTCTATATTCTAGTTTTTTTTTGAAGATTAGGATGTTGTCTGAAATGGAACCAATTTTTATCTAAAAATATGATCTTCTGTGGGCTATAATAGTCTGAGAAATCCAATAACAAAAATTCAGAAGATGAAATTTGTGTTTCTCAGTGAGTTATTGGCATCTTTCAAACTTCTACGTTTTAAGATTAAAATCATGCTTCTTAGTTATATAGTAGTTAAGAACTAATTTTTATACCGCTTGACGAATTGCAGTTTGCAGGTTTAAGTCGATTTTTTTTCTCAGCGCCTCCTGTTCTCAAACAAGAATTTAATTTCGTTTAAACGCTTTTAATGTCTTGTTGATGTGATGCAATTGATGGTGAGTGACTTTTGTTTCTGTTATCTCATACTTCAATTGAAATTTACGTCTCAATACTGCGGGCGATCCTTTGTTTCTATATTTTTCAAAAAAACTATATTGTTCGAAAATTAGTAAATAAGCACTCCCGCATTGTAGCAAACATTACATTTTTTTAAATAATATTTATGAGTTATCTTATTGTTTATAAAATCCATTACCTATCAATCACCTAGTATATCGTAACTTATGATGGAACAATAGGAAATCAAGAAGTTAACCCACCTTATGTTTTTTATCCAAAACATAATTTCCTCTTCGTATATTTTTAATTTTACTCACGGTTATATCTCTCATTCTCTGGTAAGTGGGTCCATAATTCGACCTAGTCAAGAACTCCAGTTTTTGAACAGTGTAAAAATCACCCAAATCAACCATAAGCCACGGGTTGCTGTCGGAGAAGTCGGAGTGAAAAAAGCTTGTTGTAGGGTCTAATAAGCCGTCATTAGCAACGTCACATGCACTGTAATTGGAAAACATCAACCAGCTTTATAGTCATGTTCATTTATAGTTATTTGAAATAATAGCGAATACGGTTAATAAGTAAAATAATAATTAGTTTACAAAGGATTGACTTTGCTTCCAATATGAACAAATTGAACATAGAATGTGAATAGATTTGGGACTGAATATGACTTCATTTATATCATCTAAATTTGTAACTTAGAGACACAAATATTGATCTTAGAGCTCTACCAACCCATCAAAATATTTATTTAGAAGATTAGGAATATTAGGCTATTCAACTATACTATTAATGATACCACCTAACTTTTTATATAACCTAACGTCTACGAAGTTTAATTCCTATCCACATCTACAGTATGCATAACTAACAAGTAGGTATAATATATATATATATATATATTTATTATGAAATGTCAGTCTATATTGAATTAAAACTTCATTTATATTTAGTCTTCAATATTGAAGTCATCAAATTAAGGAGGTAAATCTTAAAACTTAGTTGATTTTTATAGTAATGCTAGTAAAATTAATTTATACGTCATAAATCATATCCATGATAAATATCGTATTGTTATAATTAAATTAATGATTTCGATTATGTTTGGAGAATTTATTTATCATTATTTTGCAAGTTACATATTGAATCCAGCTACGGGTGGGAGAACAGAAGAGCAGGTGATAGGTTTATTCAGAGCTACGTTTGTACTTGGAACAGCAGCTGCGGTTTGCTGGAACACAACGTCCTTCTTTGGCGATGGAACATCACCTCTACCGGCTACGATGCATTGATCTGACGGGAGAGATTTTTGCATATCAGAGAAAAGAGTCACTGTAATACACTATCAGAGAAAATAGTCACTGTGATGATGTACTTTCAGAGGAAAGAGTCACTGTGATGATGTACTATCAAAGGAAAGAGTCACTGTGATGATGTACTATCAGAGAAAAGAGTCACTGTGATGATGTACTATCAGAGAAAGAGTCACTGTGATGATGTACTATCAGAGAAAAGAGTCACTGTGATGATGTACTATCAGAGAAAAGAGTCACTGTGATGATGTACTATCAGAGAAAAGAGTCACTGTGATGATGTACTATCAGAGAAAAGAGTCACTGTGATGATGTACTATCAGATAAAAGAGTCACTGTGATGATGTACTATCAGAGAAAAGAGTCACTGTGATCCACTATCAGAGAAAATAGTCAATGTGTTGTCCTATCATAGAAAAAAGTCACTATGAGGATACACTTTCAGAGACTAGACTTTGATATCAGAACATGTGTTATGATATCCTCTGGGGATTAAGAACTGACACTAGACTTTGAGATTTGAATGGGATTATATACAATTTATCCCTTAATCGTTTATCCTTTGTTTCCATAATTCAGTAACTGTTCTAATAAATTGTATATCAATTGCATAGAAAATGAATGCTGGCAATAACTTGCTATGTTTAGTGGCACAAAATATGTTTAGGAGGTTCTAGGAAAATTCCACTGAGGAAAATTCCACTGAGGAAATTCCACTGAGGAAAATTCCACTGAGGAATATTCCACTGTGGAAAATTCCACTGGGATAATTTCACTGAGGAAAATTCCACTAAATAAAAATAAATTTAAAAATTGTACTGCTCATTTTCTAAAAAAAATACTTTTGAAATTATCATCTTCATATTATATAAGGTTTTGTTATATTCATTACACTGTTTCTTTTTAATTGATTTGATAAAAATGTAATTCTACTTAAAAAATAACTATTAAATTAATTCTATTTAGCCTCTTGTTCCACAAATCTGATAATAGTTTTTCATTTTTAATGTAAGTTCTAGTTAATGAAATAAAATATTTGTTATACGAGACGATAGCTTGAAATAAAGAGACAATGAGCACAAAGAGTACAATCAATTTACACATTAATGTTGTGGACAAATTCTACAATTTGAACTTGTTAAATATAGTAACAACAATAAATAATAATTTATCAATGTAAGGAATGCGGCATGGGCTATTATCTTAATCTAGCTCAAACTTGATATCAATTTCCGTCTTGAAATCCACACAGTGATCGTTTCAAGCGTGAGTCAATTTCCTCGTATTTATATGAGAATTTTATTTTTAATATATGTAAGCAATGTGTTACATTTTGTAGGAATGTTAATCCATTTTCGTCTTGATATCCAAGCAGAATGCAAAAAAATAAATTTTAAACCTTTACAATTACGTTATGGGAAACAAAATAAATAAAATAAAGTAGGAATTGAAGTTCACAAAAATGCTTCACACAAATAGGGCTTAAATTTTAATCGCCTTATTGGTTAAAGATACTATCCTACACTTTGCTAGTATACCATTGAACAGAGATAAATAATTATTTGAATGAAGTAAACGTCACCTGCTCAGCTAAAATACTTAATCAAAATATATTTTGGACTACCATTTGGACGGAACAGTATTGTTTTAGATTTTCCTCATTGGAATTTTGCCTGTGGAACTTTTGGCAGTGGAATCTTCCCCAGTGGAATTTTCCTCAGTGGAACTTTCCGCAGTGGAATATTCCCAGTGGAACTTTCCGCAGTGGAATTTTCCTAAGGTGAATCTTCCGCACACCGTTTAGGAAATAGGGCTATGAGGTTCAGTAATTTAATTGTAGAGACCGCACTATGTTATAAGGTGTCTATTCTTTGAGTGCTAGGCAGCATCTAACAGAGTACCATATATTTTTAGACAAACTCTAAAATAATTTTGAGACAAGTCAGATGTACAAACGTCACATTAATAGCTAGGAACATATATTGAATAATATACATATTGTTTTTGGGACATGCATCATTTTGAGAAGGTATATAACAATCCTTCAAATAGTCAAGTTTAAGGAGAGATAAAGAAAATAGGCAATTAACGAAATTGTGCACAGTTGAGTAACAATGTTATTAGTGAAAAGTATGTAAAAATTAGTGAAAAGAATGTAGATTAATTCACTATACATACATCATATTTAAAATGTATACAAATAATATCATTGGTAAATTTGTTATTTCATAATAATTGTAATTTCGCTATTTATTAATATTGTAGTACAATCTTTAAGAATATCATTTCCACTCTTTCTCATTGAAGCAATTCATCCCTAAGGTACAAAATACAAATACCACACTGAAAGAGGGCTCAAATGCAATGCCGGTGGTTAAATTTAGAAGAGTAATTGTATAATATATATAGCAAATATAATAAAGAAACTACCTAACATTCTATAAAATTTTATTCAATTGTAATGAATCGAACTACCTTTAGATAATTCGTTACAATACAGGTTTTTCTTTATTTGTCCTGATTCAAAACTTTAATAACTTTGCAACCAATTGGCCGATTACAAACTTGATCTTCATAGATTCCACATTATTCGAGGTTAATAATTTTAAAAATTACGTGTATCTTCATTTAAGTTCAATTTGATCAGCATCAGATTCAATAACTTAATTAAGACGCTTCACAAAGTTCACCATGGCTGGAGAGATCATTTTTTGGGCAACCTGATTAAACGTTATGGTAATATCAGCTTTCAGCTGATTCAAATTTTCATATATCTGTTCATAGGTGAGTGATAAAACCCAATAGGAAAAAGTTCACAGCACTCAAGTCAGGTGAGCGATGAGGCCGGTAATGTTTAGGTCTTCACCATCGCCTTGTCTAATCAATGCACCTGCTCCGGAACTCTTTATTTAGTTGGATGCTCCATCCTGCATAAAGAAAAGCTTCATTGACAAAATTCCGGGAGGAACTTTTCCTTCAATATATTCAAATAGGAGTTCCCGTCAACATTTTCATCAAAAAAGAATGGACCTACAATAACAGTGCCATTTCCTACCTCAGCTCAAACCATCGTTTTCGGAGAGTGCAACGATTTCTCAGTTAATCAATTGGGGTTATTCACACACCAATGGGAAGAATATTGTGGACCTTGATTCTTCCATCGAGGTGAAAGACTGCTCCATCAGAAAACAAGAGGAGTTTGACCGTGTTGACTTAATTTCTTCAGGAAACCTCTTCAACATCGTTAACTGTCAATTTGCAGCCTACATATTGAGAGGTTTTATTTGGGTTAGAAACGTATATAGGGAACGTGTTTTATGAACCGAATGAAACCCAAACCAATGTGAAGTCGATCCCAACCCAATTTGTCTAAATCGGGTAATTGGGTGCAAAGTTATTCAAGTTTAGAATCGCGACAAATAAAAATAAACGCCCTATGAGTGGTCTTCAAATATCATTTCAATCCCGTCAATACGACTACTTATACCTCCATTTGAAGCAACGAGAACACATCTTTTGATGAGGCAGAAGGAAAGGCATCTCATGAAGTCAGCATTGATTGTCATGAATTGAGAATCATCGACACATTTGGTGTGATAACTGTTCTTGTAGATTTTCACACCCGTTGAACAGTCAATGTATGAACACATGAAATGTTCAGTTGAACATGGGGATAGAATCGCTATGAAAACAACGAAAAATAATGAGAAGTGTTGTAGGAGTTTTCCTGTAGCCATAATCATTTTAGAGATTTGAACTTTGATATCGAATGGAAAGTGAGAAAAATTAGTGTATCAATTAGCACTCAGTGAGTAAACAACCTTCAAAAAGAAAAGAAGAAGAATTACTTGTTAAATTTATTATTCTTACATTCGCATATTTTATATAAAATGTATTATACCTACATTTCTTTCAATATCAAATATATTAACTCTAATGAGTTTGACGTGTGTTTTCTAAGCACATCCTTTTTGAATTACTTAATTTCTTTCATGTCATTCCTTTAAAATTTTTAATTCACCAGCCTTTCTCGACTTTGATCCTACTTAAATACCAAATATATTTTTGTTTTTAAAAATTAAAATATTTACGTATCGGCGTAAAACAACGTAAATCACGAAAATTAGGAAATAAATTGTATAATGGTTACGAGTTGCGAAGTAGAAATATAGCTAGCTTCACGCCAAACAAACTACACACTTCACGTTTTCATGGAGTACACACACATGCATGAGCTGTGTTTGGGTCACATTCCACCCAATCACAGCTCGCTCCCTCAGTTGCCAATGTCTTATATATTTATGGATTTGTTTCTTCTTATATGTTCAATATTTTTACTTGAAAATTTGGTACACATTAGTTTAGTATTTATACTAACAACTTGTAAAAAATACAGTACCGTAGGTATATAAATAAGACATGTTTTTTTTATTTAACACATAATTGTACCTTCCCTTTCATTCTGATAGTCAAACTCATTAGACTTAAGACGTTAGTCAAATCTGAATTATAGCAATAAATTGCGATTTCATTTGACCATCTATATATAGTGTAAATTTCATTTGATGTTATTAAATAATGTTTTTTATTAAATTATGTTCTCATTATTAAAGAGTATTATTAAATAATGTTCTTAAAGTATCTCATTGTTGCGTTGACTACGTGCTGATATTTCCACCACAATAAACAATAAGATATTAAACCCACATTTTAATCTGAATTTAAATTACTAGTAAAAATATGAAAAATGAAGAATTCCATTCATCATCTATTTATTACTTCAATTGATTTAGTAAGTAATTCGACAAAATTTCATGCATTGACACAATGTACTTCCGTTTTTTTACCGATGACCAGTTATGGACCACTCTTCCTTGCAGTGACGAACTCAGTTATAATGCATGAGGATAAAAAGACGCATTGCTTTCAAAATCACTACCAATTGATAAACTTGAAGCAAACTTTTTACAGGTAAATGAGAGGATTATTCAAGCTTCTCAATAATTTAGTATTTACTTAGTACATAATTCCTGCTAAAACATATAATTAGAGAACATTGAGAGGAAAGAAGTTGTTCAATTACCCTTGAAAAGTTTGTTTCGTGGTTAGCGATTGGTAGTGATTTATTTCTATAAAATAAAAGTAATATTACAAAATAATTCTCTAAACTTTTATAGAAAGTAAAACTTTTGCAAGATAATTTCACTACAATCTATTGGCTGAAAATTGTGTTTTATATTCATTGGTATTCACTTAGTTTCTGCTATCTTATAAAATATGTATTAGTTTAATCGGATTCGATACATGATCAGCCAAAATAATAAACAATTATTAAATTTAAATTGATAAACTAACCGATATATAGTTGGATCAATAAATTTAAACAGTGTCATTATGTCTGTTGATTATATGAATTTCAGAGTAAAATAAAACAAATTTATGAATCTAATGTCATTCTTTTTTACAGAAATGATTTTCTCTCCTGGAAATACCGCATGCAAGATGGACCCCCAACTGCCATGCAATCATGCGCTCTTCTGTTAATCGATTACATGAATTTATGTAGTGTTGAAGTTGAAAACTCGCAGCTTTTTGGTAATTTGTCGAATATAATGAACATATTTATAAGGAAAATACAAACGTGATGAGAGGGTCAAAATTGTAAGTACAGATAGAATAAATGCACAACAAAATTGTATAATTTAATAAAATATTATTTATGATAATCACTCTTAAATACAAAAACATCGATGAATTCATTACACACGAATAGGGAAAAGGTTACTTAAAAAGAGATATGATAGCTATATTTATTATCAGTCTATGCCTCTACCACATTTGGGTATGGGTAGCGAATACTCTTGGTTTGTCGAACCAATGATTTCCACCAAAATTCAGATCACCATTCGGACCTTAACTGTCCCAGATCTTTTGGTTACCAATCGAACAGATTTCTCTTTTTATGTGAAGCACACTGTATATATGATATTTAATTGTGTATGTGCCACAAATGTAGATTAGAGAAAATTGTTATGTGAACATAGATAATCGAAACGGGACCAACCTTATTGCATACAACCTTTAAAGGTAACAAAAATCGGGATATCACTTGGTATGATTTTAATATATAATGTGATTTGAAAATAAAAGTATTCAAGAACATATCCTCATCAGATCAGAAAACATACAATTTGACTTATGATATCACAGGTTAAAGAGATAGTTTATAGATTAAAAAGATTACAATTCTATGTTTCAATTTTCTTTTCAAGATGTCCTGTTCGCAATCATTTTATAGCTTATAAGAAAGTTTTCAATCACTGCATTTTCACTACTTTTTATTTGTAATTTATGAAGATATAACGAAAACATAAATGTGAAGAGAATATCGAAATTTATTAAATAGAGATACAATTCAATATATATACGATGAGAGTATAAATACATTTCGGACAATAGTATTATGTCAAACACTCATGAATACACATCTGTGAAGCCATTACCGCGCATAGTGTATGTATCCATGGCAATAAATTATTTAATATAGAGATTGGATGGCTTTTCAATAATATTTGTTGAATCTAATTTTCTTTCACACTGCTAGAACCCTGATTTCAGTCACTTCTAACTCTGTTTTTTCATAGTAGTCTTCTTCCTTAGCCATAGCGAAGTATCTACCACATTTGGGTATGGGTAGCGTGTACTCTAACCAATGGGCTCCTCCGGTGTTGTCATACGGACCTTCATAGTACCAGATCTGTTGGTATCCATTTGCACTGAATTCACCATCTAGCACTTCGACAGAGCCCAGGTAGAACTGCAATGGGGAAATGATTTATTAATATATATATCTATGTTCTGAAAAACAATGGATAGTTATATTACACAAATATTAATACCATTGAGAACATGTTATTTTAAATAAACGAGCAAATACAATAATAATTTGATATTGCTTAGATATTTATAAATGGTAATTTCCAGATAAATTTTTAACGACCTATTGATTAGTTCACCTATTTTTATTGATTGAGATAATCAAAATATAACTATTAAAAAAATGATAGAAGAACCAATGGAGATAGGTCGACCTTCTGCTGATATTCCTCCCAACAAGAAGAACAAAGCACAAAATTCACCGTAATGGGCAAATTGAAAGACACTATCAGAAGACTAGTGTTATTTGGCTCGAGTGGAAGTTCATCTCTGTTTCAATAGAACAATTAATCATATATACGATTATCATAACTAGTAATTACGAACCCTTATTTCTATATCATCAGTTGAGAATTAGTTCTGATAAAGCTTATTATATTACTTCTAAGTTTAAAAAACTGTGATTCTACACATACTAAATACAACAAAAGCGGATCTCATTATTTAGTATTTTAATAAATTATTAGATGCTATCAAATATAATGTGAAAGTACATATATAATAAGAAATACTGTTATCTGAATGTATGAAAATTTCATTATCGCATATTATCGTCATATTCCATTAATCGATCACTTGACACATTTAAACTAAATCATTAGTTCATTGGGAAAATTCGTCATAAATTACATTTTTGATAAGAGATAAACTCGATCGCATGTATCCAATAATCACAATAAATTTAATTTTAAGCAGGATATCCATGTGCCTGTCGTTTTCGATAATACAATCATTTTTTTGGAGTACATTCAAAAAGATTTAGTAACAAGAAATCTCCAGACAACTGCAGATCTGTCCTATTGTCTCAAAGAACTGATTTCTACAACCAAATTTTACTTGGGCTCATAGAAAGCTGCATTGCATGCGATGTCTGTTCTAGAAACTTCCAGAAGAGGTGGAGGTGCTAGGTAAAACTTAGAAAATGCTAATTCAAATATTGAAATCTGGTAAACTCTCTCTTAGATAAAATAAATATATATCGCTATAATCATCTACCGATTGAAACTGGCGTGAACTCTGCATCCGACGTATATCAAATTTTAGAAGCAAAATAGTGAATATTATACTCAGCATAATTTGTTCTCCAACAATCGTCTTTAAAAATTCCAATTGACTTTGTGAACTATTAAATGAATTCATATATAATGTATAGGATACTTCATAGTCTATATCACAAGTAATATTATCGAAATAGCTGGGAAGAAATTGTTGATGCGACCATAGAAAAATAAGGAAACACCTACCTATTCTTATTTGGCAAAAAATATATATATATCTCTTTTTAATAATATTCTTACTCACAGTTATTTCACGGGTTCTCTTTTGCGTATTTTCTAATGATCCCAACCTAGTTAAGAATTCCAATTTTTGAACAGAAAATTCTTCCCCAAAATCAATCACAAGCCATGGATTACTATCTTCACTCGATGAGTGAAAGAACTGTTGTCCTTTATTTGTGACTCCATCATTTGCATTATCGCAATCTCTGTGAAATTAAAACAGTAGTCAATAAATTTCAAACATAAGATCGTCGACAAAAAGAATATTTATGTTATGAATAAATTTGATAGTTACAAATTGTGATTGACAATGTAGATTCCGTAGATCGAAGAGCAGGTTATAGGTTGTTGAAGTGCTACATTCTTTCTTGGAAGTGTAATATTTGATGGATGCTGGAACACAACATCCTCGTTTGAAGGAGAATCACCCACTCCGGCTACAACGCATTTACCTGGAAGTAAATGCCTACCATCAAAGAAAAGAGTCACTCGATGAATTCAATTTCCACTATACATAATTCTCTTTTATCGAGTTATATCCAAATATAAATAATGTTAGATAGTATTTCATACCCAGATCAAATTGAACAACTATCTAGCAAACCTTTAAATATCATTTATAATAAATAGTACAAAGATTTTTTTTTATAAATTGTTTTTGCCGCAAAGTTTACACCTCATCAATAATACTGTGATAAATTTCAATGTTTTACTAATAAAAACGGGTATTTCATTTGCAGTTACCACTATTGGAAAGTACTGGTAGAGATTCAATGTTGTTTATACTAATAATTATATGATTATTCTCTTTGAATTAGTTAATTACCTCCATTTAACGCAACGAGAACACATTTTTTCATCAGGCAGAAGGAAAGGCATCTCATGAAGTCAGCATTGATTGTCATGATTTGGGAATCATCGACACATTTGGTGTAATAACTGTTCTCGTAGATTTTCACATCCGTTGAACAGTCAATGTATGAACACATCCAGTGTTCAGTTGAACAAGGCGATAGTATCGCTATGAAAACTACGAATATTAATGAAATGTGGTTTGAGAATTTTCCAGAAGCCATCTTCACTTTAGAGATATGAACTTTTAATTCTAATATTAAGAGTAAATGGTTATTATTCTTAATGTAATTATCACACGGGGTTAAATATTCAGCATTCAGTTATTCATATTATGATTTCGTCTGAAAACATTTAATAATATTGAGCTTGACCATCAAATAATGATAGAGATATAAATGACTTTGACCTTAACCTTCGATCTATTCGCTCTCAAAATCTGATAAACTGGTTCAGGGATGTTGACCAATGGTCACATTAAATTTCATTCAATTTTGTTGAATTTGAGTTATTAATGAGCTTGACCTTTGACCGGGTCGCTCCAAAAATTCTACCAGTTGGTTGCTAAAAAATAAACAATCGTCGTACAAAATGGTAGGCAATTTGGTTCAATACTTTTCCAGTTTTGCAAATAACAAGATTATAAATAAATAAATAAAACATTACAATTCCAGATTCTGCGAAGGTATTAATAATTATCATACTTTAATTATTTATTTACATATATTATGAACATATGAAAGTTAATATTATAGATTTTCCGGACTAAGTATAAAGTTAACGGACCAGAAATGAAGCTAGTAAAGATAACGGACCAAAATGAAGCTATAGTAATGATAACGGACCAAAATGAAGCTAGTAAAGATAACGGACCAAAATGAAGCTAGTAAAGATAACGGACCAAAATGAAGCTAGTAAAGATAACGGACCAAAATGAAGCTAGTAAAGATAACGGACCAGAAATGAAGCTAGTAAAGATAACGGACCAAAATGAAGCTAGTAAAGATAACGGACCAAAATGAAGCTAGTAAAGACAACGGACCAAAATGAAGCTAGTAAAGATAACGGACCAAAATGAAGCTAGTAAAGATAACGGACCAGAAATGAAGCTAGTAAAGATAACGGACCAAAATGAAGCTAGTAAAGTTGACTGACCAGAATACATTTTTTAGTTTTAAAAATATTTGTTTTTAGTATTTCATAAAATATACAACCTTATAAATGATAATATTAATGATTATACATAAGTTTAGCATATTTTATTAATTGAAAGAACTGATAAAAAAACATGATCCATTTTTAAAAATGGAAAAAACTTCTGCTCAAATCCTTGAATGTGGTATCTCTGATTCCAAAATTATGTTCTTATTCCAATTATCGGTCAAATATTAATAAATTAACTAAGTAAAGAAAACGGACCACAATTGAAGCTAGTAAAGATAACGGACCAGAATTTAACCTGGTAAAGTTAACTGACTCTGGTCCGTTAACTTTACCAGCTCAGATTTTTCTGTGAGTAGTAAATATATTCAGCAGCTATAAGTTACATATGTCATTATTATTTTATGATTTCATTTGACCTTCTATTAAATAATCGTTTTATTAACTAATATTTGGTTAGTTTCTGTTTCGAAAATAATATTCAATACCTTATCGTTATCTTGACTACATGGCAATAAATAGACCAGAATAAAGAACTAGAAACAACTTCAATTAATAAAACCCCACTTTTAGTCTGAAATTGAATTATTCGTAGCGAAATAAACGTTATTTCATCTACCTATCACTTTGAATTATTTGGTAAATAATCAAATTAAATTACGTGCATTGATACAATGCACATGCTATTTTATACACGTATGGCACACTTTTCACTGCAGTGGCGAACTTTGTAGTAAAGCATGAGAATAAATAGACGCATTGCCCTCAATACCACATAAACTGAAACCAAACTATTCATGTGCAAATGTGCAGATTATCCAAACTTTACATTTACTGGGTATTTAGAAAGTATAATATTCATGTGAAAATGTACAGTTAGAGAATATAAAAAGAGAAGTTACATAATTATCCGTGACAAGTTTGTTTCGTGGTTGGTGATTGGTAGTGAATTATTGGAACAAAATGCATGCAGTATTATAAAATAATTCTCTATTCTTTCAGAGAAAATAGTGCTTTTATTATATAATTTCAGTATAATCTATTATCTGTTCATGTCCTTTCATTTTCGTTGGTATTCAAAAATTACGATCTATCTTCTAAAATATGTATTTGTAAGTCATATAGAAGAAATGATCAGTCAAAGTAATAAATAATTATTGAATTTGTATTTATAAGCACAATTAACCGATATACAGTTGTATCAATAAAGTTAGACGGTGTCATAAAACTTGCTGGTAAAATGTACTTCAAAATGGAATCATAAAATTCAAAATCTAGTGCCTTTCTTTTTACATAAATGATTTTCTCTCTTGGAAATTTTACACGCACAAGAGATTTTAATGGTAGGTTTTACTTGTCAAATAACGATTTATATAGGAATTTAAATTTATTTAAATTTGACGATGCTTATGATTATTTTTTATTGAAATTTTATCGCAATGCCCTATTTTTTAAAACTGACATTTTTAATACCTATTTTAAAGAATATATTCCTACTCACTCATACCAAACCAGATCTACCCATTTTAATGAACCTAATTTTAGAACTGAAGCAGAAAGAAATTTTATTGTTTATAGGGCAATTCATCTGTTTAATAATATACCCGATAATTTGAAACGCCCCATGTCAGATTTTAAATTTAAAATTGTTTTTAAAGAATACTGTAGGAATAAATATGTATATTGATTAATTTTAAGCTAACCCACTGCATCGTTCTTTTTATTTTTTAGCTAGTTTAGTACTTTTATCATGTTTTAATTTAGATTGCTGTCTATATTTTAATGTTCCACAAGTTTGTAACTTTTCTGGATCTGAATAAATAAAAAAAAATACCACCAACTACCGAGAAATAATGCGCTCTTCTGTAAATCGGAGACATGATATTCTGTAGTGTTGAAGAGTCAAAGCTGATGATTTTTTCTCTGTATTTTGATTCAAGATCTTCAAAGGGTTGTTCTAGTATGCACAATCATTAATTTACCTAACAGTTTCAACAAAGGAAATTAATCATTTTTTATATAAATAGACAGCATGAGTTTGACTGCTCTGAGGAAAATATCTCGTTTTCAACATAATTTAACAACTTTGTTGCTGTTCTGAATGGGCACCCATGATTTTGGATATCACTGTTAATGCTTTTTATTTATAATGTTTTTTTTAAATGGGCCAGTTAATAAGGAATAATCCCTTCACAACTAAAGATCTAAATATTAACTATGTTGAAATAGAGGATCACTGATACCACCATCCTTTTTGGCTAAAGCGCAAAATGTGGTTCCAAAAAGAGTTGACTAAAAAAATCAGGAACATCTCCTCCATAAAGTCTTCAAATTAAGTGGCCTGATGCCAGTAGTTCCACCGGTAGAACCAGAACGGAACTAATTAACAGCCTTCCGGATATCCTCCTCAGAACATTTGGTATAATTAGAGAATTATTCAGATCTCTGGCATCATCAAGTTTTGCCGGGCAGGCAGGCCCAGCAACACCTTGCACTTCACCAAGCCAACAGTCTGCTTCAAATTAATCAATGTCCAGTCTTATATTTCCCGGTTAGTCAGTTTTCATCAGCACCTCAATACCAGAGAAGCCAGAGAGTGCTCTGCTTATACCCAAAATAATTTTCATCAAACTTCAAAATGTCTTCTACTACGAAGTGCCGAATGAGAAAATAAGTTTTTCCAGTAGCTATGAGGAGGGTTTTTTTCGCACCCAAAAGTCGATCATCTGTTTATCATATCTTCGTGTACTTAAGGACGTTCAGGCTATCAGTCTCAGTACTTCTCATCCAGGACATGATTCACGTCTGTTCCTGTGACTACAATGAAACTATGACCCAATGAACATTATACACTGAAGAAACTTGAGAGACGAAAGCTGACTAATATGATAAGCTTAGATTATTTGTGATGGTGATAATACTAAACATATTTTTAAGAATACCATTTAGTTCAGAGACCGACGATTTGAGGGAAATGTTCTAGCAATTAGAAATCTTAGTTCTAATTATTCTAGTAAGATTTTAAACACTTAAATATCATGATTCTTTAAGTCTTATTTTTATAAATCAAATTCTTTAAAATCTTTATTCTTAAATCTTACTTCACTTACAATAATAATCAATCGATATACTTCAAACTTTTAAGCTATCAATCTGTTTTTCTCAAATACAAATTTTACTTTTGTACAATAACTTACAAAGAATAATTATTACATATCTTATAACGAAATTGTTATAATTTAAAATTCATTGATTAGCAAATATAATAAAACAATTCTCAGACATGGTATAAATAAAATTTGATGTCATTTGACCATCTATTCTACATGATGTTTATTGTTTCTTACTAATGTTGTGGTTCAATTTTATTTCCATAATAGTTTTCAATATATTACTGATACGTTGACTACGTGGTGATAAATAGAACACATGAAAATCATACCCATTATTACACTGAATTTAAATTATCCATAACGAAATGATAAATGATTTGATTATTTCATTGAAATTGGTGATTAAATCCACTGACTAGTGAATAAAGAGCATACAGACACATTGGTACAATGCAAATGCGATTATTTTCTACATTTCGACCAATGATCAGTTTTGGCCAACTCTTCCTTGCAGTGACGAACTCTCTACTAAAGTTTGTGAACAAATGCCGCATTGTCATCAATATCACTGCAATGTACTGAGCTTGAACAAACTTTTTACATGTATAAGTGCAGGTTATCCGTTCATTTCATTTATTGGCTAAAACCCAGTAATATTATTCTTGTGAAAATATATAATTTTAAGATATCAAGTAAAAGAAATTACCAATATGACCGTAACAAACATTTTTAACGATTCGAGACATGGTCCATCAAATTAACAATTTATTATTAATATTTTATTGATGAGTATTACTCACAAATGATTAGTTGTACCAGTAAATATCCAATAAGTTATCACTTATTGAACATATTACTTTCTGAATAGAATATGAAACCTTTCTGAATCTAGGACGAACCACTAGTCCACATAGCGAATGTGACTCAAAGGTAGTGCAAAGGGCCCTAGGACTTTTTTTACAAAAAAAAATAGAGCCCCAATCATCCCAAAACCTAATTGTTCAAGAGACAATAAAATAGTACTTTTTGGATACTATTAGGACCTAAAATATTCGTTTTCGCTACCCATTGTACGCGTTAGAGACATGCTATGAATTTAATATTTAATACGCACCTGTAGGTAGTTCTGAGCAAATAAAAACAATTTTAATATTTTTTTTAATTTCTGGCTTTTATGAAGAAGGTAAACGATCCCGTTAACCATTACTATGAAAATACCTACAAGAGTTAGAGTTTAGAAGTCCTTAAATCAAGAATTTAAAAATAGTCAGGTTTGAAAACGATTTAATATAATGTCGACTAAAAATCTCCATTGTAAAATATTTCTAGTCAACTAGTGACCTATAACCATGCAACAATATCATTTTTTTTTTAAATTCAATAAAGATATTTGCGACGGCAGACTTCGGTATACATTTTCACGGCAACGGATATTTTTGTCAAAAAGATTTTTTTCGAGAATTAGATAAAAAAATTGTAATATTAAATTTTCTGTCATATTTTAAATTTTTAAACTATTTTGTAGGGAAAAGGTGCAGAGGGGAAAAAACCGGCTGGGGAAAGTCCGGCGAGGAATAGCCCATTTCTCAGTGCAAAGACGACCTCACGGGCTTTAGGAACAGAATAATATTAAATTGATATGATGTGATAATGTCTTTATCATATATTTAATGGAGGCATACAGTTATTCATATAGGAGTATATCACTGCACTTTTTCTAGCAATGGTTAATTATGGTCCTATTTCAGATCACTAGAGAACTCTGTACAAGAGTAAAAGAATTAAATGATACATTACGGTAAATATCACTACCAACTACTAACCTAGAAACGAACTAATCACTTCTAAGTGATAATTTCTTCAAACTTTCGCTCATACTATATTTTTTAGTATTTCTGTAAAGATATTAGAGAATAATTCCATGTCCAGAGATTCATGAGGTTAATCATAAAGCAAAGTATACAGGTACAATCGTTAATTGACCTCTAAAGTTGTTTAACCTCAACAAACTTTACTCTTTCATGTTCTATTATTGATATAACGTTCTGAATAATTATTTTATAGGTTGCTAATGAAATAGCTAAGAGGTTTTGTACTTATTTACTTGACTTATAAAATAAATTGATAATCCTCTAATTGGTTCCATTGTGCGATAATCTAAACAGTGTTTCATTTCGATATTACATATTTTTCCTATTGATGTGTCTATAGTAAGATTATATTTTATTTTATAAAAGATAGATTATTATCTATCTTAAAAGATTATATTAAATTATAAAAAATGCCTAATAAGAATTTTTCTACTAACATGAAGATCTACTTATACATCTGGTTAATCATTGGTTAGAAACATCTTGAATTATTATTTGCTGATTATTTTCCTACAACATCAGATACTTTCACGCGTAAAGACAACATCGTCAAAATATAAACTATGAATAAACTAAATTATTTTTGTTTTACGAATTAATTTTTTTTCTTAATTAGTTAAATTAGGTTCACTTTTTATCTCATTTATTTTTATAGCTATACAGTATAGAAGAAGATTATCCTCATTTATAATATACACGTTGTGAAGTTTCCATAGCAATTTATACAATTTATTCTTGCAGATATATCAGACAAAGTAACTGCACAATCTAGACGTGATTTTAGCTACAAACAAGTTTAGAGCTTTAGATTGAGAGTGAATCTGAAATTCAAATATATAAGCAGGGCTCACATAAAAGTAAAAATAACGACGCTGTGATTGGTTACAGATAGCGACGCTGTGATTGGTTACAAATAACGACGTTGTGATTGGTTACAAATAACGACGATGTGATTGGTTACAAATAACGACGCTGTGATTGGTTACAAATAACGACGCTGTGATTGGTTACAAATAACGACGCTGTGATTGGTTACAAATAACGACGCTGTGATTGGTTACAACTAACGACGCTGTGATTGGTTACAAATAACGACGCTGTGATTGGTTACAAATAACGACGATGTGATTGGTTACAAATAACGACGCTGTGATTGGTTACAAATAACGACGCTGTGATTGGTTACAAATAACGACGCTGTGATTGGTTACAACTAACGACGCTGTGATTGGTTACAAATAACGACGCTGTGATTGGTTACAAATAACGACGCTGTGATTGGTTACAACTAACGACGCTGTGATTGGTTACAAATAACGACGTTGTGATTGGTTACAAATAACGACGATGTGATTGGTTACAAATAACGACGCTGTGATTGGTTACAAATAACGACGCTGTGATTGGTTACAAATAACGACGCTGTGATTGGTTACAAATAACGACGCTGTGATTGGTTACAACTAACGACGCTGTGATTGGTTACAAATAACGACGCTGTGATTGGTTACAGATAATGACGCGTTTATAAGCTTCTCATTGGCTGTCGCGAAGTCACTTTGAATAATATTTCTGTATGATACAATAGTGATTAACTTAGTTTATAAAGTTCTGTGTTAAAAAGAGGTGCGTTTCTGTTTAGTGACTGTGTATCTTTTGACTGGTTTTATGTGTTATATAGGTTTCTGTGATATTTTGTGAGTGAATTGGTTGGTATGAAATTCTTATTAAAACTGTTACCCTGTATCCAAGATTTATATTTAAGAGGACGGTATATGCTGATTTTTGTGAGTACAACTTGTAGTTAATTAAATACTTCACGTTTGTTGTTTAATATCGAAAAGTGTTCCTGCTATTATTTTGAATTTCACATTCACTATAAAATTCCTGTCTGCTGTAGTTTCTTTAAAAATGACTGACTTATATAGCTTTTCTCGCTTTTAGATTTTTATCTTTAATTCTAGTGTATGCGTAAAAACCTCTCCTGTCAGATTAGTTGACTTTTTCTTTGTTTGAAATTCGGAGGGAGGAGTAAAATCACAAGAATAACTTAAATTACATTCTACAATAATTATAGGGAACCAAATATGAAATTGTTTCCAGTTTTATAACCAGTAACCTTTGGTCTAATGAATAGAGTGAAAAAATAGATTGGAAGTGAACTTCAAATAAAATATTAGACATAAGTAAAGTTAGGTTTTTTAGGCAATATATCAAAATTTGAAATACCTAGTTATACTAAAGTGAATTTGTTTGTTTCGGAGCTAATTGAATTCAAAAATTAATTTTTAACGGTAATAGGTATACAATTATGGGCAAAATATTTTTTAAATCTCATGGCCGTTGTATGAAGCTCTCTTTTTATAAAATTATCTAAATAGAAATTCAAGATGTCATCAAATTTCAAAAGTTTGTTCTGATAACACATGTTATTATTTCTAAAAAGAGGCATTATTATATTATCTTCTAAAAATTAACCCAATTGTCCAATTTATAATTATTTTCAAAGGCTCTAGCTATACGTGGCAACTGAATGTTTTACCGTAAATAATGATTTATTAGGGAACTATGTATTGAACCATATATGAAGATCGTACAGCGGACGATCTCATCAAAACGGACAAAAATTATCCTACAACAACCTCTTTAAATTATGTTACATAATATATTAAAATTACGCCAGTAATATAAAATTCATAGATAAAAATTAATACACAATATACCAATTCACTATTAATATTAATCCTATATAAATAAAAATATCTCAGTCTCATGAAAAATAGTCAGGCATTCAAAATTCAAGTCCGATGTCTCTGTTTAATGGTATAATAACGGACAGTAACAGTAAAATGCTGATGTAGGTTCATAATTAGTGAAAAATACTCACTAATAGCTAGGTGCAAATCCATAAAGACATGAATCAATGAATCCACAAGTCAATATAGGGACGCAGTTAATGCAAAAATTAATACTATCGCATAATCATTATATACTATTTTTTCTTTATTTACTATATAATTATAACTCAATAACAATATTCTGTTTTATCTATGTAATCTATCAGAATAAAAATCTTAAAACAGTTACTATAATCAAATTTGTTCGATATGAATTCATTTGTTTGGATGTATTTAGTATAGGCTCATATACCATGAAGATTTTAGATTATTTACATATAAAGATTAATTGTATGGTGGGGCCATAAAATGTTGATGATGACTCGGTCATCTTTTCGTCCATATATCGACACACCAAAACACTTTCTCGTACTATCTTTGTTTTCGTCCATATATCGACACACCAAAACACTTTCTCGTACTATCTTTGTTTTCGTTCATATATCGACACACCAAAACACTTTCTCGTACTATCTTTGTTTTCGTTCATATATGAACACACCAAAACACTTTCTCATACTATCTTTGTTTTCGTCCATATATCGACACACCAAAACACTTTCTCGTACTATCTTTGTTTTCGTCCATATATCGACACACCAAAACACTTTCTCGTACTATCTTTATTTTCGTCCATATATCGACACACCAAAAGACTTTCTCGTACTATCTTTGTTTTCGTTCATATATCGACACACCAAAACACTTTCTCGTACTATCTTTGTTTGCGTTCATATATGAACACACCAAAACACTTTCTCGTACTATCTTTGTTTTCGTTCTTATATCGACACACCAAAACACTTTCTCGTACTATCTTTGTTTTCATCCATATATCGACACACCAAAACACTTTCTCGTACTATCTTTGTTTTCGTCCATATATCGACACACCAAAACACTTTCTCGTACTATCTTTGTTTTCGTCCATATATCGACACACCAAAACACTTTCTCGTACTATCTTTGTTTTCGTCCATATATCGACACACCAAAACACTTTCTCGTACTATCTTTGTTTTCGTCCATATATCGACACACCAAAACACTTTCTCGTACTATCTTTGTTTTCGTTCATATATCGACACACCAAAACACTTTCTCGTACTATCTTTGTTTTCGTTCATATATGAACACACCAAAACACTTTCTCATACTATCTTTGTTTTCGTCCATATATCGACACACCAAAACACTTTCTCGTACTATCTTTGTTTTCGTCCATATATCGACACACCAAAACACTTTCTCGTACTATCTTTATTTTCGTCCATATATCGACACACCAAAAGACTTTCTCGTACTATCTTTGTTTTCGTTCATATATCGACACACCAAAACACTTTCTCGTACTATCTTTGTTTGCGTTCATATATGAACACACCAAAACACTTTCTCGTACTATCTTTGTTTTCGTTCTTATATCGACACACCAAAACACTTTCTCGTACTATATTTGTTTTCATCCATATATCGACACACCAAAACACTTTCTCGTACTATCTTTGTTTTCGTCCATATATCGACACACCAAAACACTTTCTCGTACTATCTTTGTTTTCGTCCATATATCGACACACCAAAACACTTTCTCGTACTATCTTTGTTTTCGTCCATATATCGACACACCAAAACACTTTCTCGTACTATCTTTGTTTTCGTCCATATATCGACACACCAAAACACTTTCTCGTACTATCTTTGTTTTCGTTCATATATGAACACACCAAAACACTTTCTCGTACTATCTTTGTTTTCGTTCTTATATCGACACACCACAACACTTTCTCGTACTATCTTTGTTTTCGTCCATATATCGACACACCAAAACACTTTCTCGTACTATCTTTGTTTTCGTTCATATATGAACACACCAAAACACTTTCTCGTACTATCTTTGTTTTCGTTCATATATCGACACACCAAAACACTTTCTCGTACTATCTTTGTTTTCGTCCATATATCGACACACCAAAACACTTTCTCGTACTATCTTTGTTTTCGTCCATATATCGACACACCAAAACACTTTCTCGTACTATCTTTGTTTTCGTTCATATATCGACACACCAAAACACTTTCTCGTACTATCTTTGTTTTCGTTCATATATGAACACACCAAAACACTTTCTCGTACTATCTTTGTTTTCGTCCATATATCGACACACCAAAACACTTTCTCGTACTATCTTTGTTTTCGTCCATATATCGACACACCAAAACACTTTCTCGTACTATCTTTGTTTTCGTCCATATATCGACACACCAAAACACTTTCTCGTACTATCTTTGTTTTCGTTCATATATCGACACACCAAAACACTTTCTCGTACTATCTTTGTTTTCGTTCATATATGAACACACCAAAACACTTTCTCGTACTATCTTTGTTTTCGTTCTTATATCGACACACCAAAACACTTTCTCGTACTATCTTTGTTTTCGTCCATATATCGACACACCAAAACACTTTCTCGTACTATCTTTGTTTTCGTCCATATATCGACACACCAAAACACTTTCTCGTACTATCTTTGTTTTCGTTCATATATCGACACACCAAAACACTTTCTCGTACTATCTTTGTTTTCGTTCATATATGAACACACCAAAACACTTTCTCATACTATCTTTGTTTTCGTCCATATATCGACACACCAAAACACTTTCTCGTACTATCTTTGTTTTCGTCCATATATCGACACACCAAAACACTTTCTCGTACTATCTTTATTTTCGTCCATATATCGACACACCAAAAGACTTTCTCGTACTATCTTTGTTTTCGTTCATATATCGACACACCAAAACACTTTCTCGTACTATCTTTGTTTGCGTTCATATATGAACACACCAAAACACTTTCTCGTACTATCTTTGTTTTCGTTCTTATATCGACACACCAAAACACTTTCTCGTACTATCTTTGTTTTCATCCATATATCGACACACCAAAACACTTTCTCGTACTATCTTTGTTTTCGTTCATATATCGACACACCAAAACACTTTCTCGTACTATCTTTGTTTTCGTTCATATATGAACACACCAAAACACTTTCTCGTACTATCTTTGTTTTCGTCCATATATCGACACACCAAAACACTTTCTCGTACTATCTTTGTTTTCGTCCATATATCGACACACCAAAACACTTTCTCGTACTATCTTTGTTTTCGTCCATATATCGACACACCAAAACACTTTCTCGTACTATCTTTGTTTTCGTTCATATATCGACACACCAAAACACTTTCTCGTACTATCTTTGTTTTCGTTCATATATGAACACACCAAAACACTTTCTCGTACTATCTTTGTTTTCGTTCTTATATCGACACACCAAAACACTTTCTCGTACTATCTTTGTTTTCGTCCATATATCGACACACCAAAACACTTTCTCGTACTATCTTTGTTTTCGTCCATATATCGACACACCAAAACACTTTCTTGTACTATCTTTGTTTTCGTTCATATATCGACACACCAAAACACTTTCTCGTACTATCTTTGTTTTCGTTCATATATGAACACACCAAAACACTTTCTCATACTATCTTTGTTTTCGTCCATATATCGACACACCAAAACACTTTCTCGTACTATCTTTGTTTTCGTCCATATATCGACACACCAAAACACTTTCTCGTACTATCTTTATTTTCGTCCATATATCGACACACCAAAAGACTTTCTCGTACTATCTTTGTTTTCGTTCATATATCGACACACCAAAACACTTTCTCGTACTATCTTTGTTTGCGTTCATATATGAACACACCAAAACACTTTCTCGTACTATCTTTGTTTTCGTTCTTATATCGACACACCAAAACACTTTCTCGTACTATCTTTGTTTTCATCCATATATCGACACACCAAAACACTTTCTCGTACTATCTTTGTTTTCGTCCATATATCGACACACCAAAACACTTTCTCGTACTATCTTTGTTTTCGTCCATATATCGACACACCAAAACACTTTCTCGTACTATCTTTGTTTTCGTCCATATATCGACACACCAAAACACTTTCTCGTACTATCTTTGTTTTCGTCCATATATCGACACACCAAAACACTTTCTCGTACTATCTTTGTTTTCGTTCATATATGAACACACCAAAACACTTTCTCGTACTATCTTTGTTTTCGTTCTTATATCGACACACCACAACACTTTCTCGTACTATCTTTGTTTTCGTCCATATATCGACACACCAAAACACTTTCTCGTACTATCTTTGTTTTCGTTCATATATGAACACACCAAAACACTTTCTCGTACTATCTTTGTTTTCGTCCATATATCGACACACCAAAACACTTTCTCGTACTATCTTTGTTTTCGTCCATATATCGACACACCAAAACACTTTCTCGTACTATCTTTATTTTCGTCCATATATCGACACACCAAAAGACTTTCTCGTACTATCTTTGTTTTCGTTCATATATCGACACACCAAAACACTTTCTCGTACTATCTTTGTTTGCGTTCATATATGAACACACCAAAACACTTTCTCGTACTATCTTTGTTTTCGTTCTTATATCGACACACCAAAACACTTTCTCGTACTATCTTTGTTTTCATCCATATATCGACATACCAAAACACTTTCTCGTACTATCTTTGTTTTCGTCCATATATCGACACACCAAAACACTTTCTCGTACTATCTTTGTTTTCGTCCATATATCGACACACCAAAACACTTTCTCGTACTATCTTTGTTTTCGTCCATATATCGACACACCAAAACACTTTCTCGTACTATCTTTGTTTTCGTCCATATATCGACACACCAAAACACTTTCTCGTACTATCTTTGTTTTCGTTCATATATGAACACACCAAAACACTTTCTCGTACTATCTTTGTTTTCGTTCTTATATCGACACACCACAACACTTTCTCGTACTATCTTTGTTTTCGTCCATATATCGACACACCAAAACACTTTCTCGTACTATCTTTGTTTTCGTTCATATATGAACACACCAAAACACTTTCTCGTACTATCTTTGTTTTCGTTCATATATCGACACACCAAAACACTTTCTCGTACTATCTTTGTTTTCGTCCATATATCGACACACCAAAACACTTTCTCGTACTATCTTTGTTTTCGTCCATATATCGACACACCAAAACACTTTCTCGTACTATCTTTGTTTTCGTTCATATATCGACACACCAAAACACTTTCTCGTACTATCTTTGTTTTCGTTCATATATGAACACACCAAAACACTTTCTCGTACTATCTTTGTTTTCGTCCATATATCGACACACCAAAACACTTTCTCGTACTATCTTTGTTTTCGTCCATATATCGACACACCAAAACACTTTCTCGTACTATCTTTGTTTTCGTCCATATATCGACACACCAAAACACTTTCTCGTACTATCTTTGTTTTCGTTCATATATCGACACACCAAAACACTTTCTCGTACTATCTTTGTTTTCGTTCATATATGAACACACCAAAACACTTTCTCGTACTATCTTTGTTTTCGTTCTTATATCGACACACCAAAACACTTTCTCGTACTATCTTTGTTTTCGTCCATATATCGACACACCAAAACACTTTCTCGTACTATCTTTGTTTTCGTCCATATATCGACACACCAAAACACTTTCTCGTACTATCTTTGTTTTCGTTCATATATCGACACACCAAAACACTTTCTCGTACTATCTTTGTTTTCGTTCATATATGAACACACCAAAACACTTTCTCATACTATCTTTGTTTTCGTCCATATATCGACACACCAAAACACTTTCTCGTACTATCTTTGTTTTCGTCCATATATCGACACACCAAAACACTTTCTCGTACTATCTTTATTTTCGTCCATATATCGACACACCAAAAGACTTTCTCGTACTATCTTTGTTTTCGTTCATATATCGACACACCAAAACACTTTCTCGTACTATCTTTGTTTGCGTTCATATATGAACACACCAAAACACTTTCTCGTACTATCTTTGTTTTCGTTCTTATATCGACACACCAAAACACTTTCTCGTACTATCTTTGTTTTCATCCATATATCGACACACCAAAACACTTTCTCGTACTATCTTTGTTTTCGTCCATATATCGACACACCAAAACACTTTCTCGTACTATCTTTGTTTTCGTCCATATATCGACACACCAAAACACTTTCTCGTACTATCTTTGTTTTCGTCCATATATCGACACACCAAAACACTTTCTCGTACAATCTTTGTTTTCGTCCATATATCGACACACCAAAACACTTTCTCGTACTATCTTTGTTTTCGTTCATATATGAACACACCAAAACACTTTCTCGTACTATCTTTGTTTTCGTTCTTATATCGACACACCACAACACTTTCTCGTACTATCTTTGTTTTCGTCCATATATCGACACACCAAAACACTTTCTCGTACTATCTTTGTTTTCGTTCATATATGAACACACCAAAACACTTTCTCGTACTATCTTTGTTTTCGTCCATATATCGACACACCAAAACACTTTCTCGTACTATCTTTGTTTTCGTCCATATATCGACACACCAAAACACTTTCTCGTACTATCTTTGTTTTCGTCCATATATCGACACACCAAAACACTTTCTCGTACTATCTTTGTTTTCGTTCATATATCGACACACCAAAACACTTTCTCGTACTATCTTTGTTTTCGTTCATATATGAACACACCAAAACACTTTCTCGTACTATCTTTGTTTTCGTCCATATATCGACACACCAAAACACTTTCTCGTACTATCTTTGTTTTCGTCCATATATCGACACACCAAAACACTTTCTCGTACTATCTTTGTTTTCGTCCATATATCGACACACCAAAACACTTTCTCGTACTATCTTTGTTTTCGTTCATATATCGACACACCAAAACACTTTCTCGTACTATCTTTGTTTTCGTTCATATATGAACACACCAAAACACTTTCTCGTACTATCTTTGTTTTCGTTCTTATATCGACACACCAAAACACTTTCTCGTACTATCTTTGTTTTCGTCCATATATCGACACACCAAAACACTTTCTCGTACTATCTTTGTTTTCGTCCATATATCGACACACCTAAACACTTTCTCGTACTATCTTTGTTTTCGTCCATATATCGACACACCAAAACACTTTCTCGTACTATCTTTGTTTTCGTCCATATATCGACACACCAAAACACTCTCTCGTACTATCTTTGTTTTCGTCCATATATCAACACACCAGAACACTTTCTCGTACTATCTTTGTTTTCGTTCATATATGAACACACCAAAACACTTTCTCGTACTATCTTTGTTTTCGTTCTTATATCGACACACCAAAACACTTTCTCGTAATATCTTTGTTTTCGTCCATATATCGACACAACAAAACACTTTCTCGTACTATCTTTGTTTTCGTCCATATATCGACACACCAAAACACTTTCTCGTACTATCTTTGTTTTCGTCCATATATCGACACACCAAAACACTTTCTCGTACTATCTTTGTTTTCGTCCATATATCGACACACCAAAACACTTTCTCGTACTATCTTTGTTTTCGTCCATATATCGACACACCAAAACACTTTCTCGTACTATCTTTGTTTTCGTCCATATATTGACACAACAAAACACTTTCTCGTACTATCTTTGTTTTCGTTCATATATCGACACACCAAAACACTTTCTCGTACTATCTTTGTTTTCGTCCATATATCGACACACCATAACACTTTCTCGTACTATCTTTGTTTTCGTTCATATATGAACACACCAAAACACTTTCTCGTACTATCTTTGTTTTCGTTCTTATATCGACACACCAAAACACTTTCTCGTACTATCTTTGTTTTCGTCCATATATCGACACACCAAAACACTTTCTCGTACTATCTTTGTTTTCGTCCATATATCGACACACCAAAACACTTTCTCGTACTATCTTTGTTTTCGTCCATATATCGACACACCAAAACACTTTCTCGTACTATCTTTGTTTTCGTCCATATATCGACACACCAAAACACTTTCTCGTACTATCTTTGTTTTCGTCCATATATCGACACACCAAAACACTTTCTCGTACTATCTTTGTTTTCGTCCATATATCGACACACCAAAACACTTTCTCGTACTATCTTTGTTTTCGTCCATATATCGACACACCAAAACACTTTCTCGTACTATCTTAGTTTTCGTCCATATATCGACACACCAAAACATTTTCTCGTACTATCTTTGTTTTCGTCCATATATCGACACACCAAAACACTTTCTCGTACTATCTTTGTTTTCGTTCATATATCGACACACCAAAACACTTTCTCGTACTATCTTTGTTTTCGTTCATATATCGACACACCAAAACACTTTCTCGTACTATCTTTTTTTTCGTTCATATATGAACACACCAAAACACTTTCTCGTACTATCTTTGTTTTCGTTCTTATATCGACACACCAAAACACTTTCTCGTACTATCTTTGTTTTCGTCCATATATCGACACACCAAAACACTTTCTCGTACTATCTTTGTTTTCGTCCATATATCGACACACCAAAACACTTTCTCGTACTATCTTTGTTTTCGTCCATATATCGACACACCAAAACACTTTCTCGTACTATCTTTGTTTTCGTCCATATATCGACACACCAAAACACTTTCTCGTACTATCTTTGTTTTCGTCCATATATCGACACACCAAAACACTTTCTCGTACTATCTTTGTTTTCGTTCATATATGAACACGCCAAAACACTTTCTCGTACTATCTTTGTTTTCGTTCATATATCGACACACCAAAACACTTTCTCGTACTATCTTTGTTTTCGTTCATATATGAACACACCAAAACACTTTCTCGTACTATCTTTGTTTTCGTTCATATATGAACACACCAAAACACTTTCTCGTACTATCTTTGTTTTCGTTCATATATGAACACAACAAAACACTTTCTCGTACTATCTTTGTTTTCGTTCATATATGAACACACCAAAACACTTTCTCGTACTATCTTTGTTTTCGTTCATATATGAACACACCAAAACACTTTCTCGTACTATCTTTGTTTTCGTTCATATATCGACACACCAAAACACTTTCTCGTACTATCTTTGTTTTCGTCCATATATCGACACACCAAAACACTTTCTCGTACTATCTTTGTTTTCGTTCATATATGAACACACCAAAACACTTTCTCGTACTATCTTTGTTTTCGTTCATATATCGACACACCAAAACACTTTCTCGTACTATCTTTGTTTTCGTTCATATATCGACACACCAAAACCCTTTCTCGTACTATCTTTGTTTTCGTTCATATATGAACACACCAAAACACTTTCTCGTACTATCTTTGTTTTCGTTCATATATGAACACACCAAAACACTTTCTCGTACTATCTTTGTTTTCGTTCATATATGAACACACCAAAACACTTTCTCGTACTATCTTTGTTTTCGTTCATATATGAACACACCAAAACACTTTCTCGTACTATCTTTGTTTTTGTTCATATATCGACACACCAAAACACTTTCTCGTACTATCTTTGTTTTCGTTCATATATGAACACACCAAAACACTTTCTCGTACTATCTTTGTTTTCGTTCATATATGAACACACCAAAACACTTTCTCGTACTATCTTTGTTTTCGTTCATATATGAACACACCAAAACACTTTCTCGTACTATCTTTGTTTTCGTTCATATATGAACACACCAAAACACTTTCTCGTACTATCTTTGTTTTCGTTCATATATGAACACACCAAAACACTTTCTCGTACTATCTTTGTTTTCGTTCATATATCGACACACCAAAACACTTTCTCGTACTATCTTTGTTTTCGTCCATATATCGACACACCAAAACACTTTCTCGTACTATCTTTGTTTTCGTTCATATATGAACACACCAAAACACTTTCTCGTACTATCTTTGTTTTCGTTCATATATCGACACACCAAAACACTTTCTCGTACTATCTTTGTTTTCGTTCATATATCGACACACCAAAACACTTTCTCGTACTATCTTTGTTTTCGTTCATATATGAACACACCAAAACACTTTCTCGTACTATCTTTGTTTTCGTTCATATATGAACACACCAAAACACTTTCTCGTACTATCTTTGTTTTCGTTCATATATGAACACACCAAAACACTTTCTCGTACTATCTTTGTTTTCGTTCATATATGAACACACCAAAACACTTATCTTTGCTTTTGTTCATATATACTATATATATTTATCATGGCAAGCATATGATGTTGTATCTTCTCCTTCATTGTTTACTTTGGTGTGTTTGTTGACCATCTATATATATACGGTCATGAGTATGGTTGTGACAATATGCATTTAAAATCATAGATTTTAAAAATATCATTATACGAAACGAAATGAAATGGTATCGAATACTATTCACAACGGATTTAGAACGATTGAATCGTCTTTAATTTAATCACTCTGTAATATATTCAAGATCTATTATTTTCAACGCATATTGTCACAACCCTATAGTCATGAGTTTTGTAAACATGATAGCTATAAAACTGAAACAATATTAATTATGCGGTACCTTAAGTATTAAGGGGCCTAGGTTATACTTTTTCACTAAAATGATAATAAGTGCCATAATTATCATTTTATCGGTTAATGTTACTATCTATCTTGATTAATTATAAATTATTTTTATTATTTCTTTAGCTAGAATGGTGATAATTGAGAAATAGAATATCTTAAACCAAAATTCTAATTCATTCCAATCATTTTTGTCGTCAATTAGGTATTTGATTTCTATATATGAAATTAAATTCATCTAGAATTTCCATCACTTTTTGAATAAAAACGTGATATTTAAGTATATACTTTTTTTATATATTTTGTATTTCTTCACGCATTGTAATTTGCAATACCTCCTGCAATATCATGTATGTGTAATGTTGGTTAAACAACTAGAAAAAAAGCTGACACATCATAACTGAACTCTCTTGGTAAACAATATTATATCATTAATTTACTAATTAAAATATATGAGTGTGATATTGAAATGAAATAAAAAAATGATTTCAAATTAAATTAAAATATAAACAAATTATAAGTTTCAAAATTCAAAAAATGTAATTAACAATTTTTTTAAATAATTTTATGAATTATTCATAGTGGATGCTCTAAACTTATAATGAAACTAATAAAAGATATTGCAAATACCATTGAAATTTATTATATAATTTTTGAGATAAAGTTTTTTCCTACATGAATTAGTATTTTATATGAAACTAACCAAATCTAGAAGCAACATGTGTTAAATAATCTGACGAGTCACAAACAACGTGACATCTTGCAACTGAGTTTACCAGTGTTTGCTAAACATGTTTCTAATTGGTGTCTCACTGATGATTAAGGTTGTGACAATATGCGTTTCAAATCATAGATCTTAGGAATTTCATAGAGAAAATGAAATGGATTGATATCATTTACCGCTGGTATAGAACGATTCAATAGTCTTTAATTCAGTCCGTCTATAATATTTTCAGGATCTATGATTTTAAACACATATTGTCACAACCCTACTGATGATAAGTATGATAAGCAGTCATTTTGACTGCTATGCAATCGTGTCACATGTGTGGCAGTTCTAGTTAGCTAATTAGTAAATAAATATCCATTTACAATAATGACTAGAAACCATGGCTGGAACTACTGCTTGATAGTTCTAGCCGTTTCAAATGAATGATGTTAATGTAATCATCTACATCTTTTAATTAATACGTTTTTTCCCATATTTTTTTATATTATTAATAAATGATACACTCTATTAACTATTAATTATTTATAGTGAGCACTAACTAACTCATAAAAACCTTAGAATTTGAATCAAATCTCGATTACCGTAACACAAACAACTTGTTATGACCAAACGTATATGGAGCTACATATGTTTATGCATATGTATATGTATGCTTATTGTATGTATTATTTGTATGTGTATATGTAGGGTGTGTACACGTAGAGAGAGTTAAATGGGTAGACCGAATGGTTGTATGTATTTCAGATTCAATTATATTATCATTTACTTATTTCCTTATCAATTATTTTTAATCCATATCCTAGTCGAAAAATTATGACCGGCATATCATCTGTCATTATCTATTGCAGTAAATATTGATGGTATCGTTAACTATATTATGATTTCAGACTTTAATTATTTATCGATAGGTTTTTTTTAAAGTTTATCAAATTTAGTTGAAAGTTTTCAATTTAATGATTTACTATTAATTTTATTATCAATTTTGAGTTATAATTAATAATATTCATATGGATTTCCGGTGATGTTGTAGTCTATCAAACAAATATTAGCGATACAAATATTAGCAATACAAATATTAGCGATACAAATATTAGCAATACAAATATTAGCGATACAAATATTAGCAATACAAATATTAGCGATACAAATATTAGCGATACAAATATTAGCGATATGAATATTAGCGATATGAATATTAGCGATATGAATATTAGCGATATGAATATTAGCGATATGAATATTAGCGATATGAATATTAGCGATATGAATATTAGCAATACAAATATTAGCAATACAAATATTAACGATATGAATATTAGCGATATGAATATTAGCGATATGAATATTAGCGATATGAATATTAGCAATACAAATATTAGCAATACAAATATTAGCGATATGAATATTAGCGATATGAATATTAGCGATATGAATATTAGCGATATGAATATTAGCGATATGAATATTAGCAATACAAATATTAGCGATATGAATATTAGCGATATGAATATTAGCAATACAAATATTAGCAATACAAATATTAACGATATGAATATTAGCGATATGAATATTAGCGATATGAATATTAGCGATATGAATATTAGCGATATGAATATTAGCGATATGAATATTAGCAATACAAATATTAGCGATATGAATATTAGCGATATGAATATTAGCGATATGAATATTAGCGATATGAATATTAGCGATATGAATATTAGCAATACAAATATTAGCGATATGAATATTAGCGATATGAATATTAGCGATATGAATATTAGCGATATGAATATTAGCAATACAAATATTAGCGATATGAATATTAGCGATATGAATATTAGCGATATGAATATTAGCGATATGAATATTAGCGATATGAATATTAGCGATATGAATATTAGCAATACAAATATTAGCGATATGAATATTAGCAATACAAATATTAGCGATATGAATATTAGCGATATGAATATTAGCGATATGAATATTAGCGATATGAATATTAGCAATACAAATATTAGCAATACAAATATTAGCGATATGAATATTAGCGATATGAATATTAGCGATATGAATATTAGCAATACAAATATTAGCGATATGAATATTAGCGATATGAATATTAGCGATACAAATATTAGCAATACAAATATTAGCAATACAAATATTAGCGATATGAATATTAGCAATACAAATATTAGCGATATGAATATTAGCGATATGAATATTAGCGATATGAATATTAGCGATATGAATATTAGCAATACAAATATTAGCGATATTAATATTAGCGATATGAATATTAGCGATATGAATATTAGCAATACAAATATTAGCAATACAAATATTAGCGATATGAATATTAGCGATATGAATATTAGCGATATGAATATTAGCGATATGAATATTAGCAATACAAATATTAGCAATACAAATATTAGCGATATGAATATTAGCGATATGAATATTAGCAATACAAATATTAGCGATATGAATATTAGCGATATGAATATTAGCGATATAAATATTAGCAATACAAATATTAGCAATACAAATATTAGCGATATGAATATTAGCAATACAAATATTAGCAATACAAATATTAGCGATATGAATATTAGCGATATGAATATTAGCGATATGAATATTAGCGATATGAATATTAGCAATACAAATATTAGCAATACAAATATTAGCGATATGAATATTAGCGATATGAATATTAGCAATACAAATATTAGCGATATGAATATTAGCGATATGAATATTAGCGATACAAATATTAGCAATACAAATATTAGCGATATGAATATTAGCAATACAAATATTAGCAATACAAATATTAGCAATACAAATATTAGTGATATGAATATTAGCAATACAAATATTAGCAATACAAATATTAGCGATATGAATATTAGCGATATGAATATTAGCGATATGAATATTAGCGATACAAATATTAGCAATACAAATATTAGCAATACAAATATTAGCGATATGAATATTAGCAATACAAATATAAGCAATACAAATATAAGCAATACAAATATTAGCAATACAAATATTAGCAATACAAATATTAGCAATACAAATATTAGGATATTAGAGCACTCTCAAATCATTTGATGTTACTTTCAAATATCGCTCTTTCCCGAAATTTTTATCAATGCACTTATATTGTTTATTCTTTATTTTCTTTTTGTCTTCTGTCAGTTTGTCATAGGTTTTCATGTTGATTTTTTCCCATTCGTATACCGTGATGTGGCAGAGTGCCAAGTTCGAATCTTGGCAACTCAACTGAAGTCACATTTACTGTTATAATGATATATACTATTTATACATATGTATCATTGTATATATAAAATGCGGTATATGCATTGTATGTAGCTTATGTAGATAGATTGGCTTAAATATTTCACTGTATAGAGGTAATATATACATAGTCAGTATATTTTTTTATATTTAATTATAAAATTCTGAAATATAAAAAATTTATACTATAAATGCTATTTTTTGTAATCTATCAGTAGAACAGCTATGCATCTTTCATCATTTATATGATAGTTATGAACATCATTTATATGATAGCTATGAATGTCATTCATATGATAGCTATGATTCATGAATGTCCTTCATACGATAGCAATGAACGTGTACCGGAAATATGCATACACTCTAGAATTACTTGTGAAGTACTCACAACTTTTTCAATTACCAAGTATTCCTTGCAATAACCAAAGAAGTAACTGTAGGATGGAATCCTTCTACGCAGCAATCAATAGCTGCGTCCACATCAAGTCACATGTAGGTATAACTTAGACAAACAGGCTAGTGAGGCTTCCCACAAATCTAGCATGTCAGTCATTGCATGATAGAGTGTACGTGCAACAGGTCAAGATAAGGTTGCCATCTTACCTGCAATGCGGTATCTAAGTCAGTCTGTGTCCTTTCCATTTGAAACAATCGACCTAATATTGATCCTAGAGGTCACGATTATGTGAACCTAGGAGTCGTTAGCTATCTCACGAACCACTTGTCCTAGGAACGTGGTGGCAGTTGGTTGTGTAGTCTTCCGTGGCTGTGATCTCAAAGTGGAAACGGTTAAAAGAATTACTATTAATTCTTTCGTTATCTCGATTTACAATTATGTAATTGTTTGTGAAATGTGGAAGTTTTGTGAAATGGGTTAGCTATTGTTATTTAAAATGTGTTGGCTGTGATCTCAAGTGGAAACAGAAGAAATTTAGATTTCAACTATCATTTATTTCATTATCTCTATTTACAATTCTATAAATGTGTGTGAAATGCGGAAGTTTTGTGAAATGTGTTAGGTTTCTTTAAAATGAGTGTTTTTAAAATGCGTTTCTTCTTGGAACTAAAGTGATATTGCGGTGTAAAATGAGAATGAAATCGTTTATTAAATTCAATTTCTATATCCGTTTTAGTTTGAAATTCCTTTGTTTTTGGGTTATTTTCATCATTTTACTCGTTTTAATTTCTACTGGAAGATATCAACATTTGCTAGCCATAGCCAATGGTCTGAATTATGTTCACAACGGTCCACCTGAATCTCTGCCAGAGTTGATTGTAAGGTGGAAAACCAACAGCATTCCCAAAAGTTATCCATTAAATAGATTTCCCTATGACTATATTCACATGAACAAAGAAAAGTGTGATAATAATTTGAAGAATGAAGGTGTTAGTATTATATTTTTGGTCAAAAGTACTGTGAATAATTTTGAGAATAGAAAAGTGATTCGAGAAACCTGGGGAAAACATAGATCCATGTATGGAAATGAAATAAATTCAGTGTTTCTTTTAGGAATCAGAACGTTAAACTCGGAACTTCAAAAATCAGTTAATTCGGAAGATGAACTGTTCCAAGACATCGTCCAAGCTGAATTCATTGATACTTATGATAACAACACCCTTAAAACTACCATGGCTTTCGACTGGAGTTTCAAATATTGCAAAAATGTCGACTATTACATATTTGTCGATGATGATTACTTCGTATCTATTGACAATCTCTTTACATTTTTGAGAAACCCTACAGTATATCCTAATCTGCCTTCAGAATCTGTCCCACTGAAGCCTGATTCGAATAGAGAGTTGTGGGCGGGTTATGTTTATCCAAGATCTATGCCTTTTCGATATTATCAAAGCAAGTGGTACATTAGTATTAACGAGTATCCCTATACATTCTACCCGCCTTATGTAACTGGAGGACTGTTTATTCTGTCGGAAAAAAGTTTTAAGGACCTCTACTTCGCCTACCTCTTCACTGAACTATTCAAGTAAGTTACCTTGATGAATATCTAGGTTATTGATGTCCTAAAATATGTGACAAAATTCAACCTAAACTTTAATCTAATTAAAATCAGTATTTAAGAGTCATTTTCTTTTTTCAGGATTGACGATGTCTACCTGGGCATGTGTGCTAGTAAGGCGAATCTCACTCCAGTCCACAGTAACGAGTTTGCTTTCGCAAGAAGAAGTTTCTCCAAAGAAAACTACAGAAACCTCATCGGCTCCCATGGATTTCGAAATCCGCAACTGATGCGTGAAATAGCGTTCAAGGTCAAGAATATGCTATAGGAATGAAAATAGCAATATTCTACAGGTTTCACATGACAGCGAATCTTAATTATAGATTCTACTATGATAGGAAATATATGTAGGCTTATTGATATTATTATTATGTATATATTTAATTCTAAAATATAATCAATATTGAATAGGTTGAATGATCTCGCTACTGAACCGCAAGATCTTTGACTTACGGTGTCAACGATCTACGGCGGAAATTGCGCTAGTCTCACAGGTATCAAACTGTATACGACTGTACTTACTATCAAAGAAATGAATCACTACATGATGTTAATTTCCAATCACACTTATCTAATTTCCTATTATTTTAAAATTAAGCGCTAACCAAGATCAATTGTAGAATATCTATAAGCATTACAATTAATAAAGTTTTTTTATGAACTATGAAATAAGTAACCTGTCAACAAATCATTGCTGGTAAACTTTTCTTTGACTGTACAGCATAAAATTCCTTTTTTAAGAGTAGCTTTAACTATAATTATAGTTGGTACAATTGGGGTCCACGATATTACTAGAATTGTATGTAAATGGATTAGGTTTTATATGTCCGTTTTGTTTTTAGTAAGACGTTAGATTTTATTTTATTTCTTGTATATATAATCGTGATAGAAACCATAGCGAACTGATTCATCTAATAGAGTTTAAGTTATTTGTATAGCATCTTTGATATACGGTTTTGCATTAAATTCATTTTCTTTTAATTTAATTCATCTAATATTCTGATACTGTTTAGATTATTATTTATTAGAAAAAAGTAAAACTAATTTGATACAACTAATTATTTAGTAGCAACAACTATAAAAATATGTTTGCAAAATACAAAAAAATATTAATGTCAAAATTATGGAATATACCTATAGAATCTATACCATGACACTGGCATATCTATTGGATTTACATACACTGTACACTGTAGAACATTGATCTATACACTATTATACTGTATTTTTCATAATTTACATTCAATGAAGTGGTGAATACATTAATTAGTATAGTGTTTGTACCTACCGAAGGAGCCAGTTATGGTGGGGCCATAGAAGATGAAACAGTATCCCATGCTAATCTTCTATGGCCCCACCATAACTCTCATCGCGGGTTGTATTATGTTTATACCCAAAAACATATTTATGATGGGGCCATAGAAGATGAGACTGTGTCCCATGCTAGTCTTCTATGGCCCACCATAATTCTCATCGCGGGTTGTACTGTGTTTATACCCAAAAACATATTTATGATGGGGCCATAGAAGATAAGACTGTTTTCCATGCTAATCTTCTGTGGTCCTACCATAATTCTCATCGCGGGTTTTAGCCATTCAATTATTATTATTACTTATCATGCCATTTTTTAATTTTCCTAATGCGAATATCATTAGGTAAAGCGGAATAAGCAACAACATTAAAATGATTGTTTGGTGTTTCAATTGAATCGATCTCCACTAATTCTAATAATTATCCCAGCCTGAATTATTCATTTGCATCTTTCTTATTTATATGTAAGAGCTTTTCATTGACAGTACTCGTTAATTTTATAGTCATTTGCATTTATTAAACTAAGGTAATGTTACAATTAGTACGAATTAAGTAGGTACTTAAGTTATGAACCTGTTAACTAGATTTAAATGAATATATTATTTATGAGAAAGTCTTTATGGGCAACAAAAAGGGTGATTTGTTTTCAAGTGGAATGTCACAGAACACCTAATTAGACTAACAGTAGTCGAAAAGTTGGTGTGTCGTGATTAGGGTTGTGATAATATGCGCTTAAAATCATATATCTTAAGAATATCATAGACGAAACGAAAAGAAATGGTATCGAATACTATATACCGCTGGTTTAGAACGATTGTTTATTTATCTACGTCTATAATATTTTCAGGATCTATGGTTTTAAACGCATATTGTCTCAACCCTAGTCATGATAGGTCCACCAGTAATTTCACCATCTTTGAGTTTTTCAAAACTTATGATACCGCTAATTTTCTGTGGGTGTCCCATTATTGGGTGGTTGCCTTAATATGTATAATAAGAATACATTGTGATATTCTGCAACCGAATGAATGTGTTTCCATGTACAATAAGTCAGTTGTGCATGTGCATGTATATATATGCGTGTAAAAATTTGCCTTATGAAGTAGTCTTTCTAGTTTCATATTATATACACTGCAAGTGTTACTTACTAATGCATTTAAACTATAAATAGATACATGATAGTCTCTATCCAACTTTAATGTTTAATCCCATGTCTTTTTAATTCCTTTGTCTATCGTATTTTCTGTAACGTAACAACTGGAAGACTGATGACTCTGGTCAATGTAATAGTCAATATTGATCAAGTCTGCGTGATATGTTAAAAAGAATCCTAAGGTTACAATTCAATTCGTCATAATCGATTTCAGTCATGAATGTCTTAAAATTAGAGTTAATTTTAGTTTGAAATTACGATTTCATTTGTTAACTGACCCTGCAATCTATAATTGATTGTTCTCTATCAAGGGGAAAAGTGTCCGCATGATGTTAAATTTTCAAATTAAATAAATTGTTAAATTATATTCTCTATATAATTTCCTATTATTTTTAAAATTTATAAATTTTCCGTTGATGTATTTTCAAATATTCACAAAAATTACAATTAGATATATTTCTTTTTGAAAATGTGAAATTAGTAAAGTGTCAAAAAAACATTAAGGATAAACTTTTCTCTAATTGTACAGTTCCGGCTTGTAGTAAATATACAGGGTGTATCGAAAACAAGCGTTCACACTTTTAATGACGAAATAGCATTTATTCAAGAACACAGAGTAAGTAGAATAGATTTAATTACAGAAGACATATTATGTTCAATTAACTTCGCATATGTTCAAATCAATTACAACTCTAAGACAAATAAGGTAGCTTCTCAGTAACAGTTAACGTCTGTGTTCATTTTAGGATAGACTCAGAGGACTTGCAAGGTCATAATTATAGTAGCAGCTCTGAAGGCCTTGTTACACGGTGCGAGTAAGCATGCGAGTTAGCCTAACCAGTAACTGTAGTGCAGCTACTCGCACAGTATAACCGCATCAGTCTAGTAACTGTCATGGAAATTCAATGCTATGAACATTGAGCTACTGGCAAGCTGCTGTCAACTGTCATGATAGTAACTCGCACCGTGTAACAAGTCCTTTAGGATAACTTCACTTTTTATGTAGGTGTTTGGTACTGTTGTTACTGTTGTTCCCGTCCATCATTTGTTTACGGAAACTCACAGGTTGTCTTACAGATTCAATTATTTTTACCAACAGTGCAAAAGGACTGGTCTATTTATGCTTGCAGCTTAGAAGTAATGTTACTAAAAAAGAGATTACGATACTTAAGAGTGTAAAATTAAAGGTTTTGTTTTCATATTTTCAGTTTAGTATTTTATGATATAATATATATAATATATATTAGAAAATTATTGATGTATTGGAAATATATTCGATTTCTGTTAGTATAATAATTATTAATACTTAGAAATAATACACTTATCTCTTCAGAGAGAGATATTATTTATTTCATACTTAAAAGCTCAGGTCAACTATTTTTCATACTTTGACTGAAATATGACTAAACTTATTCGGAAACATTGATAGTAAAGAATAATATTTTAAAATAATATTGAACTATATGATTTCTGTAAGCCCTATTAAATTATTTAAAGATGCCATCTAACGAGAAAACGTCAAACTCTGTACGTGCGGTTGTCACGTTTGTATCATAATGTTTGACGCCGAATCTGTGCCATCGGAATCTAGCGATAAGACTGAATATCTATATATTTATATATACGGTGGTTTCATTATATTAAGAATTTGTGTAAATTATGTATGATTAATTGATTATTGGTTACTTTCATTAAATCTTTTACGATGTCTATGTGTCGCCACTAGCGGCTCTGTCCTGAAGCTGCCTGTGGCTAATGGAATAGAAGAGGGGGGGGGGGGGCGAACTGTTGTAATTTGGATTATGTATTGCATGTCTTTCTTTTCATTTTGACCAAGTCAATAATTTTGCAACGTTAATTACAATTTTGAAAGATAGTACTAAAGTTAAGCTCTTCAACAACGAGGTCTCAAATTATATAGTTAGGTAGACTCGTAGGTTTTTTTACAATGACCTGTTTGATTTCTTTTACCATCTGTGAGTGCAACCACTGGTCCTTGTGTCCATTTTCGTCACATTCCTTTATAAGTACTGTGTACTCTGAGTAGCTCTTCTGCATCCAAGAGCAATTGAGCATTGTCACCGACAGTGGTTGGTGACAATTTGTTCATGGAGCCACTTTCCTTTCTGACTGCTTCTTCCAGCCCCTTGTACTTAATTTTGACGTCAGCGATATGGCCTTTGGTTCCGAAGCAGACTTTCATCTCCTACTAAGTTATATAATAATAATTATTCAGGTGCTCATGTAATACAGGTGTTCACGTGTTTACCACTAGTCTATCGAACATATGTTCCATTCTTTGTACAAATAGTTATTTTTTAATTTCTTATTCGTTTAAAAGTCTGATTAATTTAATTAATATTATAAAAAAAAGTTGTTATGTTAGAATAGATTATATAATATTGATGTTTTATTTATTTATTCCTAAATAACTATTCTTTTCGTACAAATATTTTGTAAAAAATTTAAAAATGTTTGATAACATATTGAGGTGGAAAATTACAAATATATGTACTCAATTTTGGAATATAGAATAGAAAAAGTACACTTAAATTAAATGTCTTATATATACTTATTATAAATATATATACCATTATAGATAATTTATTGTGAAACTTTAGATATTTTTTTAACTCAAATTATGATCGGAATAATAATATCTTTTTTTTTTTTGAAAAATATTGTTTTTCCAAAAAAATAAAATAACTGAATTTCCAAATATACACCATGTCAAATTTTGTTTTAGTTCAATCACATAAACTTCCACTCGATAACATAATCGATCACTTTTCTTTGAAAAAGATTGAGATGGGTTATAAAAAGCTATTTTCAAAGATGGCAGCAAAGCTTTTCATCCGAAGTCTCGAAGAAGATTTCGTTTGGATAAGTGTCTGAATTTTATGTTTTTTCAAGGATTTTGTGTGATTTTTGCTTGTAGTTTCTTATTGGAGATGAATTTTGATTTACTTGTCCCTTTAACTTTGCCTGACTATTTGTATCCACAAAATTTAAGATTATCAAAAAACTTGTATATCAGGTGAATATCGAACGAATATCGGCAAAAATGTTGACCGAATATTAGAGAAAATTTAAACGAATATCAGAGAAATTTTGAATGAATATCGGAGAAATATTGAACGAATATCAAAGAAATATTGAACGAAGATCAGAGAAATTTTGAACGAAGATCGGAGAAATATTGAACGAATATCAAAGAAATTTTGAACGAAGATCAGAGAAATTTTGAACGAAGATCAGAGAAATTTTGAACGAAGATCAGAGAAATATTGAACGAAGATCAGAGAAATTTTGAACGAAGTTCTGAGAAATTTTGAACGGAGATCAAAGAAATTTTGAAGGAATATCAGAGAAATATTGAACTAATATCAAAGAAAAATTGAACGAATATCAAAGAAATATTGAACTAATATCAAAGAAATATTGAACGAATATCAAAGAAATATTGAACTAATATCAAAAAAATATTGAACTAATATCAAAAAAATATTGAACGAATATCAAAGAAATATTGAACTAATATCAAAGTAATATTGAACGAATATCAAAGAAATATTGAACGAATTTTAGAGAAATATTGAACAAATATTAGAGAAATGTTGAACATATATTAGAGAAATATTCAACAAATAATATGAAAAATATCTAAAATATATCAATATATAAAATATTTATTGAATAATTAGAAGTAAAAAAATAACAATACAGTTTTAAGTACCTACTGTATCATTTTACTATTATTATTTTTTTTTTTTGATGGTGGACTTCATGAAGTCTATAAAATACGGAGCTCAATTTAATTTTTCGGTTGCCACACCTCAGTTTTTTCTCTGTTGCCACACCTCAGTTTTTTCTCTAGGTAGTAATACGCACTGAACCTCTCCATTCCTTTTATTTCCTCCTTCCATTTATTTCCTCCTTCCATTTATTTCCTCCTTCCATTTATTTCCTCCTTCCATTTATTTCCTCCTTCCATTTATTTCCTCCTTCCATTTATTTCCTCCTTCCATTTATTTCCTTTTTCCTTTTATTTACTCCTTCCATTTCTTTACTCCTCTTTACCTCTTCATCCTCCTTCCCTTCTTCCTTCCCTCTCTTCTTTTCCCTCTTCCTTTCTCTGTCCCTCCACCTCTTCATTTCCCTCTGCCTCTTCATTTCCCTCTCCCTCCTCATTTCCCTCTCCCTCTTCATTTCCCTCTACCTCTTCATTTCCCTCTCGCTCTTCATTTCCCTCTCCCTCTTCATTTCCCTCTCGCTCTTCATTTCCCTCTCGCTCTTCATTTCCCTCTCCCTCTTCATTTCCCTCTGCCTCTTCATTTCCTTCTCCCTCTTCATTTCCCTCTCCATCTTCATTTCCCTTTCCCTCTTCATTTCCCTCTCCCTCTTCATTTCCCTCTGCCTCTTCACTTCCCTCTCCCTCTTTATTTCCCTCTGCCTCTTCATTTCATTCTCCCTCTTCATTTCCCTCTCCCTCTTCATTTCCTTCTCCCTCTTCATTTCCCTCTCCCTCTTCGTTTCCTTCTCCCTCTTCATTTCCCTCTCCCTCTTCATTTCCCTCTCCCTCTTCATTTTCCTCTCGCTCTTCATTTCCCTCTCGCTCTTCATTTCCCTCTCCCTCTTCATTTCCCTCTCGCTCTTCATTTCCCTCTCCCTCTTCATTTCCCTCTGCCTCTTCATTTCCTTCTCCCTCTTTATTTCCCTCTGCCTCTTCATTTCCTTCTCCCTCTTCATTTCCCTCTCCCTCTTCATTTCCTTCTCCCTCTTCATTTCCCTCTTCCTCTTCATTTCCTTCTCCCTCTTCATTTCCCTCTCCCTCTTCATTTCCCTCTCGCTCTTCATTTCCCTCGCCCTCTTCATTTCCCTCTGCCTCTTCATTTCCCTCTGCCTCTTCATTTCCTTCTTCATTTCCCTCTCCCTCTTCATTTCCCTCTCCCTCTTCATTTCCCTCTGCTTCTTCATTTCCCTCTCCCTCTTCATTTCCCTCTCCCTCTTCATTTCCCTCTTCCTCTTCATTTCCCTCTCCCCCTCCATTTCCCTCTCCCTCTCCATTTCTCTCTCTCCCTCTTCATTTCTCTCTCCCCCTCCATTTCCCTCTTCCTCTTCATTTCCCTCTCCCTCTTCATTTCCCTCTCCCTCTTCATTTCCCTCTCCCTCTTCATTTCCCTCTCCCCCTCCATTTCCCTCTCCCTCTCCATTTCTCTCTCTCCCTCTTCATTTCTCTCTCCCCCTCCATTTCCCTCTCGCTCTTCATTTCTCTCTCCCTCTTCATTTCCCTCTCCCCCTCCATTTCCCTCTCCCTCTTCATCAGCTATCAGATAACAGGGCGTCTGTCTGGGCGCCAGATGTATTTTTGGATGGCCCTAATGTTGACCCTAGGGTCCGAATAGACATCATTTTCACCCTGTAGCCGTATATAGCTAATGCGTTTGCTTTTATGTCAGTGAATTACCAGTTGTAACTGCTTAAGAATTCATAATAAGTCTGTGAATTATAAAAGAATGGAAAAGAGAAGCTTTAACAATATATAAAGCGTACTAATATTTTCCTAATATAGGTAGCTGATATTATTATTTTTACTTTAGTCACTTTCTAATAAGAAATCCTATATGAATCATTATGGAATGTCTTACTTATTTGATTTGCTAGCAAATATTTGAATTATTACGAAAAAAATGGAAAAGAGAAGCTTAAATTAGGAAATTCAATAAGGGACATCTTTAGAAGAAGATATGTTATTATTTGAATGAACTATTTCTTTTAAAATTGTATAGCCTATATGCAATACTTTGTTTGTCAAAAAAAAAACATTATTATATAAATCTTGATATTTCACAAAAAAGTAAATAAGGAAAAAAAATATTCCAATATGATTATATTGAATTTCATTACGGATAATCAATAATATTATAAAGTACATATTCCTCATTGGCCACGCCTTGTTTCCATTAGGGAATTACTGGTACAGATCATTCGCCTGTATTGCATATAATTAGCAAAGTAAATAAATAGAGAAGTATACCAAGTACAATTTAGGAACATCCGAAAATGTTATGAGTGACGTCACATAAAATATTTTCCATTTTTTTTAAATAAAAAAATGTGCTATTATTCAGTTAAATGTGCTTTTTCATGGAAATTAACTTAAATAAAATAGTTTTTATCACGTTTTACACTCTTTTCACTCATAATATTCACCTAATTATACTTATAATGTATAAGTATTATATATTAAATGAAAAATATATTATTTAATATATTAAATGAACCTAAATTTAAAGATCTCTAACTAAATACGAAGCTAAAGAATAAACTAAATAAACACGACAGGAGGAAACTAGAGTATTTACTCTGAAGGCTTTCTTCACTTGTTTCCGCATTTCAGTTTTGGTGACAAATCCAATCAAGTTTGAAATTGAATTATTAATCGATTTCTTTATCTACAAACACAATCAAGCAAGAAGTTACTTGCCACTGTTTGTTTTAATGGCATATTTGATGAATTTCAATACTTCACTAACTATTTACTTGATTAATTTTATTTATTAAAACCATTAGTGTACTTATTTATTTAGTTTTTTTTTTTATTAATCTCTTATAATAATTGATACATTTCCCGTTTATAATCTTAAATGGGAAATTTTTTTTGAAATGAATTTATATTTTATACTTAATTTTTCTAGTTAATTGGGCTAAGAATAAGATAATAGGAATTTAATGGTATGAATGATCATAATTAAATATTGAATATTTTTAGGTTAGGTAGTCATTAAAAAGTTTTCTATGAGAGGAAAAGTTAGCTATAGAAAATTTCTCATTTCAGGGATAACTTACTCATTACATCATCAAATTACGGTTAAATCGACATAAAAAGATTTTGTTGGAAAATTATATAGATATATTGAAATTATCATAAAAAGATATTTGCTATATAATTAAAATAATTAGTTTTCTATTTTGCATTTGATAAAATTTGAAAAATATTTTCATCTTTTCAAGTTAAAATATATGTGATATTAATCAATGATGGAATAATAAATATTATATATTTCTATATCTATTATCAAATTTAGATCATTTGATCATTCTGCCAATACATAAATAATTGAAATTAGGTATATACAATAGCCGATTGACACAGTAACCGATAACAAGCTAGAAAGATCTGTTCAGTTTTCGATTGAAGTGACTAACTGGCAATGAAGTTAAATTTAACCAAGTGAAACAGTACACTGAAAAGATCCTTCCTAGCCACTACACGGTACACTGAAAAGATCCTTCCTAGCCACTACACGGTACACTGAAAAGATCCTTCCTAGCCACTACACGGTACACTGAAAAGATCCTTCCTAGCCACTACACGGTACACTGAAAAGAGCCTTCCTAGCCACTACACGGTACACTGAAAAGATCCTTCCTAGCCACTACACGGTACACTGAAAAGATCCTTCTTAACCACTACACGGTACACTGAAAAGATCCTTCCTAGCCATTACACAGTACACTGAAAAGATCCTTCCTAGCCACTACACGGTACACTGAAAAGATGCATCCTAGCCATTACACGGTACACTGGAAAGATCCTTCCTAGCCACTACACGGTACACTGCAAAGATCCTTCCTAGCCACTACACGGTACACTGGAAAGATCCTTCCTAGCCACTACACGGTACACTGAAAAGATGCATCCTAGCCATTACACGGTACACTGGAAAGATCCTTCCTAGCCACTACACGGTACACTGCAAAGATCCTTCCTAGCCACTTCACAGTACACTGAAAAGATCCTTCCTAGCCACTACACGGTACACAGAAAAGATCCTTCCTAGCCACTACACGGTACACTGAGATAGGGCTCTACAATCTAAATATATACCTCCCCAGTAAATTGCGTTAAGTACAAATTCTACCATCGAATTATTAATATACATTATATGTATGTGTAGTTGAATTTGATTCAAGTGAATTTCAATTTGATCCAAGTGATTTTCTCAGTGAATTTCAATTTGATACAAGTGAATTTCAATTTGATCCAAGTGATTTTCAATTTAATCCTTGTGATTCTCAATTTGATCTCAGTGAATTTCAATTTAATCCAAGTGAATTTCAATTCGGTCCTAGTGATTGTTAATTTGATCCAAGTGAATTTCAATTTGATCCTAGTGAATTTCTATTTGATTCTAGTGTTTTTCAATCTGATCACAGTTAATTTCTATTTGATCCAAATGAATTTCAATTAGATCCAAGTGAATTTCAACTTGATCCAAGTCAATTTCAAATTGATCTAATTAAATTTCAATTTGATCCAAATGAATTTCAATATGATCCAAGTGAATTTCAATTTGATCCAAGTGAATTTCAATTTGATCCAAGTGAATTTCAATTTGATCCAAGTGAATTTCAAATTGATCTAATTGAATTTCAATTTGATCCAAATGGATTTCAATATGATCCAAGTGAATTTCAATTTGATCCAAGTGAATTTCAATTTGATCCAAGTGAATTTCAATTTGATCCAAGTGAATTTCAAATTGAATTAATTGAATTTCAATTTGATCCAAATGAATTTCAATTTGATCTAAGTGAATTTCAATTTGATACAAGTGAATTTCAACTTGATCTAATTGAATTTCAATTTGATCTAATTGAATTTCAATTTGATCCAAGTGAATTTCAATTTGATCCAAGTGAATTTCAATTTGATCCAAGTGAATTTCAATTTGATCCAAGTGAATTTCAATTTGATCCAAGTGAATTTCAATTTGATCCAAGTGAATTTCAATTTGATTCAAGTGAATTTCAATTTGATCCAAGTGAATTTCAATTTGATCCAAGTGAATTTCAATTTGATCCAAGTGAATTTCTATTTGATCCAAGTGATTTTCAATTTGTTCCTAGTGAATTTCAATTTGATCCCAGTAAATTTCTATTTGATCAAGTGATTTTCAATTTGATCCAAATGAATTTCAATTTGATCTAAGTGAATTTCAATTTGATACAAGTGAATTTCAACTTGATCTAATTGAATTTCAATTTGATCTAATTGAATTTCAATTTGATCCAAGTGAATTTCAATTTGATCCAAGTGAATTTCAATTTGATCCAAGTGAATTTCAATTTGATCCAAGTGAATTTCAATTTGATCCAAGTGAATTTCAATTTGATCCAAGTGAATTTCAATTTGATTCAAGTGAATTTCAATTTGATCCAAGTGAATTTCAATTTGATCCAAGTGAATTTCAATTTGATCCAAGTGAATTTCTATTTGATCCAAGTGATTTTCAATTTGTTCCTAGTGAATTTCAATTTGATCCCAGTAAATTTCTATTTGATCAAGTGATTTTCAATTTGATCCAAGTGAATTTCAATTTGATCTAAGCGAAATTAATTGAATTTGACCAAATTTTTGAAATTTAATGAGATGTTTGAAAATATTTTGTCAATCCGATACTTCACAAAATAATTAATTACATACAATTCATTAGTACAAACTAAGTGATTTAGTTATTTCGTTCGTTACGCTTCCATTAATTGCATATAAACAAATATGGTAACATAGGATACTGAAAACCCGACGTTTTATTTGATCACTCAACCACCGGTGACGATTATCCGCATTTTTTCAGCCCAATTTTTTTAACATTCGTAATTTATCCGGTTGTGTATTTGTTTGTTGAAAAAGTTCGAAGCAGTAAAATTAAACATAAAATTCAATTTCATTATATTGAAAATAGTCCGGATTACAAAAATAAAAATAACGGAAACATTCGGAAAACAAAAGTAAAAGTTTGGGAAGAAAAACAAATACCGGAAATATCCAGAAGAAAACGAAACCGAATAATAATTAAAAAGAAAACGGATAATAAAGAATACGTATATTTTATTCAATATCCAAATTGTTTTTCCCGGATTTTTGTTATGGGTAATTGAAAACAATATCTGAAAAATAACAGATCCGGGAAAAATCTAATTCGAATAAATAAGATAAAATATATCCTTAGATTAAATTCAATTTCATAAGGATAAAATTTAATTAGGATCCATTTAATTAGGATCCATTTAATTAGGATCCATTTAATTAGGATCCATTTAATTGGAATCCATTTAATTGGAATCCATTTAATTAGAATCCATTTAATTAGGATCCATTTAATTAGTATCCATTAAATTAGAATCCATTTAATTAGGATCCATTTAATTGGAATCCATTTAATTAGAATCCATTTAATTAGGATCCATTTAATTAGTATCCATTTAATTAGTATCCATTTAATTAGAATCCATTTAATTAGTATCCATTTAATTGGAATCCATTTAATTGGAATCCATTTAATTAGAATCCATTTAATTAGGATCCATTTAATTAGTATTCATTAAATTAGAATCCATTTAATTAGGATCCATTTAATTGGAATCCATTTAATTAGAATCCATTTAATTAGGATCCATTTAATTAGTATCCATTTAATTAGAATCCATTTAATTAGGATCCATTTAATTAGTATCCATTTAATTAGAATCCATTTAATTAGGATCCATTTAATTGGAATCCATTTAATTAGAATCCATTTAATTGGAATCCATTTAATTAGGATCCCATTTAATTAGGATCCATTTAATTAGGATCCATTTAATTGGAAACCATTTAATTAGGATCCATTTAATTAGGATCCATTTAATTAGGATCCATTTAATTAGGATCCATTTAATTAGGATCCATTTAATTGGAATCCATTTAATTAGGATCCATTTAATTAGGATCCATTTAATTAGGATCCATTTAATTAGAATCCATTTAATTGGAATCCATTTAATTGGAATCCATTTAATTGGAATCCATTTAATTAGAATCCATTTAATTAGGATCCATTTAATTAGGATCCATTTAATTGGAATCCATTTAATTGGAATCCATTTAATTGGAATCCATTTAATTGGAATCCATTTAATTGGAATCCATTTAATTAGTATCCATTAAATTAGAATCCATTTAATTGGAATCCATTTAATTGGAATCCATTTAATTAGGATCCATTTAATTAGGATCCATTTAATTGGAATCCATTTAATTGGAATCCATTTAATTAGAATCCATTTAATTAGGATCCATTTAATTAGGATCCATTTAATTAGGATCCATTTAATTAGGATCCATTTAATTAGAATCCATTTAATTGGAATCCATTTAATTGGAATCCATTTAATTGGAATCCATTTAATTAGAATCCATTTAATTAGGATCCATTTAATTAGGATCCATTTAATTGGAATCCATTTAATTGGAATCCATTTAATTGGAATCCATTTAATTGGAATCCATTTAATTAGAATCCATTTAATTAGGATCCATTTAATTAGGATCCATTTAATTGGAATCCATTTAATTGGAATCCATTTAATTAGTATCCATTAAATTAGAATCCATTTAATTGGAATCCATTTAATTGGAATCCATTTAATTAGAATCCATTTAATTAGGATCCATTTAATTAGGATCCATTTAATTAGGATCCATTTAATTAGTATCCATTAAATTAGAATCCATTTAATTAGGATCCATTTAATTAGGATCCATTTAATTAGTATCCATTAAATTAGAATCCATTTAATTGGGATCCATTTAATTAGGATCCATTTAATTAGGATCCATTTAATTAGAATCCATTTAATTAGGATCCATTTAATTAGGATCCATTTAATTAGGATCCATTTAATTAGGATCCATTTAATTAGTATCCATTTAATTAGGATCCATTTAATTAGTATCCATTTAATTGGAATCCATTTAATTGGAATCCATTTAATTAGGATCCATTTAATTAGGATCCATTTAATTAAGATCCATTTAATTAGTATCCATTTAATTAGTATCCATTTAATTAGGATCCATTTAATTAGTATCCATTTAATTAGTATCCATTTAATTAGAATCCATTTAATTAGGATCCATTTAATTAGGATCCATTTAATTAGGATCCATTTAAATGTGGATCCATTTAATTGGAATCCATTTAATTGGAATCCATTTAATTAGGATCCATTTAATTAGGATCCATTTAATTAAGATCCATTTAATTAGTATCCATTTAATTAGGATCCATTTAATTAGTATCCATTTAATTAGTATCCATTTAATTAGAATCCATTTAATTAGGATCCATTTAATTAGGATCCATTTAATTAGGATCCATTTAATTAGTATCCATTTAATTAGAATCCATTTAATTAGGATCCATTTAATTAGGATCCATTTAATTAGGATCCATTTAATTAGGATCAAATTAAACTGTAATAATTTTTATTGTATTAATTATTCAACTTTTCCAGTTATTCTTATTTAGGAATTGAATGAAAGACGTTGAATTCAGAAAAAAAAAATCAATTATAACTCATATTTCACATATAAAATATTGGAATGCACATGTATGGATTTCTAATTAATATACGAATGGATAATTTGAATAAAATTAAGAAAACATCAAATATTTTGTTCAATTTTGTTCACTTCTAAGCAAAATATTGTGAAGAATGAATATAAATTAATCAGATCATTGTCAGCTCTAGTTATATAATTAAGATCAGTAATTCTCAATCGAAAACACTTAAAATATAAAAAATCACTCTAGGCAACATCTTACAGTAAGCTAAATAAGCAATCAAATAAGCTCAAACAAAGCTTCAATCAGACACAAAAACCAAAGCAAAAAAACATGATAAATCAAAACAATTTTACTAATTTTATCCTTATAAAAACACTCCTAGAACAAAATATAAAAAAAACTAACTTTTTTCATTTAGGTTACAAGAAATTAAGGGGTGATTGATTCGAATTTCGATATTCGAATTAGGGGTAATTCGTTTGAATTTCGATCTTCGAATTAGGGGTAATTCGTTCGAATTTCAATCTTCGAATTTGGGGTAATTCGTTCGAATTTCGATCTGCAACGTAATTATTTGTTCTATTCTACTAATAAATATTCTTTGGTAAAGGCTGCAATTCTCTTCAATTAGAGAAAAAAAATATACAATATATAAAATAATATTTAAACACTACTCATTTTATTCTATCAATTCCTAAAATAAAACATTACCACACAAACAAATTATAAAATATTTTTTATAAAAAAGAAACTAATTTCTATTGTTGTATCATTAAAGGTTCTTAGAAAAATCGGTGTCGGAAAATTCGGTCTCGTTTTATAATGATATTATCAAAGAATAATTATAAAAAAAATAGAAATTATGAATACCAAAATGTGAAGTGTACAATCATGAAGTGTGCAGTACAACAAACTAGCGGAAACAACAAACTACGTAATGGTCATTTATGTTGAGAAGCCATTTATCATTCCGAGACCGAATTTCCAGACCGAAATTTTTCGGCCACCATCATTATGATATAGGAACAAAATCATACTATATATATGAACTCTGACTATTAAGTACAAACAATATTGCTATTGAAATTATGCCGAGCGGTTGGTACATGGCGTTTTATTTGAGTACCATTATTGCAATTACTTGATGAAGACGAAACCAAAGACAATTGATCGCTGTTGTTCGTGTTTCGATACTGCCTGACGACAGGTGGAGGATGAGTAACTCGTCCTGATGATATTTCCTTAACAGTTTTACTTGTGTCATTTGAAGTAACTGCTGCGGTTCTACTTCGCCTGCCTTGGATTTTAGACGAGTTTGAACTGGAGGATAACGCTGACAGAAAAGTTCGTGCGTTTCTTCGGCCGCCGAGTGAGGCGAGTGGTCCGTAAGTAGATATCAGTTTATCACGTCTGTGTACCTAAAAAAAGTGAATTAGTTAATCTGATTAAAGTTTTACTGATCCACAGGAATTAAACCTTTTTCTAGAGTGGAATAAATATTTCACGCTAAATTTACTGAATGATGCTATTGATAGAAATCTGTGGTGTAGCAATATATTTTCTCTTACCTCCACCACATATTAATTTCTGGATATTTGTGACCTAGTCTAAGTTAACACCTTCTCCCACAACTCACTTTTTGATGTTTTGCTAGATGATCAGATCTGGAAAATCTTTTATCACAAACGTTGCATCTGTAAGGTTTGACCCCAGAATGACTTCTTTTGTGACGAGCTAGTTCATCTGAACGAGAAAATCTCCAAGTGCATCCTTCCCAGTTGCAAGCAAAAGGTTTCTCGCCAGTGTGTCGTCTAAGATGAGCCTGTAATATAGAATAAATTAAGTAAGCAAATCGCAATAATTCTACATATTAAAAACATATCAACTATACAAAATTGATATTTAAAGGTACAGTAAATAGATTAATAGATGATTGTAGCTAGTAATAGATGATATTACATCTCACCTTCAAATGTGATGATTTTGCATACATTTTTCCACAGTTTGTGTAGGTGCATTGGAAAACTTTTTCCTCCTCTTTATTGTCGGCAGCTCTGTTTGGCGGACATTTTTCAGTCTGGTGCTTGGGATTTCTGTAGATTAGAGGAATATTTGTTGCCTCTGGTGGCATCAATCTTGTTAAAGTTTGAGAATGTTTCGGGCCTGTGGCTATGTGGAATCTTGGTCTATGGGGAGGGAGGCCAAAATGTGGGAAGTTTTGATAATGTGGAAATGGGTGAAGAACATGTTGGTGATGATTATTAAATGGATGTACTCCATTAGCTGGAATTGGAGGAATTCTGTTCTCCAATTTATTAGTGTAATCATGACCAGATAATGAAACGTTGAACGGTAAGGTACTATGGTGATGGATCACTGGTTTTCCATCATAAGTGTTGCCTATTCTAGGGATCATTTCGTTCGGTACGTTTTGTCTATGTGTGGTTTGGTATAATTTATTGCTGAATTCAGAATAATTAGTTGCTCGCGAAAAATTTGAATTGAGATCTCCATGATTCTTGGAAATATCTTCAGGGAAACCTGCCAATTCATCCATTCCAATATCTAACAATGGTAACTCTGATGTAGGAGGTAATAGATCAGGTATTGGGAAAGAATTGTCTGAATTAAAATAACTGGGAGTTTGTTCCGAGAATATAGCTGGTACTAAGGCAGAGCCAAGAGTTGGAGATACTGGTACTGGTGAACCAGGACTTGACTTGTCAGTAATTCGATCCAAAAATGATGAACCATTATCGGTTTCTTCCTTCTTTGATATCGTGTTCAATGAATCACTCCAATCTAAACTATCAAGGTCGAGCTCTTCAATATCATCATCTGTTAAATGAAAAATAGATAATTATTATATATATTTCTGGAGAAGTAACATGCATTATAGTGTCATTGGTTGACATATTTTTAAAGCGATTATCACTGTTCAAATTTTTCATGGTGACAGTATACATGAGCTGTTCTTTATCTATAAGTGTTTCCGTTACATGTTGATGATGCATGAAACAAATTTAATTAATTTAGTATGTATCTAAAAATCTCAAAGAAACATTGCAATTGTTCATTATGGTGGTTTCTGTTGTAATTCTCTTAAATGGAATAAATCTCACCTTGCTGATTCATTGCTGTGATATATGAAGATTTGGCCGTTACCATGTGGAAAAGCTCATCAATTGCTGCATTGTCAGTTGATGGCGAATTTGGGGACTGTTCGAGATTGGTTTGATCATCTTGAAGAAAAAGAGAATCGGAACTCGAGGAAGGGGTAAGTGCTGTTGGCAATTCAAGTGGAGTGGGTGATCCGTCACCCATGTTGACCACGTTCTCGGTCTCCGAAAAAGCTTCTTTCAAAAACTCATCTATTTCAGATATATCCGTATCAAACGAATAATATCCGTTTTCATAAGACTTTTGTACTTTAGGAAAATGTGTCGAATCGTGATTCAAAGTTTGTAATCCAGTACTGTTCATATTTTCTGACTGATCTTCTTTCGAAAAATATTCTGCATTTTGATATGGTTGTTGAGACTCTGGTGAAATAGGTGGGGATATCATTTCATAAATTGATGGACAGGTAATAGCAGTTTGATCACTAGAAACGGTTGACATATCAACTGAGTTTTCATTTTCATTGGTAGACGAACTGGGCGGTGAAATTAGAAATGGAAAAGAATCGTTGAAATTCTCAAGATCACTTGGCAAATCTTCTATCGGAGAATGAAGAGATTTTGATGCTTCGTACTCAAAATCTTGAGTATTTTCTTTCATTTCACAATGATTGGTATCCAGTAACATCTCATCAAAGTGCTCGTTTCCATCTTCGTTTGAATTTTTATTAGCCATCTTCAATTCGGAGATTGTCGAATCCGCCCAACAATCTCTCACTTGAGGTAGCAATGCATCCATAGTCTAGAAGGCAAATACAGAACAAATTAAATCGACTACATCCTAAGTGTATGATAATGAGCTATAGGGCATGCATCAATGAGTTCATAGAAATTCCTGTACAGCATGAGCTTGGCGCCGAGTAGGCTCACCAGTGTCATAGGATCTATTGTTTGTTTAAATGGTGATGCAAGTAACTTGATAAGTAGCTAGTGTTTGGTTACAAAATAATAACCATATTGGTATTGTTTAGGTGGCGTAATTACTCTTTTCTTTTCACAAATGCTCTATTATATTTTACAGATCGATTTTTAATAAATATTGAATATTTACTTTATTAAATTTAATCTGATTTCGAGACCGATAGCGTTATTGAAATTACTTGCATACATTTTTATTTAATCATTTAATTTAGAGATGTTAGAATTCTACAGTAAACAACGGGCCCTACATTAGATATTATTATGTAATAAATAAATACAATTATTATTGTAAGGTGATATTTTCATTCATTAGAATATAACATTTATAATAACTCTATCTTACAACATCAGCCACCAATTAATTGTGATTTATTAACGATGGAGCTCGTCACAACTACATGGATTCTGATAAGTTCCACTTAGTCATTTTATCAACTGTATTGGTGTACCGGAACACGATTACAGAGTCTATTTTGCCAACAGCTTCTATGACAAACACACTGAACACATTTCTAAACCAGATAACGGGGATACATAAATTTAACGTTAATCATTATAATTGGTAAAAATGCAAAGTTTACGAGGTTGATATTCTCTTACCGGAAGGTGTTATCTTTTTTGTTGAAAAAAAATATTTCCAAATGATAAAAAAGGTGTGAAGTTCGTTAGTGAAATACATTGAATTTTGTTGGAAAATTTGGTTGAAATAATTCATACGTCGCTAAATACTTTAATAATTATCCGCATTATAAGTATTTTTTGTATTATTAAAACTGTGTTTTGTTTACTTTAGAAACAAAATAATTATTAATTAGATTATTTCATAACTGATTAATTTTATAAGTTCTCGTAATTGCAAAAATATAAAAAATTATTCAAAATAATGTTTTTTTAAAATAAAATTGGGAATTGATTGATAAAATGTAATATATTAAATTTCATTACATTTCAAAACATTTTTAAAAAACCAAAAATATATTAAAATTCCAAAAATCCTCACCTTCAAAATTCCAAATTAAATCACATATAATCACTCGAGGTGAACTCCTCAAAGAAGTATAATTATTATTGTTACTCTCAGATTCCCTGCTTTTAACCGCATCCATTAGGCTACTAAAGGCAATTAACTCTGTGATTTCGATACTAGAAGCAAAAGTGATCTGGCGGGTGCCCGTAAAGACTGTTTAGTGCGCATGCGCAGCACTCTGACCAATCAGGAGGAACTGTTAGAGATGTAGCAACAGTCATTGGCTGGCTGTACATCAGACGCATGGTCAGGGATATTATTTATACCTAATGTAAATATTTAATACAGTATAATTGAAAAAAGGTAATAGTAAAATATAGTATATAGTAGCTAATGTACATAGTAATATGATTTCATTTTGACTAGGATAAAGATCAATAATTTATACTTTTTTATTTAACTTTAATTTCATTGTTATCATTTGTATATTTTTTATTCCATTTGTGATGGATGATCTTTTATTCAAAAAAGTATTATCATAAAAATTGGTAATTATCGATAAAAAGTTTTACCAGATTCTATTAATATCAAGTTTAATCAGAATTATATAATAATTAATCTAATAGAATTTTATAAGGTGTACTACGTTCGAATTAATTCAGCTTTTCCATATAATTAAATTTGTATCACAATTAGTCATAATTAGATTAATGTTGTTGAAATTAAATGTATTAATAATTTTTGTTTTAATTATTTAAAGAAGGTTTGCTTCTTTTTAAAAAAAAAAATTATTTAATTATACCTTTGTGCAATATTTTATTTGAAATTTACCTATAATTGATTTGTAGAATTTACATTTTTTTCGGTTGACGAATTTACATTTTTCAAATTTATATCAAATTGAAGATACACATATGGAGATAATTGAACAACTTAAAAATTGTAATTAATGATTAAGTAAGATCTTGAAAATATTTAATTGTTAAAATTATTGATCAAGCAATTTTTCTTTGATATTAATCGAAAAATGTATAATCTTATTTTCCTTTTTTTATTAACCAATACGGTAAATAGAGTTTTATCGTAAAATATCATTTTGAAATTAGCCAAGGAATTTCAGACGAAATATGGAAGATTGTACAAGATTTAAATAAAATAAAGATAGATGATCACTTTTATTGAATTCAAATTTAACCTGAATAGATAAAATACATTGCTAACCTTGTTTGGTTGTAGATGACAAGTAAAACGTGGGAAGGAACATTCACTATCACCATATAGTGTCATTTGACTTGGAAAAATAACTTGTACGTCATCGGACACCTTGTACTCGAGTGTGATTTAATCAGTTTTTGAACTAACGAGTGTCTAGCGTTAGTGGTAAAAACAAGGGGGGTGATTTTTGGGTGAATTTTTGATCTACTTGCAGGTAGGCTTAGCATAAGAAAAAATTCTGTAACATGGGCCACTTCATTGACGTAAATGTAATGATAACGATTTTAGGCGGTCTTTTCTTTTTTAATTATAGTACATTTCCATTAAAATTAACTAAGTAATTAAAATTGATTATAAAAGTATTAAATATCTTCAACGATGAACTATTATTCAAAAATCCAATGGCAGTTTAACATAAAACAATATTATAGTCAATTGCTTTCCGTCAGACAAACCTTAAAAAAGTCCTGACGATAATAGGAAATTCTTACATGCCATCCGATGAAATACGATGGTAATCGGTAAATTATATGGTAATCGACAATTATAGACGATCTACCACTTAATAAATTACCTTTTATGTAGTTTCCGACATGTTCACACTATTATTTAGTGAAAGCGTGAACTGCATTTTTGTTTCATGTATTTGCCGATGATCAAATTTCCTGAATGTTAAAAATTCAAAGTTAGGCATAGAGATATTCCAAAGAATTATTTTTTCCTGTTTAAGTAAGTCAATTTATTAAGCTAAAGATGTAATTTTTAATTATTTAACTTTTTTTAATTTTCATTGGATATCATTGTTCAGATTTCTGATTATCAATATTAAATAACTTTCTAACTATTTGATCAGTATTGGTTATTTATAATCGTTATTATTAATAAATATCAAAAGAAAGAAATTTCCTTCATTAGTATATTGAAATTTAAAAAAAAAAATGAAAAACGTGTCACTTTTAATTTGATTGAGCGATTTTAAAAATCTACAAGATTTATAAATAAATATTACTTCACTTTACATGAGACAATTACACAGTACATACAATATTAAGTATCGACATATAATTTCAAGTGGAAAGTTCCCACTAGCTTAACTTTAGCTAATATCTTTATACACCACTAATAATGAATTCAATAACTTTTAAGCAACTAAATATAATATACCCATTCAAAATTTTTTTTAGATATAATATTATTTTTATTGCTCTATGTATCAATAAAATAAATGAAATACGTAATGCTAACAAATAAGTAGCATGTGCAGATACAGAGTACTGTATCAGTATCGGGCCCTGAATTACGATACACTCAGTGTCACGTTTCATTACGTATGACCAATGCCAGGTGCCCTAAAATTACCCGATGCTTTACTTCAGGGAATATTATATCTGCAGAATTAACTAAGCAGCTTCCGTGCCTTTTCTATGCTATTGCGAATTAAACACATTTTTAAAATTGCTTTAAAAACATGCAGCTACCTCAATATTATATAATTTTATTTCACATTTTTATATCAATATTTTTTGTTTAGTTTCTTGTTTTGTTTCCTTTCGATATTTTTCTCATTTTTCTATACCGGAATTTTTCATTCAAAGGATCTAATTAATCGTATATCCTTTAATGAAACGAATAAGTAAAACGTAACTAAAATTAGTATCGAGATGAATACAACTTTCCGAATATTTAAGGAAGTGTGTAGTATATTGAACATTATTTCTATAGAAATTCACCTTATATATAAATTTTCAAAATGTGGAGAGGTAAATTTAGATCAAATTGATATATCCCTTTTATATCCTAATGCTAACTTGATCTATATTATTATTCTCTCCTATATAACTATTGCATTCGAAGCATTAAAATGAATAACTGATAAACTCTAGTCATATCTATAACAGCAAACAAGCAAATGGCTAGGTACTCGCGTCCTAGCTCCCAATCTCTCTGGTTACTATGTCGTAAGCGATATTCTCTCTTTAGTGGTGGTTGTCTACGCTTATCCCTCGTGAGCAAATCAGATATCAGTAGAGGGTAGCAGATTCACACTGATTGATTAGAAGATGCACAGATAATCCTGCCTAATTGAGTAATAGGATACTCGAGATGAAGAGGGTACAGAAATGTAGAGTTTCTGCAAGCAACAGCCAGAAACGCCATCTTTATTTTATTCAGTAGTAAAAAAAAATTTCTCATCAAAAACGCTTTTTGAATGATCTCTAAAGCAATATAATTGAATACTTTGGATAATAATTGATTGTTTTTTATTGTTCCAAGGAAGAATAAAGGGTGAACTGCATTAAATCTTCTATGGGCCCATCATCTTTTTCATACTTTAATAAAGGATCTACTTAAATAACCTGATTCAACTGTAATCAATAAACCTAATTCCTCTATATGTTCATGGTGTTCCAAATAAATTGAATCTATGTAATACAATTGCAAGATTAATTTCTTGATTCATGCTCTATTGATTTTTATCTTTGATGTAACTGCTATTAATATTCACCATCCTCTGATTTATCTGATCAAATCGGCGACTTGAAGCCTCTAACTGACATTTGGTTATCAGTCTGAATTATGAAGCATTTTGTCTTAAATAACACAATTTGTGAGCACCCATTCATTGAGTCCTAATATATAAATATCATCTAAAATCTTAATCCCATATACATTACGGTTTAATTAACCATAGATTAGGTATTTAATGTAAATATTGAACTGACGATAGGGTACTCAATAAATAAAAATTGTTTACAATATCACTGTTAGTCAAATTAAATTATGATTTTTATTGATTATTGTGACATTTTTGGTGTCTCTTTCAAATTCATGAATTTAACTAATTTAAATCAAGTGAAAATAATCACATAATTAACATTAAAGTTACTTTAGTAAAAAAGACAAGTTCCATTATTAGAGAAGAAAATTTTCAATAATAATGAAAATCTGTTCAAATATCGAGGAGGAAGATAAATTTTCAAATTTTAGAATTACTATGCTATGAGAATACATTTTATAGTAATTATAAATTGAACCGAACTTTCAAATGTTTTTTTTAAATTATACCAAGAAAGAAGGATTGTAAATCCCTACAATGACTTAAATCATGTGAATAATATCTGAAAAGAGAAGTTTAGAAGACAAAACTAAACAATGAAACAATAAGAGAAAAAGAGAAGTGTAGAAGACAAAACTAAGATAATCCACTAAATAATTCCAAGACCTAAAAAACTTACCACTATCCTTACTCATTTCCTTTCGATTTCTTCATCTAGGTTCAACTATCTTGAAAATCTCAGAGAAACCTCACGAAAAAAGTGCCATATGCTCCGTGTCGAGGGCCAACTTAGCTAATGAGGCAACGGCTTGCATTCTTAACTGCTATTTTGTCAATGAATACTTGTGATAAAGTTGGCTGATTGTGACGGTTATCAGGTGCAATCTCGGCCTCCGAAACAAAGGAGTGTAAAGTTTCCGATCGTCTAATCAGACATCGAATCGCTCACTTCCATTATCTGTGCGATAAGCATCTGTATGGTGTACTCATTTATTTAGTCAGGCTGATTCGAAATGCAATTTGGAGTACGATTTGAGAAATTAGATTCGCAACCTGGGATGTTTTCTTGTGGATGTAAGAAACTATTTAGTCGACCAGAGAAAATAATAGGTGTAGAGTTATTGAAATTTGAGTAGAATATTCTCTCAATCTTCAATAGCCATACTTTTTAAACTGGGCTATTATTTTAACTGTGATATTATCATGAATTGGAGACTAAAATTTGAATATTTGAGTACATTTATCACACTCAATTAAATACTTATTCAGAAGTTACCATTTTAAAGAATCGCGAGAAAAACAATCTAGTATTACATGGCATCATATTTGCTATTTATTTTTCATTTTTAGATTCAATTTGAACTTGTTAATCGTTATAGTAAGGTAAGCCGTAACAGCTATAGATCGTTATGTAATTTCTAGTAAATCATTCTACCTACAATAGTGTAGCCAGTATATCGTTCTCAGAGTTTGAATTGTTTCATTAAATTATAATCGTGTTTAATTCTGTTGGTCAGTTCGTTATATAATTTCTTGTTATACATTCTGTACGTGGCACGAGCCAGTAGTCACCGGTCTTCAAAATATAACAGCGACAATTTGATCATAGCAATGACTTGCACATCAGACAGTATTATGCTATGAGTGCCATTATCAGTGTTTATCTCCTTATCAGTTTGTAATATTGGTACTTGCATGACTTTTTAATCTAGCCAGAGAGGATGCCAATAGAAATTTATGTTAGGGTGAGTAATGATGCGTTCTGGTATATATTTTAATCATGTGAGATGTACATCATCTTATGAGATTCAAAACAGTCCTTAAAAAACTGACAGTTAAAATTTTAACAGTAGGCTTAAAAATCTCGTTTTTCCATAAAATTTCCAATAGCAATTTTTCTAGAGTTATTGTTGAGGAAATATAATTCAAATTACAATAAACTCTAATCATAATTTGTCGAATAAAATTTTTTAAGATAAAAAAATTATGATATCACAAGTTAAATTATTAATAACATTCAAAATATCATATAGGTTAGCTGATAATATGAACTTACATAGAGTATCATAAACATAAAGACTGACTGCCCATTGTCGCCATATTATATCTCCTGCTAAATAAGATAATCCTCTCCTCCTTCGAGAGTAACCTAACACTTGAAGCAACTCTCAAGGCACGTGCCCAGTACTTACCTTCCTACTGTTAGAGCCATGAAGAACTCTTTGTGTCCTCGAGCTAGTGGCTTATGCTGTAACTCGAGACTATAAATACTATGAAATCTGTAAGAGTAGTGAAGATAGCCAATAGATTTGCCTTTTGGAATGATAATAGAAGTATATATTCTCCTTGTTTAATCTTTTAAAGAATAAATATATTTATGGTTGTAGGTTAAAAAGAACTCTCTTTTTTCTTCTATGACCCACAATTATTTTCTTCACAGGAAACCTTTCTGGCTTAAGAACCACTATATCTGCAGTTAACTATAAGTTATATATTTTGAATTATTTATGTTGTTTTACGTAATTTAGAAGCTAGTAATTGAATATGGATGTTCAACTTGGATATATTAATATTTTCGTCAATTAATTATACCCGAATTTCTTCTTCGCTAATCCTTGTCTGTGGCTGAATACTACATCTTAAAACCTCGCAAAAATTACACACAGTGGCATCATTCATTTACGCCTAACAGATTAAAACTTTGTTACATAATATATTTATTTTTTAAGGTATCGAATATAGTCTTCTCTAATTATTTATCATTGGCTACTGCCCAAATCTACATAGTAAATGCTAATAAATCTTGATTACTATGGACACTCTATATGCTTTCACACTTGATTAATTCAATATTAAATACAAGAGCCTCCTAACACACTTCTGCTGTAAATTATAAGGCACACGATAGATAGCTAGTGAGTTTACGAGATTTGAACAAACAATTTTTTTATAACACAACAAAAAGAAACAATTAGAAAACCGTCGTTATCTAGAAGATTGCTGACACATTTTAATTGCTAATAATTAATGGTTATCTAATTATTCAAGTAAGAGAACGTCGTAATAATGGGACCCAATCAGTTTCAGGAAGCATGGGTTAACTTGGTTTATAGACCAATCTGACCATTAGAAGTTTTAAATTGAATTATGTTTAAACCTATTTCCTGAGCACGATGTGTGTCCGATCATTACAATATTAGCATATAGTATTGTAGATTAATTGAAATACAGAAAATTAGCTCATTTTCTGTCTTATGAACATCTGTTTCTAGTAATCGTCATAATCGTCTTCTTCACCGTCTACGTAGTGTGCGCTGAGCTCTACCTCGTTGTAGTCCATTTCAAGGGCGGCCAAATTTTCCCTGGCTTCTGCAAATTCACCTGACGGAATAGAAAAAGAATGATATTAACAAGAAAAAATATGAGGGATATAGAATATTAAGTGGGGTTCCCCCTTGATATTCCATGGTAACTCCATAAAATATTATGTATTTATCCTTTCGGAGCATACAGAAAAAGGTTATATTAACTTATTTATCTGCATCATGGAGCCGGTACGCAATAGGAACAGATTTTTTTTTTATTCGACACAACAGTCAACAGGCAGGAAAAAGTGCAATACTTGTCTCACTTGGCATGACGAGAAGCTCTAAAACAAACACTATTTTCGTAAATTTAAGACATAAAAGACTAAATTTTTACTGATCATACCACATTTGAAGAAAGTGTTAACAAAAAAGGATGAATAAGTGAAATTAGTTGAAAAAAAGAGATAGTGTTGAACAATAATTATAGTTGAAAGACTTGTGACATGAGATAATGTTTTCCAACTATTTTCGAGTGCCTTCATCTACGTTCTATTTCATACTGGTGAAAAAATTTCCAATTGATAAAGAAAGTGAATACAATTCTACGTGAAATTAGAAGATCCTTTACAGTTTTAAGCTACAAGTTCATCATATTTAGTGAGAGAGATTTAAATAAATATGAATTGTAAGTCATAATTACCTTTTTTATGTGATATCTTCATAAATTTGAATGCATTTATTATGGGTTGTTAAGTATAAGAGGAAATAAAATTATCATTTTATTATGTATTTTCTTTGTTGATTATGTAATAATTAAATATAAACATCAAGAGTGAATAGAGTAATTGAATAAGTATGTGATTTATATAAATATAGTTCTTGATTTCTCTAATCGTCATCATGGTGATGATCATCGAATTCACTCTCCCCGGGCGCTTCGACCTCCAGGTAATCCATTTCGAGAGCAGCTGTGTCTTCTCGAGCTTCACTAAATTCGCCTAATGGTTAGGAAATGGTTTTCGGATTGCACAGAGGCAGGATTGAGTGAATTGGTAATAAGGATGGATTGAGTCGGATAGGCAAGATAAGAAAGAAATGGTATTTCGTCAGTGAAAGATATTGAATAGTGGCGAGATATATTCCCTATTTGAAGAAAGTTAAAATTTACAGTATAAATTACTTACCCTCTTCCATTCCCTCTCCAACGAACCAATGAACGAAAGCCCGTTTGGCGTACATAAGATCAAATTTGTGGTCGAGCCTTTGCCATGCTGTTCGAATCGCAGTCGTATTAGACAGACAACAAACAGCTCTCTCAACTTTAGCCAGATCCCCACCAGGTACAACAGTTGGCGGCTGATAGTTGATTCCGACCTAAAAAAATTATAATTTTAAGTAGTCCTGCATCAAATCTGAAATTCTAGAACTACCAATATGTTCATTAACTAACTTTAAATCCAGTAGGACACCAGTCGACGAACTTAGCCGCCTTGCTCTCTTTGATTTGGTTAATGGCCGCGTTCACATATTTAGGAATGACATCTCCACGATACAGAAGACAACAAGCCATGTACTTTCCAACCTTTGGATCACACTTCACCTGAAATAATCCTGTGTTAATTAGGTCTGAACCTAAAACATTATTTCAAATACTACTCCAATCACGTACCATCTGGTGATTCGATTCGAAGCATTTCTTCGTTATCTCTCCAACATCGTTGTTGTCATGATGAGCTCGATCTCCCGAAGTTATTGGAGCATAGGTAGCCAGAGGAAAATGAATTCTTGGATAAGGAACCAAATTTGTTTGGAATTCTGTCAAGTCCACATTCAGAGCTCCGTCAAATCGAAGGGATGCTGTGATACTGAAATTGATTTTGCGATCAAGTAAAAGTATAAATAAGATAAGATAAAATTAAGTAAACAAAAAATTATTAAAAATTATAAGTAAATTTTTTCTGAGTTAGAATCTAAAAAATTTCCAGTTTGCTACTGAAGCTCATAATTCATGTATTGGTAAATGAAAATTATTTTTATCAAAAAGAAATGATCCTATATTTACCTGGAAACCACCTGCCCGATAAGCCGATTCAAGTTAGTGTACGTTGGGCGATTTATGTTCAGTTCTCTCTTGCACAAATCGTAGATGGCTTCATTATCTACCATGAATGCTACATCAGCATGTTCCAAAGTGGTATGAGTGAAAAGAATCGAGTTGTAAGGTTCAACCACAGCAGTGGACACCTATAAAGAATATGGACAAGAATATCATATACAGTTTAAACCACAGCTTCCATATCTGTAATTTAGACCTCTCGGTTATGTTATCAAATCATTAGATCCGTAATATTCGTACCTGCGGAGCTGGATAGATTGAGAAACATAGTTTGCTTTTCTTGTCGTCTCGATAAGCCAGTTCATCCATGAGAAGAGATGCAAATCCCGAGCCAGTGCCGCCTCCAAAAGAGTGGAACAGAAGGTATCCTTGTAATCCAGAACACTGCTCTTTTTGCTTACGGATTGCTTCCATAACGCCCTCAATTTGCTCTTTGCCTGCCGAAAACACGAATTTCAAGTTTCTCATCTGGGGATATTAATTATCATAAAAAAATATTTTTACGTACCGACAGTGTAGTGTCCTCTGGCGTAGTTATTGGCTGCATCTTCCTTTCCAGTGATGAGAAAAGCAGGATGAAAGAGTTCCCTGTAAGTTCCACTACGAACTTCATCTATAATGGATTGTTGACATTTGAAACACAAATACGCAATGATATATTTCTCATTGTTCATTCCAAACAATCGAACATATTTACCAACAACAGAAGGTTCCAAGTCAACCATTATAGCTCTTGGAACGTGTTTTCCAGATCGAGTTTCACTAAAAAATGTATTGAATGAATCATCTGTGGGCATCTCTCCATTTTCATACGGTTGCAGCTGCCCATCAGGTTGAATCCCGTGCTCCAAGCAGTAAAGCTCCCAACAAGCATTCCCCATTTGGACCCCAGCCTGTCCAACATGGATGCTGATGCATTCCCTCTAACGGAAATTGAACAATTTGTTATTAATAACTACAATTTGAAATATTGATAATTGTTATAGTATTTTTTTTTCAAATCTTATTCCTTTCTGAACGTTTCACTAAGAATATAATTCGAAATTTTATTTAGTCACTGCCTTTCCAAACTGTTAGGAACGACTAATAATACTAATACACAATTATTATTTAAACATTAATATTCTTACGGTTTGATCTGGCATTTTTCAGTTAGGTATCAAAATACTCAAATATATATTTTCTCTCCTTCACTGTGGTTCAGGATATTTAAGAATTGCTCTTTTCCAGATGCTCAGAGACAGTGCCTGTATCTCTAACAACTGCTGTCGTTGCAATGGTGATACTTCACTCCTCTCGTCCTCTTCATAACCTTCGCTTTAACATTTACCTGACATTTACACAAATTCCAGGTATTGACGTTAGATCTACCAACACCATATATGAATTTACACGTATTGAGATTGGATACCAGGAACGCTGAAGTTTAGTTTCGATCAAACGTGTTTGAAAAATAAGACCAGGAACTTCTTTCAAAGGACTACTTTAAATAATTCAGGGAAGAAACAAATATATATCAACGGGAAGTTAATGGATTTATCTATTTGCTCAAATACCCTACAAGAAATTAAAAAAAATTCTGATTATCAGAAAAAATAAGCTTCATAGAAAAATGCATGACATCAAAATTTATGTATTCAAAATTTCCAACATAATTCCAACGGTGACCGGATGTTTCGTTGCTCAACGTTTCGTACCCGGACGTTTCGTTAATTGACTTTTCGTTACTAGGACGATTCGTTACCAGATTTTTCGTTTTTTACTACTATTTAAACCAATCCAATCCAATCCATTATGAATTTATACTACTTTAAACAATAAGGTTTAACATACATTTTTTTAATCTGCTAAGTAGCTGGCTATATGTTGATTATAATCAGAGGCATCAAAGATATCGAATCATATTTTATTGTCTCTGATTAGAAAAGTTAGAAGTGAAAATATCATGGACATCAATTGACGTAGAAGTTAAATCAAAATAATTCTATTTTAGTTTTCCTCACATAATCGAAAATGTGGTTCAGTTCGAAAACTCGTTTTTTTTATATTTCCGAAAATGTTTTAACGTAAGGGTAAGAATCCATTTACCAGAAAATATATACCGAAGGGAAATAACATAATGAAAAAACATAAGCTTCTGCAATTTTCCAAAGATAATAAATATAATCTAATAATAAATTAAAATAATAATATTAAAGTAAAATAATAATGAATTAAAAAAATATATAGAGTAAAAATATTAAATACACATTTACATAAATGTTTAAAATATGTGCGATTGGTATAATTTGTAGTACAATGATTCATTTGAAATTCAAAAAACTGTTCGTCCAGGAACGAAAAATCTGGAAACGAATCATCCTACTAACGATACGTCCGGTAACCAAACATCTGAGTACGAAATGTCCGGCTACGAAACGTACAGTAACGAAACGTCCTAGAACCATTTCCAACACAACTTTGCATGTTAATTAAACATCAACTCCTGACCTAAAAAGTTCTGTTTTTTAAATGTCACTACAGTAGTACGAAATAATACTTTAAATTACAGTGAACCATACAATTATTATGTATCATACTTTAAATTTGATAGAAAGTGTGTTTAATTCTTAATGTTGATAGTAGAAATAAACATACTAATCAATTCTTATATGATATCTGAATTTAAATTGATTTATAATGATGGAAAGGATAATAAAACAAAAAGTTTTAATTTTGTGAAGAAGTATAGCAAGCGAATATAGATATATAATAAACTATCTCTATTCATAATGTCGTATTTGAACAATACACTTAATCTAATTTTTCTTCTGTAACCATGTCTTATGAACTAACTAAAATATTATCTTTTACTGTATGCTTATTTTACTCTATAATACACAAGGGTGGCAGTAAATAATAATGTTCGCAAAATCTCGTACTGTAGCTATCACACCCATTGATTTATTCATTAAATGGATTTAAATTGATATGCACTACACAGTGTTTCTCAAGATTGCTCATTATTTTCTGTTTTATTATGTTCTATTCTGAGAAAAGAACGATACGACATCGAATTATTATCCTTAGTAGTCCAGGTGAATAAATAATACATGTAACTCCTTTCAGATGACTAGAATTATTATTCATTCTTACGAAAATTGACTAGAAATAGTTTAAATTTTAGAATAAAGTGTCCTGACTAAGCACCGATTTATCAGACTATTCCAGATTTTTTACTTTAAAAGAAAAAGTAAATGTTAATTATTATTAAACTTTATTATTAATTCATTTCCATGAAATACGAATTAAAATTTTAATATTATAAATTTCAATACTGTAAAACCAATGATACAGAGAACACTTATAGCAGTAAGAAATTACTATACAAATCTAAGATCTAGGGCAAGAAAATTGGTCCGTTTCACTAGTAAATATTGGAAATATTAAATCCATCGTGTTTTAGTAATCATCTTCGTCTTCATCTTCGTACTCGTCAATATCGGCACTTTCTTCAACCTCCGTGTAGTCCATTTCCAGCGCAGCCAAATCTTCTCTGGCCTCGGCAAATTCACCTGAATTAAATTTGTAATTAGTGATAACTAACCAAAATTTAAGTAAGTAGATAAAAATTTGTTCGTAACATTAGTATTCATAATTTCGAGAGATAATTTAAACTTCAACATTGAAATAATTTTTAGGTTGCGAGCTTCGAATAGTAGATTGCATTATTCATCTCAGGGAAAGAAATCAGTATTCGAAAGATTGAATCCTAATAAATATAACAACGTTTAATTCATATTTCATCCCACGAAGATCATAAAGTATATATAAATTAAAAGATCCTTTACCTTCTTCCATGCCTTCCCCTACAAACCAATGAACAAAAGCTCTCTTCGAGTACATCAGATCGAATTTGTGGTCAAGTCTTTGCCAGGCTGTCCGAATTGCTGTAGTGTTCGACAGACAGCAGACTGCTCTTTCTACTTTAGCCAAGTCTCCACTTGGAACCACGGTAGGTGGTTGGTAATTGATTCCAACCTTTGAAGTAAGTAATTAAGTTAATTTAACAATATAGCACCAACTTTAGAAATAAACCATAGCTACAGGTTACAGCACTCACAATACTGGGAAGTTGTCCAATTTGATATACTTATCATGGTCTACTGTACGAATAATGTAAGATAATTAAGTGTCCTAGTAAATTTAAGTGTCTATTCATTCTTTCACCTTGAATCCAGTTGGACACCAGTCAACAAAAGTAGCAGATTTGTTTGCTTTGATTTGGGCGATTGCTGCATTGACATCTTTAGGGATGACATCTCCTCTATAGAGAAGACAACAGGCCATGTACTTACCCGTTTGTGGGTCGCATTTCACCTGAGAATTGATGTGAATTAGTCAAGGGATGGACAATTTATTTTCATTATACTTACTATTTATGTATGGATTAAACCTTACCATCTGATGATTCGACTCAAAACACTTCTTTGTAATTTCAATGACATCATGATTGTCATGCTGGGCTCTATCAGCCGCTACAATTGGAGCGTAGGTGGCCAGAGGAAAATGAATTCGAGGATATGGGACAAGATTGGTTTGGAATTCTGTCAGGTCAACATTCAATGCACCATCAAAACGAAGCGATGCCGTGATGCTGTTAACGAACGAATTGAGATTGAATGCTAAGAAATATCGTATCTGATTTTCTATAATTGACTATTTCATTAAAAAAACTACAGCCTATCTACCTTGACACGACTTGACCAATGATTCTGTTGAGATTCGTGTACGTGGGTCTAGTTATATTTAGCTCTTTTCTGCATAAATCATAAATGGCTTCGTTGTCTACCATGAACGCGACATCAGCATGTTCCAAAGTGGTATGCGTGAACAAGATAGAGTTGTATGGCTCCACTACAGCTGTTGAAACCTGAAATACATTTTCGTTAGCAGATGCGCCATGCATAATTTTCTGGTCAACCAATAATTTACCGAATAATTATTCGATTTACAAACCTGAGGAGCTGGATAAATAGAGAAGCACAACTTGCTCTTCTTTCCAAAATCGGCGCTCAAGTTTTCCATAAGGAGAGATGCAAACCCGGATCCAGTTCCTCCACCAAAGGAATGGAAGATGAGGAAACCTTGAAGTCCCATGCAAGGTTCTGACAGTTTCTTTATTTTGTCTCTTACATTCTCGATCTGCTCCTTGCCTGTATTATATGGATAAATAATTCAGTTAACCCTAGTAACCTAGCCTTCAAAAATTTATCCCCTAATCTAGCTGCCGGCGCGGCTGCACCATGCAGTCCTCACTAAAACTCTTATAAAATCAGAACCAATTGACTTCTCGACACTTTTTCTTCACAAAAACTTGTACTTGATATTTGCACATCCATTGATAATAGACAAAGAATAATTTTCCATTTCAAATAAAATTAACAAGAGAAATAATTAATTGTATGGGCGGGGCTTTCCACTCTCTAAGGAGCTTGATGTGCGCAAATATTCTCGCACATCTAACCAATCAGGTAAGGGTTACAGTTAACCGATTATAGTGAGAAATTCACCCTCGTGTATTCAAACACTCTAGTGCATCTCAAGACTGGAGAGAGCTCAGAGAGATCATAATATTCTCCTAATATTTGAATAAATGCTCATAATATGAGTATCTTTTCTTTATCACCTTCGTTTTTGTCTAATCGTATGTAATTATGTGAAGAAGTAGAAGTCATGAAAAAACATCTTCTAAATCAGTTTAAAACTAAAGCTAATATTATTTTCCCTTGAGAACTGGTGCAACCGCGCTAGCGGCCAGGTTACTACCCAATTGAAAATAGGAGCAGGTTAGAGGCAGTGGTTAAGCCGATCGGTTTAGTCACCGGGCAGTCAGGAGCAGCGAGAGCGCAGCTTGAGAGCCAAACTGACCGCTTTGGGGGCTAATTCTACTCCGGCGTAACTGCGCAGGACTACTCTGGGTACCTGCTCCTATTTGCCTAGCGCGCTGCCTAACTGCGGATGTGCGGCCCTTAGCCATGACTGCTATAATAGTAATATAATATTACAGTTGTGGCTACGGGGCGCTCATCCGCAGAGAGTGCTCTTGGGCCCTAGGCCTAGAGTAGTTCCGAGCTGTTATGGCGGAGTAGAATTTACCCCCAAAGTGGTCAGTTTGGCTCCCATGCTGCGCTCTCGCTGCTCCTTGACTGCCGTGGTGACTATTTCGATCGACTTAAGGGGAGCGTTTCATTTTCGGGTGAGCTTCTTTATTTATCGTACGATTTTTCTGAAACTTAGTAGGCAGGTGTAAAATCAAATTCTAAGACGTTTTTGGTGATGACATTTTTTCAATTTTTTTTATAGTTTTTGAGTTATTGCCACATTTTCGAGTTTTTGAGCAATTTTTCAAAGTCCTACTCCTCTTACAATTTGTGACCAATTTTCATTTTTTTTGCTTCATGACATAGCCAAATCATGTGGTAACAAAACACCCGTTGCAAATATTCAAAAATCAAAACCAGTTTTCAAAAATAGACAAAATTTTGAAAAATCATATTTTTTATCAAAAAAAACGAAAAAAATTGATTTATTTTTTTTTCTGAAAATTTTTTTCCACTTTTACAACGGGTGATTTGTAGCCTGAAGTCTTACCTTCATATAAAACGTTGAATCAGAAAAATCGGTTGAAAACTGACGGAGGAGTAGGGATTTGCCTGAGAAAAACATGAAGGTGGAGAAAAACGACTTCAAATTTTCCAATGTTTTTTACATTCCGGCATCCCCACTGTGGCATCGTAGGTTATATAACTTCATTGTTGATTTCATTGGGATTTTTGAGCTTTTTTGAGGGGGAATAAAGCACACAACACTCCACCTCGCTCAATGGCTACAGACAGACTGACCTTGGGTGGCCCGCTGCAGTCCTGCACAGCTGATCGCGTTGGTACGTTTGTACCATTTCTAGTACGAATTTCGTTGTTCTGTTTTTACAGGGTTACACATAAACTATTGAAGAATTAAAAAATGCAAAAAAACGAAATTTGAAAATTTTACCGTTTTTCAGTGAAACGCTCCCCTTAATCGCTGTCTCTAACCTGCTCCAATTTTCAATTGGGTAGTGTTAATATTATTTATCCATTGATCAGTTGAAGATATACAGTATATACGTACCAATAGTATAATGTCCTCGTGCATAGTTATTTGCAGCATCTTCTTTGCCTGTTATCAAATAATTTGGATTGAACAACTGACGGTAGGTTCCTGATCTGACTTCATCTGAGAGAAAAGTGATAATTTGGTATTACTTGACAAAGAAAATATAATTCCCTAAAAAAAATCACAAATTAATATCATGTAATGTTATATTATTATTTTATTGGATGCCATAATAAGTGTGATGAACTTACCAACGACAGTTGGTTCCAGGTCAACAAAAATGGCTCGTGGAACATGGAGTCCCTTGGAAGTTGTGCTGAAGAACGTATTGAAAGAATCATCCGGTACGTCTTCCTCAGTGACCATCTCACCGTTCGGTTGAATCCCGTGCTCCAAGCAGTAAAGCTCCCAACAAGCGTTTCCCATCTGGACCCCAGCCTGTCCAACATGGATGCTGATGCATTCTCTCTGTGAATGAATTCTAAAGCTAGTTACTTTGAAAATAACAAGATACAACTAAATAAATTTGAATACGCACTACCAGAGAAAAGAGTCACAGGAGATGATAATTTCAAAATCACAGTTTTCTAATTTCCATAAAATGAAATTCCACTAATATGCCGTCATCTATTCAGACCCATTTTAAAATATGCAAAAGAATTATAATTAATTAAGTTTCTTATTGGAAAAGTGAAATTAATAAACTTTGAAAAATATATTATATTATAGATAAGTGTCAATATAGGGATAAAATTATATTATAGATAAGTAACAATATTATAGACAAGTGTTAATATTATAAATACTCACTAAAGTAGATCTATTCATAATAATATATATTCAAAGCATCAAAAAGGCGTGCAATGTGCAATGGCACACTTTATTGATCATTAACAAATGATTCCTATGCGTGCGTGCATAATTAAGTAAATTCAATCCTTTGATTGATTACTATAATATTGATTACTTTTATGTTACATAATAAATAAAATATTGTGGGTGCTAAAGCGTAGTTTCCAATGTATAGATAAATATTGTTCATATATACTCAGTTTTATCATAACCGATCAAAAGCACAACATAATTATTATTAGTCCAAAGTTTGCACCAAATTATATGTTAGAATCTCTTTAAAATGATTCCTTTTAGTATCAGTTCTTATAGTGACTGACGATATCTGCAATTATGTTTGTTAATATGTCTTTATTTTCCTCAATTATCTATCTATGCAATTACACGGCTATTACTTTAAATACTATCAATAAACTATCTATCGTACTTTTAGAAGCTGACATGATAGTCATCATAAACAGTAGTTCACTTATTTAATTCTGACTAGTCATTATAGAAATTTAATGCTTTGATAAATTAATTTTTCTACATTTTAGCCCGAACAGTTTCTTTGAACTTATAAAAGCGCATGAAATATTATATTTTTTAAATTTTGTCTATGTGTTTTTGTACTTTTTATATAGGTATAAATTATAATTGTTTTAAAATTTGTAATAATTTTTTTCAATAAAGAATGAATAAATAAATAAATAAGATACGGGTACTTCAGATTTGAAGGGGATAATTTTCCTTCAAAGTGAATGAAAAATCTTAAACATTCAGGTTTTTCACGTTCATCCCTAAGGTTTTTTTCACAAAAGCAAAACACTTAAGTGAACCAACTTTAATTTTGATAGACTTAAGTGTTACCAGATCTTGAAAAAGTTTCAGTGCGATGCACTTTACTGTCTCAAATTATTCTTCGTTAAAATTAATGGAAGACAATTTAGTTTACATATTTTAATTACCTTGCACTGGATGTTGAGACACTAAAGTGGAAAATCACTGAAACAAATTCAATTTCTTGAATAACATAAGTATATCTTAATTACAGTTGATGTACTTAAGTGTTTCGATTTTATAACAAATCATATATAGGGTGACCGTGAACACATGAGTGTCCAACATTTTTCTCTCAGCGTATTATGTAAACAAGTAAATTAATTGTTCTAACTCTTTTCTATAGTTTAAAATATTCACTGATATACATTTCGGTTTTTTTATTCTATATATTTAAAACTTTGTGAAATATCTGTTGAAAACCGTATATAATGAAGCTAAACGTTACGTGTGTAACGAATTACCTATTCTTCCACTGATGCATTATTTATCCCACTCTAGTACCTATTCAACATAGATACCTTGCTGCCACATAGCCACAGTCTTCATTTATTAATCATGAAGATTCCATTGATTATCGTCTGCATGACTCTAGTTTGTAGCTTCTATATCCTGGTAGTAAAAATTATAATTGATTATCGTTTTCTTTTAATCGGTGATTATAATAATCAATGTTAAAAAATATTCTTCTTAATTAAGATGATAAAAGAGTGGGTATATATCAAATTTCAGGTTTCGTCGAATTCCCGAAAAAACAAATGACGATAATAACTTAAATTACGATTATTTTACATTACAATATGATTGACTTTAATAGACGATTAGCCAATAACAAATTTAACGACTAGACTATATTTACACGGTAAAACTGAGCATTATAGACCGTATAATGAATGCTTGCTTGTAGATACACATCTGATATATTAGCCATCAGATCGAATGTCCAAAAGCGTGTTAGACATAATCATAATATGTTGAAACTTTTAAATATTAATGATTACCAATACTTTAATTAGGAGCCAACCTTGCTTGCTTATCTAAAGTGTGTAATAAAATCCTTCACTATCACCAAGCTAAAACTAAGTCTTACAAGTCTTAGACAACTATATTAACGATTATATTCAATAAGAAGTAGTCATGATCATTCATTTTATAAGAATTATGTTAAAATTGATATTTAATTTCGATAGTACATAGATTAAAAATAGTCATTATTCAATCACCTCAGAAGACAAAAATATAATTAAAAACAATTTTCTCTTCTGCAAAAATGGAGCTTAACAAGTAATTGTTATGATTGTTGATATTTTTTTTAGGGTTTGATATTGATAATAAATCAATAGGTAATTTTCGTAACAGTGACTCTTTTCTCTGATAGTACATCATCAAAGTGACTCTTTTCACTGATAGTACATCATCACAGTGACTCTTTTCTCTGATAGTACATCATCACAGTGACTCTTTCCTCTGATACTACATTATCACAGTGACTCTTTTCTCTGATAGTACATCATCACAGTGACTCTTTTCTCTGATAGTACATCATCACAGTGACTCTTTTCTCCGGTAGTACATCATCACAGTGACTCTTTTCTCTGACAGTACATCATCACATTGACTCTTTTCTCTGATAGTACATCATCACAGTGACTCTTTTCTCTGATAGTACATCATCACAGTGACTCTTTTCTCTGATAGTACATCATCACAGTGACTCTTTTCTCTGATAGTACATCATCACAGTGACTTTTTTCTCTGATAGTACATCATCACAGTGACTCTTTCTCTGATAGTACATCATCACAGTGACTCTTTTCTCTGACAGTACATCATATCATTGACTTTTTTCTCTGATAGTACATCATCACAATGACTCTTTTCTCTGATAGTACATCATCACAGTGACTCTTTTCTCTGATAGTACATCATCACAGTGACTCTTTCTCTGATAGAACATCATCACAATGACTCTTTTCTCTGATAGTACATCATCACAGTGACTCTTTTCTCTGATAGTACATCATCACAGTGATTCTTTCTCTGATAGTACATCATCACAGTAACTCTTTTCTCTGATAGTACATCATCACAGTGACTGTTTTCACTGATAGTACATCATCACAGTAACTCTTTTCTCTGATAGTACATCATCACATTGACTCTTTCCTCTGATAGTACATCATCACAGTGACTCTTTTCTCTGATAGTACATCATCACAGTGACTCTTTCTCTGATAGTACATCATCACAGTGACTCTTTTCTCTGACAGTACATCATCACATTGACTCTTTTCTCTGATAGTACATCATCACAATGACTCTTTTCTCTGATAGTACATCATCACAGTGACTCTTTTCTCTGATAGTACATCATCACAGTGACTATTTCTCTGATAGTACATCATCACAGTGACTCTTTTCTCTGACAGTACATCATCACATTGACTCTTTTCTCTGATAGTACATCATCACAGTGACTCTTTTCTCTGATAGTACATCATCACAGTGACTCTTTTCTCTGATAGTACATCATCACAGTGACTCTTTTCTCTGATAGTACATCATCACAGTGACTCTTTTCTCTGACAGTACATCATCACAGTGACTATTTCTCTGATAGTACATCATCACAGTGACTCTTTTCTCTGACAGTACATCATCACATTGACTCTTTTCTCTGATAGTACATCATCACATTGACTCTTTTCTCTGATAGTACATCATCACAGTGACTCTTTTCTCTGATAGTACATCATCACATTGACTCTTTTCTCTGATAGTACATCATCACAGTGACTCTTTTCTCTGATAGTACATCATCACAGTGACTATTTCTCTGATAGTACATCATCACAGTGACTCTTTTCTCTGACAGTACATCATCACATTGACTCTTTTCTCTGATAGTACATCATCACATTGACTCTTTTCTCTGATAGTACATCATCACAGTGACTCTTTTCTCTGATAGTACATCATCACATTGACTCTTTTCTCTGATAGTACATCATCACAGTGACTCTTTTCTCTGATAGTACATCATCACAGTGACTCTTTTCTCTGATAGTACATCATCACAGTGACTCTTTTCACAAGGTTGTTCTACACTTATTATCACTATCACAATTAGTTACATGTGACACTTCAGTCCATTCTGTAGCTCTTTTCTTTAAGAGTTATGAGAGTATATCCTTTGTTGTGAAAATCACTTTATTGACTAGTTGGCAACACAAGGATTACACTCGGTAAGGAAATACATTCTTCCGATCCTCTCCTTCCTATAGTGTTATTCTATAGCAACAGGAAACATATAAACTCTTCTCTCTCAATCTATTATTTAGAAGACAATATGTGCATTAATAATAATATCATTTTTTATCAATATATTAGTTACAGCAATTTTTCATTGACTTTTTTTCTTGTACTAGTTGATATCGTATCAAAAACTGAAGTTGTACCCCTCTAATCTAAATAAATAATTTATAAATATATTCTGTTTAGTTACAGCAGAAATCGTATTTTCATTCAGGTCTCAGCAAAAGAATAAAATGTGGTAAATGTGATTGAATACGTGAGTGATAAAATACTTTAGCATTCAGGTTACTGTGTCACTCAATAATAACATTATTGTGGTGAAAAATGTAAGTAGAATCTAGGAAATACATGCATACACTCAAAACAATATAAAGTATTCTTACCTTAACTGACGTCATAACTGATTAATATTAATTAAGAGTTTTTCGACGGATTTACCAACTCTATGCCGTAAAAATAGTAATATAACCGTATTGGTCACGATTTAATGGCTTACCCTTAGACTATGTAAAATATACTCGAGATTCATAATTCCCAGCCAATTGAAGATATGGTTATCAACAATATCTATTTCAAATAATTGCATTCAATAGGTTTCAAGCTTTCATTTGTAAACGATTTGTACGATTTATTTGTAAAAAATTGTACGTTCAACAACTCGTACGCTTTGTTCACCGGACACTAGGATACGACATGGACGCCTGACTCACACTGTGCTCACTACATTTAACATCTGGAATCGACTAATGGTCTCCTCCATGTGTAACCAATTGCCAGCCCGGTACCTACTAAGCCGAGTGTTAGTATGGCATTGCATGTTTAACAACAGTAATGCATAAAATGAAGTGGCAAACCTGGACACAAGCTAGTGAAGTAGAGTTTTGAACCTTCTTGACGTGATTATGAAATTCTCGTCTATTTCGTCCCTGGTTCAAAATCATACAGGTTCGATTTTAAAACTTTTACATTTTTATTTCTAGGGATAACGTGTGTTATACTTTTGTGAAATAATGAAGAGTAAAACAATAATTATTAATAGATTAAATTCATTCGTTAAGGAAAATATTTTAATATTATGTACAAGATTCCATGTAGATTGCGAAATATTCTTTTTCGAATTTCTCCATTTTGAAATCGTATTATCAATATTATCGAATTTTATAATATAGAATGTTTATATGACCTGACATATTTTTTTGAAACTATAGATACATAATAAATATTATTAATTAAACCTCATATAAATTATACATCAAACTCATATAAAAAAATGTTGTGAGGCTGTAGAAAAATAATTCCTATTTCTTATTCTTTAGGGATCCTTTTTTATGAACTTTTCATAATATGATAAAAATCATAAAACTTAATTAGTAATGAAACTAACTGATTTTCTGTTAAAATATATTTCAAACATTTTGTTTAAATGTATTCCAAAATAGCAAAATGTTTGTGCATCCTTGTTCAAATATTGTAACAATATTTGAAACAATATTTATAATATTGTAACAATATGTGCAATATTGTAACAATATTTGCAATATTGTAACAATATTTGCAATATTGTTACAATATTTGCAATATTGTAACAATATTTGCAATATTGTAACAATATTTGCAATATTGTAACAATATTTGCAATATTGTAACAATATTTGCAATATTGTAACAATATTTGCAATATTGTAACAATATTTGCAATATTGTTACAATATTTGCAATATTGTTACAATATTTGCAATATTGTAACAATATTTGCAATATTGTAACAATATTTGCAATACTGTAACAATATTTGCAATACTGTAACAATATTTGCAATACTGTAACAATATTTGCAATATTGTAACAATATTTGCAATATTGTAACAATATTTGCAATACTGTAACAATATTTGCAATACTGTAACAATATTTGCAATATTGTAACAATATTTGCAATACTGTAACAATATTTGCAATACTGTAACAATATTTGCAATACTGTAACAATATTTGCAATACTGTAACAATATTTGCAATACTGTAACAATATTTGCAATACTGTAACAATATTTGCAATATTGTAACAATATTTGGATAATGGTGTACAAATAGTTTCACACATATCATATTTACGGGAGAACTACATTCTAGGTAGCAATGTTCTAACATTGTCCCAATGCTCCAAAAAATTGTTCACCGGATATTTTTCTACCTATCAGTTTGTGGAAAAAATCTTTGTGTATATTTACCATATACACAAATGACCGGGGATCAAATGATATGGGGATCAAATGACCGGGGATCAATTGACCGGCCACCATTTACCATGTTTGTAATATATCACTACAATCTATGGAGATTAAAGTACTGAGAATGGGAATCATTTTAGTTTAACTTAATATCAAATCATTTAAGGTATTGAAAGTACGTATATATTCATCATCTCCAACACATATAAAATTTTATCACGGGCACTCTTAGAGCGCATACTTTCGCCACCGCTTCTATATGACATAGCCTTATAACAATCCGTGAGTTATAAATGACCTTGACCTTTGCCCTGCTCGCTCCTAAAATCTAATAGACTGTTTCCTGGATAATGAGCAATGACCAATCGTCTCACCAAATTTCAGGCAATTTGGTTGAATACTTTTTGAGTTAATGAGTTTTAAATAACCTTGACCTTTGACCCTATCGCTCCCAAAATATATTCAAATGGATCCTGAGTAATTAGTAGGGTTGTGACATTTTGTAAATTATATGCTCTAAAAATATAAATTCCATGTAATCCTTAGCGCGACATGAAAAATATTGTGTAGAACCCTCCTAGTTTAGCGATAGGAAGTTTCAATACCCTAAATTTTGATGTCGTTTATAACATTCATGGAGTTTATAGTTTTAAGAGCATATTTTTACAAAATGTCACAACCCTAGTAATAACCAATCGTTCCATCAAATTTCATACAATTTGGTCGAATACTTTGGTCGAACAAGCATTCAAAGCGGGCATACCTTCACCGCAACATGTAAATGACATCGACTCTGCCAAAAAAAAGGGTTATATATGACCTTGAACTTTTACCCGAACACTCGCAATACCTATCAAAAGGTTCCTGGATAATGACCAATCGTCCCACTCGATATCAGGCAATTTGGTTAAATAATTTAATTTGAATAATAAGATTACAAATAATTCCGATCAAAACATAACTTTCTGTAAATTTTAGTTAATAAGATAAAAAAAGTATTAAAAACATTTCCAGATTTATTCTAAAATATAATTCTGCTCCACAATTTATTGCAACAGTGTAATTGCTTTCACTATATATCGATTTCAATTAATTTTATATTAATAAATATATGCAAATTTCAGGAATCAATTGGAGTACAATCTCAACCTGGAATTTGAGGAAATAACGAATATTGCAACCTATATTTTATCGTTCCATTTCTACAACGAAATTCACGAACTGATTAATTCATAAAAGATATTTAATAAACTTTAAATTTTATATTTATTAATCTCAACTTATTTTTATTTATAGTGAAACATTCAAAAAGGAATTATATTTATTTAATCATTTTCACGTTTTGTCTTTGAAACCTTTAATATTTTCTTTGACTTACCTGCCTCATAGCTATAATATATATTTAAAATAACAGATAACTATATATAAGAAATAGTATCCTTTTTTATATGATAATAAGTATTAATAATTGATTTAATTCTTTATATAAATACTCGCCACGCTAAAATTAAGAAAAAATCACAGAAAATGGTGAATATTTTAAAAAAAGTGTCTTTTTGGAAATGAGATTTTTAGTTTGAAATGTATTTTAAATTGAACCGAATTGCACTTTCATTGAATTGCAAGGCAATCTAACACCTTTTACCGCATTACCGAACACTCTGGAATAAACTGATTGTGGTCTAAAATAGGTACCAGCTGAAAACCTAACTACCTAATCTGAGAGATCTAATGTACAGTCGTGTTTAAGATTGCACTACGCTGCTATGACCGAAATTTCGTGGTCGCCAATCGTACAACTTTGATCACCGATTATAATTAATGAAAAAGAATCATCTATTTAAGACGATAATATTTTAGACGGAAAGCCAATTATTATTTATCATAATATTAAACTCTTTAAAATCAAACCTCTTTCGTCGGACATTCTACTATTCCTGACAATATAGCTTGAAATTTTGATATTTTTCAATAAAATACCATCAAAATTTACTGTAATGAACAATAACAGACGATCTACCAATTATATTTTTTTTTTGCTCGGTTTCCCAAGAAAAAAAAATTTTGTCTGAGACAGTTTTACGTCATTTTTAAATCTCCGAACACTGATAGGTTACAAAATATTTCCATTGACCCCCATTCTCAACGTATCCACCCCTCCCATTGGCTCAGCAGTGATGACGTCATAATATAACTACCATCGATTCAAGATGGCGTCCTCCATAAACCAGATTATATTTTCGAATAGCTGCAGATTTTATCCTCTTTTTGTGATTCTATTTGTTGAATATTAATCATTTTGACTGTTGAATAATACAGTAGAACTCCTCTATAATAAAATCCTCTATAGTGAAATTATAGTCATGAGTAAGGAAGTAGCTACAATAGTGCACAAATTTTCTTTAGTCTCCCATAACATGGCCATTAGTTTTCTAAAACTGATAGCCGTTCATAGCTCACTAAAGAAAATTTGTTCACTATAGAGGCTATTTCCATACTCAGGACTCTACATTCACTATAGAGGATTTCATTATACAGCTATCGCTCTTCCTGACATTTTTAATTTATTTTTTATAATATTATTATAAAATTGCAATCCCATCATTCTATAATGTACTATCGGTCAAAGAATAACAGGTAGACGTTTTCTGATGTCGTTGACTGTATCTTGTTTGTTTACTAAATTGTTTATCGATTATACTTTGATAAAAAATATTAGAAAATATAGGAATATAGTTAGTTTGACAGTTTATTCTTTTATATTAAGTTCTATTTTAATTACTAACGTATTATAATATTTTAGTCTGCATTTATTTATATATTTATCATCTTGTTATTTTTTTATAACTCAAAAAGTATTCAACTAAACTAGAACGATTGGTCAATGTCATATGGTCGAAGGTCAATGTCATTTATATCTCAATAACTCAAAAATTATTCAACGATTGGTTATTAGCTAGGAACCAGTTTATTTATAAGCGACGGCGAAGGTATGCGATCTACGAGTGCTTGTCATCTAATAACTCGTGTAATTAGGTTCAAAACATATATGCATTTTAGTTTTCGACACGTCGAGTATTTAACTGTAATCGTATTGTCGACGAGCATGCAATGTGTAACTAAGGGCCCCTTCACACTTGCGTTTTCAACGCCGCCTTTAAAAAAATGCTCATAGCAAAAATTTTAGCTACAATTAATTTTAACAGAGGCGTTTTTTTTAAAGGCGGCGTTGAGAAACGCCAGTGTGAAAGGGGCCTACGCATGCTCTATCATCATGTATATCGTTCTGATCATTCTACGGTGACTTTCCTGTTCCTATAAGATTGTACCTATTGTGTAAATACTATTCTTTCTACTTAGACATATATGGTAAGTTCTTAATTATCGGTCAGGTCTACATCTTCGGACACGTAAGAAACAAATATTTAATGATTATTATTTGATTATTATTATTTTTTTTCTTACGTGTCCGAAAATGTGGACCTGACCAATAAACTTACTCTACCTGATAAAATATTCATCCACAAATCCAATTCAAATAACTCAATATAACGCTTCAGTTACCCCTAAATGTCTAGCTTCACATTTTAGCTAAAAAGATTCCATGCATTCATGATGATACCATTAACAACATACTTTAGTTCTCACATACCATGTAACATAATTCCTGTAATAGCATACGTGTGGTCAGTACATATGGATTTCCTATTGTGAGCTCAAATCATCACAGTTTTCTATGGTCAGGCTAGAACGAAAACTAGCGCATGATTTACAGGGATGACTGTAGTATTCTTTATAATGTTATTAATTTATTACTGTAACGTTGCAGTTAATATCTCTAACCTACTGTTTATTGTAATATTATCTTTACTATATATTTTGAATTACACCTTTTTCACTTGTAGTGATAAATATAAACTCAATATTACAACAAATTTAACGTTTTATCACTTTCGAAAATTGAGTAAAGTTTGTTTTAGTTGTCTTTTATTCACCTGTCATCTTGCTATTCGCATAACTCGAAAAGTCTTCAACATAATTGCCTGAAATTTTGTGGGACGATTGATCATTATCCAGGAACCAATTTACTAGACTGTGGGACCGAATAGGTCACAGGTCAAGGTCATTTATAACTCAAGGATTATTATATGGTCAATGTCATTCATAAGCAGCGACGAAGGTATGCACTCTACGAGTGTCAGTCATCTAGATTCCATTTTTTTATTAGTTGATTCTAAAAAAATTACTATTGATTATTATTCCAACAGAAACATAATTTATATGCATTAAATTACTACATAAATGTTTATAATTAAATATAATACATACTGCATGAAGAAAATATTTCACTTGATTTGAAGTTGTGTTCTGTTTAGTACTATCACCGAATTAATCCCTACACATAGTACTCGTACGAATAATATTACACTTTGTTCTCTGATAGTATAATCGATGATCAGCACTTATCCTGCTTATGTACAACTATGGCATTTATCCTGCTTATGTACAACTATGGCCTTTATCCTGCTTATGTACAACTATGACATTTATCCTGCTTATGTACAACTATGGCATTTATCCTGCTTATGTACAACTATGGCATTTATCCTGCTTATGTACAACTATGGCATTTATCCTGCTTATGTACAACTATGGCATTTATCCTGCCTAGTACCACCATGATATTTATCCTGCCTAGTACCACTATGACATTTATCCTGCCTAGTACCACTATGACATTTATCCTGCCTAGTACCACTATGACATTTATCCTGCTTATGTACCACCATGATATTTATCCTGCCTAGTACCACTATGATATTTATCCTGCCTAGTACCACTATGACATTTATCCTGCCTAGTACCACTATGACATTTATCCTGCTTATGTACAACTATGGCATTTATCCTGCTTATGTGCCACCATGACATTTATCCTGCCTAGTACCACTATGACATTTATCCTGCCTAGTACCACTAAGACATTTACTCTGCCTAGTACCATTATGACATTTATCCTGCCTAGTACCACTAAGACATTTATCCTGCCTAGTACCACTATGACATTTATCCTGCCTAGTACCACTATGACATTTATCCTGCCTAGTACCATTATGACATTTATCTTGCCTAGTACCACTATGTCATTTATCCTGCCTAGTACCATTATGACATTTATCCTGCCTAGTACCACCATGACATTTATCCTGCCTAGCACTACCATGACATTTATCCTGCCTAGTACCACTATGACATATATCCTGCCTAGTACCATTATGACATTTATCCTGCCTAGTACCACTAAGACATTTATCTTGCCTAGTACCACCATGATATTCATCCTGCCTAGTACCACCATGACATTTATCTTGCCTAGTACCACCATGACATTTATCCTGCCTAGTACTACCATGACATTTATCCTGCCTAGTACCACTATGACATTTATCCTGCCTAGTACCACCATGACATTTATCTTGCCTAGTACCACCATGGCATTTATCCTGCCTAGTACTACCATCACATTTATCCTGCCTAGTACCACCATGACATTTATCTTGCCTAGTACCACCATGACATTTATCCTGCCTAGTACCACCATGACAATTATCTTACCTAGTACCACCATGGCATTTATCCTGCCTAGTACCACCATGACATTTATCCTGCCTATTACCACTATGACATTTATCCTGCTTAGTACCACTATGACATTTATCCTGCCTAGTACCACTATGACATTTATCCTGCCTAGTACCACTATGACATTTATCCTGCCTAGTACCACTATGACATTTATCCTGCCTAGTACAACTATGACATTTATCCTGCTTAGTACCACTATGACATTTATCCTGCCTAGTACCACTATGACATTTATCCTGCCTAGTACAACTATGACATTTATCCTGCTTATGTACAACTATGACATTTATCCTGCCTAGTACCACTATGACATTTATCCTGCTTAGTACCACCATGACATTCATAACAGGGTTTATAAGGATACCATGACTTATAAATTATTAATGCAAAAATATAATCTTGCTTAACCCTTTCTTGTTTAAAAAAAACGTCTTTAAAGAAAATAACAAGAAACGGTTTCTTATGTATTAAATTAATATTCTAATTAAATTTTAATTACATTTAAATTGCATCTTAATAATTTTGGTATTCACACTTTAATGTAAATAATTCTTATTTAATGTATTTGTGATATGCTATATATAAACTAAATACTTATACATGCAATATACATTAATAAAAATAGCAATGTATCTTCATTCAAATGAAGATCGATCATACGTCTGGCAGGTTGAACAAAGTAAACCTAATATATTGATCTGGTAATGTAAAAGAATGCCTAAGATGTCGTACACTCATCACAACCATGTCTGTGAACTGAAAGGTATTTATTTTTTAATAAAGTACTGTTATATGGGTCATTTAACTGTAAAAGTTCATGGTAAATGTTATACCAATAACAATTATAACTACATAAGCTGCTCTGATTTTTTTAAATGTAAATTGATTGAGTTTAATTATATTGCATTTTAGGGGAAAAATAATGTTTTTAGATGATTTTAATTAAAGACAAAAAATTTCCATTTGAAGAATTTTAAATTTCATACCCACACCTACCAATCTACACCCACACCTACCAATCTACACCCACACCTACCAATCTATACCCACACCTACCAATCTACACCCACACCTACCAATCTATACCCACACCTACCAATCTATACCCACACCTACCAATCTATACCCACACCTACCAATCTATACCCACACCTACCAATCTACACCCACACCTACCAATCTATACCCACACCTACCAATCCACAACCACACCTACCAATCTATACCCTACCTACCAATCTATACCCACACCTACCAATCTATACCCACACCTACCAATCTATACCCACACCTACCAATCCACAACCACACCTACCAATCCACACCCACACCTACCAATTTATACCTACACCTACCTACCAATATATACCCACACCTACCAATCTATACCCACACCTACCAATCTACACCCACACCTACCAATCTATACCCACACCTACCAATCTATACCCACACCTACCAATCCACAACCACACCTACCAATCCACACCCACACCTACCAATTTATACCTACACCTACCTACCAATATATACCCACACCTACCAATCTATACCCACACCTACCAATCTATACCCACACCTACCAATCTATACCCACACCTACCACTCCACACCCACACCTACCAATCCACACCCACACCTACCAATCTATACCTACACCTACCAATCTATACCCACACCTACCAATCTATACCCACACCTACCAATCTATACCCACACCTACCAATCCACATCCACACCTACCACTCCACACCCACACCTACCAATCCACACCCACACCTACCACTCCAAACCCACACCTACCAATCTATACCTACACCTACCAATCCATAGCTCCTTACCTAATTATTTCTGAGGTCAGTCTCTAAGTAGCTGCTCGTTTTCTACCCCTAATGTCACACGGTGTGTCAGTCTGACCTGCTTTGTGTTCCAGGAATCTTAAATGACTTCAATTAAATAAGATTTATAATATTAACCCTTGACTGTTAGTAGTTAGTATGTTTTCTTGTTTTCATTTTATAATGATACATCAAGTACTTGTTTATTTTTTGAAAGAAATTTTAATGTTAATTCAGTGTAAGAAATTTATCAGTAAAAATAGATTGAAATTGTGAGAATAAAACAATTAAATCTACTCCGGTATTCATTATTCTATTCCGGTATTCAGTATTCTATTCCAGTATTCTATTCCAGTATTCTATTCCAGTATATTCTATTCCAGTATTCATTATTCTATTCCAGTATTCATTATTCTATTCCGGTATTAATTATTCTATTCCGGTATTCATTATTCTATTCCGGTACTCATTATTCTATTCCAGTATTCACTATTCTATTCCAGTATTCATTATTCTATCCCAGTATTCATTATTCTATTCCAGTATTCATTATTCTATTCCAGTATTCATTATTCTATTCCAGTATTCATTATTCTATTCCGGTATTCATTATTCTATTCCAGTATTCATTATTCTATTCCAGTATTCATTATTCTATTCCGGTTTTCATTATTCTATTCCAGTATTCTATTCCAGTATTCAATATTCTATTCCGGTTTTCTTTCTTCCATTTCAAGCTATAAAAGTTAATGCGCTACTCTAATTCATTGCCCCTCATCACTCGCATCACGCAACATTTCCCCGATTGCTGCAATGGTTGATTATCGGATATAAATCCTATACAATTGCACCTTTATGGTATCGTAGATACCTATGGATGATTCCTAGGGTAAGTCTCGAGTCATCGTCTTTTTCCACATTTTCGATAACTTAAAATAGGAAAAAAAATTATTTTACTTTTTATTGAATATTTAATTTTTAATGTATTAATAATTTATGAATAATACTAATTATTTTAAATTGGCATCCATGATACCCGCAGGTATCATGGATACAAATTTAAATACTGATTTAAAATGTTACATAGTATGTTTTTTATTATACCTATGTACGACCGTATGGAGCCGTACGATAACCCGAAACTTGTCCTCCTTTTCTCTAGTTAGTTTTTTGCATGTTAATAATTGTACAATGTTCATCAATTCAATTAGTGTAAGTGTGTCCGTATGTACATTAGGCAAGAGTAATTACCTTGCTGCCATAGATCTATCACTATGATAAAATCACAATGATATGACATTTATTTACATAGAATACATATAATGATGATATCATTGATATGCATCTTTTTTTGTAAGATTCATTACAAATAATAATAAACATTTAAAAAAATAAATGAAACATTGGTATATAGGTAACTTTGTAGATATATTTTTTAATTTCTTTCAAAATTGATTAAAATTAATCATTATTATTTAATATATGGAATATAATTATGCATATTTCTATACGTTTACTATTTATATTTTTTTCTATAATTATTATCAGCTTTAAATTTGGTACTTTTTACAATTAAAGTAAATGAAATATTAATACTAAACACCGCAGATTTTTTAAACAAAATTTATAAAACATCAGTACGTGATTTCCATGCAAATATTTTCAGTTTCTAAGTGAAATTTGTGAAGAAATTAAATAATTATTCATATTATTAAGCTATTGAATGTGCACATTGTGAAAAATAAACCCATTCCATGCAAACTGTATATGAATAAGAAAAATAGATAGATTCATTAAAATGTTTTATAATTTAAAATCAATCGATTATTCATTATTTCGAGGATTTTCACCATCTAAAATATTAATACACTGAGCATATTTGAATAATCAATTAGAACGATTATTTCTAATGGAATTATTGATCATTGAATTATATATAAATAATCAATTAAATGAAAATTAGTTAAGTAAACAATGATAAATGATTAAATAAACAATGAATAATCAATCAATTTAATTACCTTCAATTCATACAAATATAACTCACCCCTTTACTAGCCATCTTCAAAATCAATCAATAACAATAGTCAATAATTGATAACAATAATTAATAACAATAATCAGGGTAAATGACTAAATACAAACAGTGTTCCACAGACTATCTACTGTAGTTGTATTTTTTCACGTGTTTTACGCTGTAAGTACCTGTCAGTACGTTGCACAGACACTACTGACTGTGGACTGCAGTAACTACCTTCCTGTGACCTGAAGCTATGTGCCAAACTGCCCATAAGCAGGTCAACTGACCCGATAAAGTGAGTCAAGCTGACCCTATTAATAAGGAAGCTATGCAAGGAGTCTCTTCCATTGTAGCGTTATGAAAGTGGGCCAATTATTTCATTATTTAGTACCAGGATAATGTAATAACAAGATAATTATTTAATTTGATAATGCAATATCTACATTATTCGATAATTCGATAAAAAAGGTATATTTAGTACATAGATGATTAGATTATCTAATTATTTATTAGTACAATTTTAAGTAGATAAATTTCTGATGATCCGATTTTATAATAATTTTAAAATTTAGAATTTAATTATCTAAAGAGTAATCGTGTAGTAATTATCGGATAATGAAGTTATAAGAATAAAATGATTATATAAAGATTAAACAATTATTAATCAAATTAAGAAATGTAAATCAACTTATAATCAATCAATTGCAAGGTACATAACTTACAATCGATTTATTATATGTACTTGTGTATATTACATAAACATGTGTAAATGTGTACATTATATGAACATGTGTAGTTGTGTACATTATATGAACATGTGTAGTTGTGTACATTATATGAACATGTGTAAATGTGTACATTATATGAACATGTGTAGTTGTGTACATTATATGAACATGTGTAGTTGTGTACATTATATGAACATGTGTAGTTGTGTACATTATATGAACATGTGTAGTTGTGTACATTATATGAACATGTGTAGTTGTGTACATTATATGAACATGTGTAGTTGTGTACATTATATGAACATGTGTAGTTGTGTACATTATATGAACATGTGTATTATTACATGCAAGATGCTAATTTAATTATGTTTTATAATAATATAGTAGCTATTAATTTATTTCCATTTCTAAATATATACCTAATTCTCATAGAATATACCTAATCTTCATAGATTAGCTATTTACCTGAACAAACCGTATTCATAATTCTTTATTTTATTAACCTGAATGTTTGTTTATCTGTATCATTAGTTTTCTAATTGGGTAAGTTCCGAGTCATCGGACAGTTCCACGTTTCCGATTATATAAAAAAAAGTATGTAGTAATTAATGCATAAAATAAAAGTTACATGGTAATACTTTTTACATACTTTTATTTCAAATAATTGAAAATTTTGAATCGTTCAATAACTCGGAACTTACCCAAATAATTAGTTTATTGTTCACGTTCAATTACATTATTTTTAATGGAAAAATAATGTCTTTAAAAAAAATTATGTTTTCGAAATATCTCTAAAAAAATTCTAAAACATTGAGTAGACAAATTATTATTAGTCAAATTACCAACTAGTTCTAGGGGCTAATGATAACCAGTATACACACCTAATGATAACCAGTACACACACCTAATGATAACCAGTACACACACCTAATGAAAACCAGTATACACACCTAATGATAACCAGTATACACACCTAATGATAACCAGTAAACACACCTAATGATAACCAGTATACACACCTAATGATAACCACTACACACACCTAATGATAACCAGTACACACACCTAATGATAACCAGTACACACACCTAATGATAACCAGTATACACACCTAATGATAACCAGTATACACACCTAATGATAACCAGTACACACACCTAATGATAACCAGTATACACACCTAATGATAACCAGTACACACACCTAATGATAACCAGTACACACACCTAATGATAACCAGTACACACACCTAATGATAACCAGTACACACACCTAATGATAACCAGTACACACACCTAATGATAACCAGTACACACACCTAATGATAACCAGTACACACACCTAATGATAACCAGTACACACACCTAATGATAACCAGTATACACACCTAATGATAACCACTACACACACCTAATAATAACCAGTACACACACCTAATGATAACCAGTACACACACCTAATGATAACCACTACACACAACTAATAATAACCAGTACACATACCTAATGATAACCAGTATACACACCTAATGATAACCAGTATACACACCTAATGATAACCAGTATACACACCTAATGATAACCAGTATACACACCTAATTATAACCAGTATACACACCTAATGATAACCAGTATACACATCTAATGATAACCAGTACACACACCTAATGATAACCAGTACACACACCTAATGATAACCAGTACACACACCTAATGATAACCAGTACACACACCTAATGATAACCAGTATACACACCTAATGATAACCAGTATACACACCTAATGATAACCACTACACACACTTAATGATAACCAGTACACACATCTAATGATAACCAGTACACACACCTAATGATAACCAGTATACACACCTAATGATAACCAGTACACACACCTAATGATAACCAGCACACACACCTAATAATAACCAGTATACACACCTAATGATAACCAGTATACATACCTAACCAGTATACACACCTAATGATAACCAGAATACACACCTAAGCAGTATACACACCTAATGATAACTATCACACACCTAAAGCTAACCAGTATACACTATACAGTACACACACATCACCACAATACACACATACTATGTATTTTCGTGCGTAACACCCATTAGGCTTTTTATTGACATTCTTTCTGGTGATTTCATTTAGCTGTGGATTGACTCCGTGAAGTGACCGCATTGTTGATCCTGCGAAAAACTGATAACAAAATGGACATCTGTTGGGAATATGCTAGGAATATTACCTGGAATTAGTAGGTATTTACTTGGAATATTACCTCGGATTAAACAATATGTACTGGGATTGGTGTGCAGACGTTTCGTCGACAAATATTTCGTCGACTGGACGCTTTGTCGACGAATTTTCGAAAATGTAATATTCAGTTATTAAAACACTCTAATATAAGTAGTATAAGTATAAGCCCGAATCCCTCTGCAAGACCATTAAAAAATCATGAAGTGTGCAGTACAACAAACTAGCGGGTACAACAAATTAATATCGATCATTTATGTTGAGTATGTAAACATCCCCTTTACAAAATACGTCGACGAAACGACTTGTCGACGAAATGTCTTGTCAACGAAACGTCCGACTCCCCAGGAGATATACTTGTGATATTGCCTAGGTATAAGAAATATGAACGGCCATACAGCTAATTGGAATATTGCAAATTGGATTAAGCAGCATTTGGTTGGAATTTACTTGGAATATTGCATTCGTATAATTGAGTGCTATCTAGCTGGAATATGTATTGATTGAACTCTTGGAATGGGTGGTGTCTAGTGTATGAATTTCATTGGAATAAGCCCTTTATAACGGGAATGCTCTATTGCCACAATTGCTTGAAACAAATCATATTTTATAAGAAAAAACAAATACCAGTTAGCAATGTTATAACAATATTGGGACAATGTTGTAACAATATTGGGACAATGTTGTAACAATATTGGGGCAATTTTACAACGATATTGGGGAAATGTTGTAATAGTATTGGGACTCTGTTAACAATAATAGGGTAATGTTGTAACAATATTGGGGCAATGTTGTAACAATATTGGGGCAATGTTGTAACAATATTGGGGCAATGTTTCAACAATATTGGGACAATGTTGTAACCATATTGGGACAATGTTGTAACAATAGTTGGGCAATGTTGTAACCATATTGGGGCAATGTTGTAACCATATTGGGGCAATGTTATAACAATATTGGGGCAATGTTGTAACCATATTGGGGCAATGTTGTAACCATATTGGGGCAATGTTATAACCATATTGGGGCAATGTTGTAACCATATTGGGGCAATGTTATAACAATATTGGGGCAATGTTGTAACCATATTGGGGCAATGTTGTAACCATATTGGGGCAATGTTGTAACCATATTGGGGCAATGTTATAACCATATTGGGGCAATGTTGTAACCATATTGGGGCAATGTTATAACAATATTGGGGCAATGTTGTAACCATATTGGGGCAATGTTGTAACCATATTGGGGCAATGTTATAACAATATTGGGGCAATGTTGTAACCATATTGGGGCAATGTTGTAACCATATTGGGGCAATGTTATAACAATATTGGGGCAATTTTGTAACAATATTGGGGCAATGTTGTAACAATATTGGGGCAATGTTGTAACCATATTGGGGCAATGTTGTAACAATATTGAGGCAATGTTGTAACCATATTGGGTAATGTTGTAACCATATTGGGGCAATGTTGTAACCATATTGGGGCAATGTTGTAACAATATTGGGGCAATGTTATAACAATATTGGGGCAATGTTGTAACCATATTGGGGCAATTTTGTAACAATATTGGGGCAATGTTGTAACCATATTGGGGCAATGTTGTAACAGTATAATAGAGGCAATGTCAATAGAGGCGATATAGAATCCAAGTAACATTATTACCTGTGATAATAATTAATTATTATTACATATATATAAGATATATTCAATAAAACTATATCTTCGAACTATACAAAATATATTAATTACATTCTATTAAAGAATTAACCTTTTCATATAAATACTATTTTCAATATCACTATTTTTTCTTTATTGCACCAAATATCGAGAAGTTAATTTGTTGCTTCGATATATTCCGAGTAAAAGTTAGCGTGTATATTGATCGAATAGTTTATTTAATTCTCGTGCACAAAAGAGCACTATTTAAATTACAAAAGAATGTGAACCCATCAGGAAAATTCATTTACGGCAGATAGTCTGTTATTTTCCATTACGGTAAATATTGATGGTATTTTATCGTAAAATATCATCATTATTTGGCAGGAATTTTCTACGATAGACGATAGACTTTAATATATCGTAAATTACGATTAGATTTCCGTTTAATAATATATCATCGTAAACAGAAGATCTTTTTACCATCGATTATAATCGCCCGTTTCACACAAGAGTTTTTCTCATGCCGCGTCAAGGAAAAAGGTGCTTTAAAAAACGTTATGACTGAATAAACGTATGATGTTGTGTATGTACAATAAGATGGGGCGTTTTTCATGCTGAATTTTGGTAGATAATAAACGACCCGTGCAAAATAGGTTCAGGCCCATTCTTAACTAGCAGATAAACCGCCGCGTTTTCACCCTCCAGTTTACGCCTCTTCAATTATATCGGTTAAATGAATGGAAAACGGTTTTGCAGTCTATACAAGCATTTTTACCGCCTTCCATTCATTTAACCGTGATTAATTGAAGAGGCATAAACTGGAAGGTAAAAACGCAGCGTTTAATCTGCTTGTATAGAATGGGCCTTAAGTCGACGATCGGCGTTTACAATTTTCCGACTGTGAAGTGGCGGTACAGACGACTGAAATGCGTGACTATATGAGGAGGTCAGTGTAGTGCACGGTAATTAAGTACATCACGGTAATTAGGGCTAACACTCACAAAGAAATTGCAGCAGTTGTGAATGTATCTAGAGAAAAAGCTTTAAACTACACAGTGAATGAAAAATAAATGATTGAAGTATACGCAGAAAGAAACAATATGGTTGGGTGATCGAAGATTAAGTAGGTTCTTTTCCTAATCTTCTATGACACCACCATAACTTTCTCTCGTGGAAGCCATCAATAAAAAGTTTTTGTGCCCTTTTTGTTCTTTTAAATTTGAAATAATTTAAATATTATACAGAGGTTATACAAAAAAAATTTAATAATTTGAAAATTTCTTGGAAGAGAATCGTAAAACTTCTTGACTTCTTCTAATGGACCGTACACACGTAGGGTTTTTTAAATCTTTCCATCAGACTTTTTGTTAAGCTCCTCCTACTTTTCCCACAAGAATATAAGAAAAAAACTATATGATTATTATTTATTTCATTTGGTATCATGGATACAAACTGAAGTAAATAATAATTATATCGTTTTTTCTTATATTCTCGTGGGAAAAGTAGGAGGAGCTTAGCAATAAGTCTGGTGAAAAGACTTAAAAAACCCAACGTGTGTACGGCCCTTAGCGGAATTTTCTGCCACTCTTTGACAAAAACCTGCTCCAACTCCTCTAGACGAGAGGGTAGCGATTCCTGACTTGTTGCTCGAGTCTACACCACAAATTCTCAAAGATATTGAGATTATGAGATTGAGGAGGCCATTCCATGTGTACCAGCTCAGTTTCCTGCTCTTCGTACCAATTGTTATCGATATTATAGTTCAGATCCTTTGGATTATACAGTGTATAGGGTTTGGATTATATTTAAATGCATACAATGTTTAGGTGCAGGATTTAACAAAATATTTGGTTGCTTTCAAAAGTCAAAAAAGTCAAAAATAGCAGTTTTTTAGACAAACTTTATTTCATACAAGGTGAAATCTGAGTTATCGTATTTCTCCACCTTTTCGATCATATAACAGAAACATATATAATAATAATTATTGTTTAACTTTTATTATGTAATATGTAGTAGTCTGTCATGAATGGATATCAGTTTTAGAAAACTATTGACCATTTTATGGGAGTCTAAAGAAAATGTATTCACTATAGAGGATACTTCCTTACTCAAGACTCTACAGGTAAAAATAATACACTATGATAATTATAAAATTACAGTACATAAATATTAAATAATTACAATCTCAAGGGAAATTTATTAATTATGAGCAAAACACTTCGCTAAATAGAAGACAATTAATTATCAATTATTCAAGACGCTGCTCAATTATAAAAGACAAATTTAATAATTACCTACCAAATAATGAATGAAGTTATTTTTAAAGCGCGATAGTGAGTTAGTAAACTTGATGAACTCTGGAAAAAGATACCAATTCTTTTGTATTAGACCAACAAAAGATAAACAGTAAGGTGTTTCAATTATGATTAAATGGAGATATCAAGTTGGAGCGGTATGTTGTTGCGTAAGAATGGGTTTCGGAATGAATATGTAAGAGATTTAATAAGACAATTTATATTTATACCGGTTCTAGGAAAAATTTCGGTCTAGGAAATTTCGGTCTCAAAAATTTGGTCTCGGAATATTCGGTCTCAGGTAATAAATAAAAATTATGAATTAGATGTATCGGGGGGCATGAAGCACCCCGATCCCCCTGCCAGTTCACTACTCAATCATGAAGTGTACAATACAACAAACTAGCGGATACAGCAAACTACATAATAGTCATTCATGTTAAGTGGTCATTTATAATTCTGAGGCAGAAGTTTCAAGACCAAGTATTCCTGGACCGAAATTTCCGAAACAGAATTTTCCGGCCACCATTTATACCATATGGTAAATAACATTAAATATTCTAAAGCATGACTGATAATAGAGAACATCGTTAAGTTTTAACATAGACAGATGCTTAGAATAACAGCAGTCTGAGAATCAACTGGAGAATGAGGCAGGCAGTTCTAATAGAAAAGTTTTGAGTTGTAACTGACTTTTCTCTGTTGAAATAAGTGCAAGAATATCAAAATTCAATGCTATAAAATAAATATCGTTTAATAAGAGATAGGTAAATAAATTTTAGTACAATTTCAGGGTAACAGCTAATTATGTGAAAAAAGAACACGACAAACTCACTCTAACATATTTGTATAATATACAAGTGTGTATACAACTAATTACTCGCATATTTTTTTTATAAATCTACCGCCCATTTAAAATAAAACGTACCTTTTTTCATTGCATGTTTGATTTACATATTTCGGTGGTTATTTTAACCCTTCACTGTGCACTTTATTTACAACTTTTGGTGGTTGTTTTAACCCTTGACTGTGTACTTTATTTACAACTATTGGTGGTTGTTTTAACCCTTGACTGTGCACTTTATTTACAACTATTGGTGGTTGTTTTAACCCTTCACTGTGCACTTCATTTACAACTATTGGTGGTTGTTTTAACCCTTCACTGTGCACTTTATTTACAACTATTGGTGGTTGTTTTAACCCTTCACTGTGCACTTTATTTACAACTATTGGTGGTTGTTTTAACTCTTCACTGTGCACTTTATTTACAACTATTGGTGGTTGTATTAACTCTTCACTGTGCACTTTATTTAAAACTATTGGTGGTTATTTTAACCCTTCACTGTGCACTTTATTTACAACTATTGGTGGTTGTTTCACCATTAAGATATTTGCATCTACCATACAATGGAATATGTGAAATATGCATTAAAAACTTAAATGTAAACAACAAATTTTAAATAATAAAGTAATCCAGGTAATGATGACAAGTGTTTGAATAATATATAAATATCAATCTATAATATATATTAATATATAGTAATAAAATAAGAATTCAGATTATGTGACATCTTTTATATTGATTCAAAATATTTCCCGTTCCATTTATTTCAGTATATCCTCGAATTCTAAAGTTTTCTATGATTGTTATAAGAAAATAAAGGTTAGATGGGTAACATACTTATTTTATATATTTAGTAAATGCAAATAATAATATTGTGCAGTTCAATACATTTCATTTTCATAGATAATTTAAGTTCATTGAAATTAAATAAGAATAAAAAAATTTTATAATTTTAAAATTTTTTTGGTTGATATTCATTAGAAGGGTTATCGTAATGCTATGGGGCAAGTTCCAAGTTATGGGGCGGTTCCACGTTTTCGATCATGTTGCAATAACAAAATATCAAAATTTATCTTGACATCTCTGAAATAAAGTTTATATAACAATAATTATTATACAATTTTTCTTCTATGATCGACGATGTGGAACCGTCCGATAACTTGGAGTTTACCCTAATATCGCACTAGTAAAATTTGCTTGTGTGAACCAATCTTTAATTTATTAATTTATATTAAAATTTATGGTTGTTCTTCTTAATATATTGAATATTAACTGAAAATTCAGTAAATTTTTATGTAATCAATTCCTTTTTAGAAAGAGTATAGCTAGCAGTTATTTGGTCAGAAATTTAACTATAAGGATTATTGCCTTCGCAATCTTGCGGAAGGTCATATTTTCATCGGAATTTATTTATTTATCCTCTTGTTATTCGCTTAACTGAAAAAGTGTTCAAACAAATTGCCTGAAATTTGATGAAACGATTGGTCCGTGTCCAGTGACCTGCTGCTAGAATTTTGGGAGTGACCCGGTCAAAGGTCAAGGTCATGGTCATTTATAATTCAAAAATTTTTCCTTCATATTGCATGAAACTTGGTGGGACGATTGGTCAATATGCAGGAACCATTTTGTTACATTTTGGGAGCGATCGGGTCAAAGGTCAAAGATCAAGGTCAAGGCCATTTATAACTCATTAACTCAAAAAATATTCAACCAAATTGTCTGAAATTTAATGAGACGATTGGACAATGTCCAGGAACCATCTGGTAGAATTTTGAGAGCGATCCAGTCAAAGGTCAAGGTCAAGGTCATTTATAACTCGATAACTCAAAAAGTATTGTACCATATTGCATGAAACTTGGTGGGACGATTGGTTATTATCCAGTTAGCAGTTTCTTAAATTTTGGGAGAGAACGGGTCAAAGCGGAGGCGAAGGTATGCGATCTACCGAGTGCACATAATCTAGTTAGTATATATATTGCACGTATCTTAATTTGATTGATAAAATAATCACCCTATATATATTAATGCACAGTGTGTCTTTATTTACTGGTTGCAAGATAATGTCAAGCTTTAACATTTAAGGTATCATACAATTTCACGACTAAAACAATTACCATGGTAACCAGGATAATGAAATCAGATTTAATATAAAATGAATGACTTTAAAACTAATCAAAAACGTATAGTCCGTCAATTTTGACACGTAGCTAATTTTAAATTGTATATAAAAGAAGTATAGCCATAATTTGCTATATTAAAATAGTTATTCTTATTAGGTATCATGGATACCATCTATAATTTAAATTTATTCATTAAAATACTTGTTACGTAAATGATATTTTTTCCGTAATTCATAATATTTTTTATTAAAGTAATTGTCATATAATAATTATTATATTTTTTCTTCTATGACCGATAATGTTGAACTGTTCGATAACCTGGAACCTACCCTAATACCAATAATTAATACTTATATATCGAATACACTTTATTTCTCCATTGAATGAGCAAATAATCTATTAAATAATTGTTTGATTTACAAAATACGAAATTAGTGAGAAGATTATAATATCACTAGTGTATTTTCCCGTTAAAAGTAACGGGTCTTCATATTAAATTATTATCTGTTATTAGGATACTTTTAATGAATTCAATTAAAATAAAATATTCTGCATAGTCTAATTTATTTTATAGATAAAATACATTCAAAAATTTAATAGAAACATGGTATTTCAATACCAAGTAAATATATTCCTGTGCGTATCATAGTTACATTCTTCAGGTTTAATACCCATAGTGTAAAAGCGGACACTAAATGAATAAATAAACACACTAAGGAAATTATTAGTATAGATGAGTATCAGTGAATTAATATCTAATTTACTCTATTTACATTCATTTACATGCTTCAGTATAAAATTCAAACGTAATTTATCTCAACAGTAAATTAATAGTACAATTAAATTATTATTTATTTACATTCATTTCAATACTAAATAATTATACACGTCTTATCACTCAATTAGGGTAAATTACGAATTATCGGACAGTTACACATTTTCGGTCCTATAAGAAAATATAACAATTTCAATATTTTAACTCCTTGTTTTAATAATTGGTATCCATGATACCAATAATCATTTAAAATATTTTAACAAAATCTTAAATGATCCAAAAATATGAAACTGCCCGATAATTCATAACAAACCCTACACTTCATAAAAGCATATTATTCTCCCTTTTATCCATTTGAAGTTGTATATTTCGTGTGATCTTCTCTCGCAAAACAGTCAGTACGTACATGCTGCTGACAATCTTCATCTTGAATAATCATGATAATTACATCACCATCATAATCATGGTACCATGCAGATCTTGATGGGATGTGCTCTTTGTTTTTGATGTGTTATGAATAACATCAAATATGATTATAAATGAGTTTGAATGGAGTTATAACATGATACATAGGGTATGAATTGTATTATTGGATGGTACAACGTTTCCGATCATGTGTTATTTTAATTTAGTTTTATTAAATCTATTTGTTAATATATGATCGAAAATGTGGAACAGTCCGTTAACTTGGTACTTACTCTTTATGTATTTTATATCGGTATATGAAGAGGTTAAGCCTGATTGAAACTATGAAATAATGTATTTGTATTATGTATAGGGTATACTAGACAATTTTATTTCATCTCGATATGTTCTCTTTTTCTGTCTTGTACTAAAAATAATAAACGACTTCAAATAATTATTTTTAGAATTTGTATAAATAAAGTAAAATGACCGCTCTTTTCGATGATGCAATTATTAACTATTTTTTTCCACTATTCGCCATTTTTAGTTGTCTGGTTGCAAAATTTTCAAATTTGGGTCATTCTATTGAATAAATAAATAAATATTCTAAACCATTTTCCTTTCATATTAACTAATTAATAAAATATGCTGTAGTTGCCATAATTTTTGATGTCATGTTTATCTAACCCTTCTTCCCACTCTTTTCATATTTTCTCTTTTATTTCATTTACCTCTGTTATATTCTATCATGACAAATTCAAAAATCATCTCACTAAATGTATAGTTTGTCCATGGATAGTTATAAAATGGTCTATAACTCAATTTTCTATAACTTCACTAAGGCATTTTTTTTGCTTCGTTGTAAGTGTTACTTAAAATAATGCATGCATGCCCTCAAGTAGCCCTAATAAGAATAATAACCGTCGAATCTGCAAAACTCTAACTAATAATTAGGACTAAATGTAACGTGATTCACTGCACATGGTATCAGGACATTCATTGGCTGACTTGTTGACATACTCAGAATAATATAAGGTAAAATGCCAGAGAAAAGAGTATATAAAGCACTGAATAATTCGCTTTATAGATCACACCTGAATTAGTTATGTCAGTCCATACCTTCCTTGCATGTGTTCTGGCACTATATTATATGTGTTCTGGCACTATATTATATGTGTTCTGGCACTATATTATATGTGTTCTGGTTACCGGAACGTTGCACTCCCGATGTATTTGAAGTTGGGTGTTCAAGCTACAGTGCTTATTGCTCAATACGCGATAAGGATTTGCGGGCGTCCTTTGATATACGAATCGTCCGCAGGATTCTCATCCATGATTCATGTTTTGCTGCGGCAACACACATTTAATTATTCAAAAGCGGACAAGCACCGTCACAGAAAAATAATTTTATTCATGAATAAATTTCTTCGCGCGTCACTGACAGCAACAGTTTTTGCAAGATGAACTTTTTACCTGGGGTCTTTCTATGGCCTTTTCTGTCATTTTCTTTGTTTTTATAAATTAAGGTAAGGGATAGACGGGAGCTTGCTTCAATATTTCCATGATATCACTATTTAACGCAATGGGTATTTATACTTTATAATCTCACTTACTATTAAATATAGTGAAGTATAGAAATAAATATGATTGTTATTAAACATCTATATTAATAATAATTAATCTAAGGTCAAATTAATATGGTATCTACATAATCTAATAATACATTTAGATATAATTTACCTAATATAATCGTAAACTAATTTTCTAAAATTAAAAATAATATGCATGCAACTGAATTTTAAATAATGAACTACTTCTATCATTTTCATCAATTGTGGTGGAACCATAGGAGATTAAGTATGGTTTCCGCACCATCTTAAACCGATCCACTATCAGTAGAAATCCGTTATAGTGAATATAGGGTCTTGAGAAAGAGAACTACATCGTATAGTGAACAAATTTTCTTTAGTCTGCCATAAATAACATCCGCTTTTTGAAAACTATTTGCCTTTTTTCGGCAGACTAAAAAAACTTCATAGAGAGTAGTCCACTATAGAGTAGCTCTATAGTCCACTATAGAGTAGCTCTATAGTCCACTATAGAGTAGCTCTATAGTCCACTATAGAGTAGCTCTATAGTCCACTATAGAGTAGCTCTATAGTCCACTATAGAGTAGCTCTATATAGTCAACTATAGAGTAGCTCTATACTCTATTACTTTCTTTTTGAGATGTTTTGATTATTTAAACTTAACGAAATCTTTCTAATAGTTGTTATCGATGTTTCAAGTGAATACACCAGCCATCGCTCCAAATTAAACTAGGGGGAAAAGAAGACTTAAAATCTGAAGGTTCAATTAAATCGCCGGGGCGAAAAGAATCTAATATTTACTGTTGAGACCCAAAAAGCTGTTTGAGAAGGACAGTTCAAACAGGAATTAATTTGATTGCGCTCTATAGATCGGTGCGATACTCCACTGCCTTAGACCGTGTTAAATAGTGTATCTTTAACTATACGTATATCATTTCACTGTATACTCACTGAAAAAAAAACTGAGGCACATAGATGTTTCATGTTCATCTTATAAGCTTGTCACTAAAAACGTTACATATGAGTGCAATAATATTTATGATGTACTTAAAATGTGCGATGCACTTTGGTGTCTTACATTATACTTCGTTAAATTAATGGAAAAATTTTAGTCAATTTATTCTAAGTGCATGACACTGCAATGCTGAGACACTAAAGTGCATCACACTGCAATGCTGAGATACTAAAGTGCATCACACTGCAATGCTGAGACACTAAAGTGCATCACACTGCAATGCTGAGATACTAAAGTACATCACACTGCAATGCTGAGACACTAAAGTGCATCACACTGCAATGCTGAGATACTAAAGTACATCACACTGCAATGCTGAGACACTAAAGTGCATCACACTGCAATGCTGAGATACTAAAGTACATCACACTGCAATGCTGAGATACTAAAGTACATCACACTGCAATGCTGAGACACTAAAGTGCATCACACTGCAATGCTGAGATACTAAAGTACATCACACTGCAATGCTTAGATACTAAAGTGCATCACACTGCAATGCTGAGATACTAAAGTACATCACACTGCAATGCTGAGATACTAAAGTACATCACACTGCAATGCTGAGACACTAAAGTGCATCTCACTGCAATGCTTAGATACTAAAGTGCATCACACTGCAATGCTGAGATACTAAAGTACATCACACTGCAATGCTGAGATACTAAAGTACATCACACTGCAATGCTGAGACACTAAAGTGCATCTCACTGCAATGCTTAGATACTAAAGTGCATCACACTGCAATGCTGAGACACTAAAGTGCATCACACTGCAATGCTGAGACACTAAAGTGCATCACACTGCAATGCTGAGACACTAAAGTGCATCACACTGCAATGCTGAGACACTAAAGTGCATCACACTGCAATGCTGAGACACTAAAGTGCATCAAGCATCAATGCTGAAAAACTTCCAAGCTCTTGAAATATTTAAGTGCATCAGAATAATAGTTGATGTACGCTTTTGTGAGCATGATAGAAACATAGGTGTGGACACCTGAGTTTCTTAGATTTTTCTCTTTGCTTGCGCTATAATTAATATTCATTTTTGGCTCTGCATAATTGTACAATATTTATGATTTATTTACATAATTATATATTGTTAAGAGTGTAGTAGGTTTATTGCCCAAGAAATGCCTTCGTATATCCTATGAAAAAATTACGGTGGAATCGTAGAATATTAAGTTACACTCCACTCAATATTCTATCGCCCTGCCATATGCTACAGTTTGGGTACAGGTGCATGTAGAAACACTATTTACCGGATGTATTGAACTCTTCACAGTTTTATGAATGGGATACTATAGTCCATATAAGAGTCCTTTAAGCCGATGTGCAATCACAGTTGGTGAATTGGTTTGCCGGTTTGCAACACGTTTCCAATTTCGTTTTTTTTTTCTCGTTTGAAAATAATACAGAATATTTTCTTTTTCTGACATTGCCATTGTTTACCAGTATTGCCTTTGTATTTTCAAACATACGTGTTTCATAATCTTCATCAGCTTAATTCAATTACTTTTCTTTATAAGTGTTATAATATTTCTTATAGCGTTGAATTAAAAAGGTGATTTTTTTAAGACGATATTTATCTATTAAACAGAAGACGGAAAAAAAAACAAGAAGAATATCTATCACCTCTCAATTTTCTCTGGCCCCATCATAAGTTTTGCTATGGGTATTAGTGTATTCGATTTGATATAATTATGGTTGCTATGTCTATTTACTGAATCCAATCAAAATGTGCTATTTTCCCTTGGCAATTTCAATTTAATGTGAAAATTTACATTACGATCGTCTATTTTGCCAATTAGCTTTTGTTGGTCACTTTTTAATTAAACTAGTGCAGTGCCTATTGCTGAATAAGTATTAATTTTATTATATTCAAATCAGAGTATGTATTATTGATAGATATAATAAAAACAGTGTGTTCACTAAAAATATATATACTGGTACCATAGATATATAATAGCTATATAAGCAATAAATAATAAATTGTACTTAACCTAGTACTTTTATATTTAATGGCAGTGTATAGATTTTTTGTGGACACACTGTATGGTATATACTGATTAAACAAAAAAAAAAAAAAATCTTGTGAAAAAACAAAATAAACATGATTTTTTTTTTATTAAATTGTTAATATTTGTGACTCTTGTGGCCATGGTCTTCTTTTATAATAATATATTATATAGATTTTATTTGATTATTATTCATAAATATCCTCTTGGTGACATTATACGATTTACACCAACTTTATGAGGCGCTGTTGATAGAATGTCCATCTACCATTTTTATGTGACGGACGGACCAAGCATATATGTGACGGACGGACTGACCTCATATGTGACGGACAGACCGACTCATATGTATGTGCTGTTAAAAGACCGCTTACTAAACCATTTTGTGACGGACGGGCCAAACTTCTTTGTGACTGACAGACCGACTCTTATGTGATGGATGGACCGATCTATAATATGTAACGAACAGATCGCCAAAAAAGTGACGAACCGACCTCCTATATGATAGACAAACGTCCATCATATAGGAGGTCGCTATGGCCTTATAATATTATGTAAGCGAGACAACCAAAGTAACATACCACACACGCTATCGTATTAATATATAGATATATATGTGAGCAAGATATCAAATTGAATGTTATTGATTATTCACAGCTCAATATCCAATTCTGATTCACTGCCTGCAGTTAGCCATAGGTATTGAAGTTACCTAACTTCTAGTTGCTAGCCTTAGATTTAATTACACTAAGCCTATTATGGCACAACTCCCTGCAACATCAACAGTGATATTGATGATCAAACGATTGAAAACAAACAAGTAGATTATAATGAGTGTTGGTAATTGATCAATCGAAAGTTTTTAATGAGAAATAGTCGAACCCTGTATACTTAATTATTGTTAATAATATTTGAATAGATTGTTATGGGATAGAAACCGCAATTTAAAATTTGCTATATAGAATTTAATTGAGTTTTTCATATCATTTTATTTTAATTAGAAAAAATTATTTATTTAATGTTAAAAATAAATTATATTAAAACTTAATCTTTTCCATTGGTAAATACATTATCAATTAAAAAGTAAACACAATTATGATTATTTGAATTTTGTTATATTGTTTTTCTCTATATATCTGCGTATATATTCAACTTTTAAATAAAATATAATTGTTATCCAAATATAATGATAATATCATTCTGATATCATTATTTTGAAACAAAAATATATAGTTATTATCATTCGGAAAATTCGGAAGGACGAATACATTAATTTTCTAAATAAATATGCTCTTATCATTGAATTTTCATCTTTAAAAATTAATAAGTATCGTTTGGAATTAAATAGTTTTTATTAAATAAGCATTGAATTAGTTGCCTTATAATATATAACATTAACATTCTATCCCACTTTATATATTCTAGTTGCCAACCAGTGAATAACATTTTTCCAACTAAGTTATTTTTTTTATTGTCGTATGGGATAAAATGTCTCTACTGAAATGATAATATACGTGATAATATTGTAGGAATTAATTAAATATAAGACTATCATGTATTTGTGAGAAAAACTGTCGAGTTCTTTTTTATCAATTAAAAACTAATTAATTGTTATATATGCGGGAGTTGAACATAAGATGAAAACTTTGCAGCTCTTCCGGCGAATCATAATTTGTGTAGCTCCCGAGGAACTGTTTAGTGGAAACTGTGTTCTGTAGGTGTTCAACTGTGTTCTGTAGGTGTTCAACTGTGTTCTGTTGGTGTTCAACTGTGTTCTGTTGGTGTTCAACTGTGTTCTGTAGGTGTTCAACTGTGTTCTGTAGGTGTTCAACTGTGTTCTGTAGGTGTTCAACTGTGTTCTGTAGGTGTTCAACTGTGTTCTGTAGGTGTTCAACTGTGTTCTGTAGGTGTTCAACTGTGTTCTGTTGGTGTTCAACTGTGTTCTGTAGGTGTTCAACTGTGTTCTGTAGGTGTTCAACTGTGTTCTGTAGGTGTTCAACTGTGTTCTGTAGGTGTTCAACTGTGTTCTGTAGGTGTTCAACTGTGTTCTGTAGGTGTTCAACTGTGTTCTGTAGGTGTTCAACTGTGTTCTGTAGGTGTTCAACTGTGTTCTGTAGGTGTTCAACTGTGTTCTGTAGGTGTTCAACTGTGTTCTGTAGGTGTTCAACTGTGTTCTGTAGGTGTTCAACTGTGTTCTGTAGGTGTTCAACTGTGTTCTGTAGGTGTTCAACTGTGTTCTGTAGGTGTTCAACTGTGTTCTGTAGGTGTTCAACTGTGTTCTGTAGGTGTTCAACTGTGTTCTGTAGGTGTTCAACTGTGTTCTGTAGGTGTTCAACTGTGTTCTGTAGGTGTTCAACTGTGTTCTGTAGGTGTTCAACTGTGTTCTGTAGGTGTTCAACTGTGTTCTGTAGGTGTTCAACTGTGTTCTGTAGGTGTTCAACTGTGTTCTGTAGGTGTTCAACTGTGTTCTGTAGGTGTTCAACTGTGTTCTGTAGGTGTTCAACTGTGTTCTGTAGGTGTTCAACTGTGTTCTGTAGGTGTTCAACTGTGTTCAGTAGGTGTTCAACTGTGTTCTGTAGGTGTTCAACTGTGTTCTGTAGGTGTTCAACTGTGTTCTGTAGGTGTTCAACTGTGTTCTGTAGGTGTTCAACTGTGTTCTGTAGGTGTTTAACTGTGTTCTGTTGGTGTTCAACTGTGTTCTGTAGGTGTTCAACTGTGTTCTGTAGGTGTTCAACTGGGTTCTGTAGGTGTTCAACTGTGTTCTGTAGGTGTTCAACTGTGTTCTGTAGGTGTTCAACTGTGTTCTGTAGGTGTTCAACTGTGTTCTGTAGGTGTTCAACTGTGTTCTGTAGGTGTTCAACTGTGTTCTGTAGGTGTTCAACTGTGTTCTGTAGGTGTTCAACTGTGTTCTGTAGGTGTTCAACTGTGTTCTGTAGGTGTTCAACTGTGTTCTGTAGGTGTTCAACTGTGTTCTGTAGGTGTTCAACTGTGTTCTGTAGGTGTTCAACTGTGTTCTGTAGGTGTTCAACTGTGTTCAGTAGGTGTTCAACTGTGTTCTGTAGGTGTTCAACTGTGTTCTGTAGGTGTTCAACTGTGTTCTGTAGGTGTTCAACTGTGTTCTGTAGGTGTTCAACTGTGTTCTGTAGGTGTTTAACTGTGTTCTGTTGGTGTTCAACTGTGTTCTGTAGGTGTTCAACTGTGTTCTGTAGGTGTTCAACTGGGTTCTGTAGGTGTTCAACTGTGTTCTGTAGGTGTTCAACTGTGTTCTGTAGGTGTTCAACTGTGTTCTGTAGGTGTTCAACTGTGTTCTGTAGGTGTTCAACTGGGTTCTGTAGGTGTTCAACTGTGTTCTGTAGGTGTTCAACTGTGTTCTGTAGGTGTTCAACTGGGTTCTGTAGGTGTTCAACTGTGTTCTGTAGGTGTTCAACTGTGTTCTGTAGGTGTTCAACTGTGTTCTGTAGGTGTTCAACTGTGTTCTGTGGGTATTCAACTGTGTTCTGTAGGTGTTCAACTGTGTTCTGTAGGTGTTCAACTGTGTTCTGTAGGTGTTCAACTGTGTTCTGTAGGTGTTCAACTGTGTTCTGTAGGTGTTCAACTGTGTTCTGTAGGTGTTCAACTGTGTTCTGTAGGTGTTCAACTGTGTTCTGTAGATGTTCAACTGTGTTCTGTAGGTGTTCAACTGTGTTCTGTAGGTGTTCAACTGTGTTCTGTTGGTGTTCAACTGTGTTCTGTAGGTGTTCAACTGTGTTCTGTAGGTGTTCAACTGTGTTCTGTAGGTGTTCAACTGTGTTCTGTAGGTGTTCAACTGTGTTCTGTAGGTGTTCAACTGTGTTCTGTAGGTGTTCAACTGTGTTCTGTAGGTGTTTAACTGTGTTCTGTTGGTGTTCAACTGTGTTCTGTAGGTGTTCAACTGTGTTCTGTAGGTGTTCAACTGTGTTCTGTAGGTGTTCAACTGTGTTCTGTAGGTGTTCAACTGTGTTCTGTAGGTGTTCAACTGTGTTCTGTAGGTGTTCAACTGTGTTCTGTAGGTGTTTAACTGTGTTCTGTTGGTGTTCAACTGTGTTCTGTAGGTGTTCAACTGTGTTCTGTAGGTGTTCAACTGTGTTCTGTAGGTGTTCAACTGTGTTCTGTAGGTGTTCAACTGTGTTCTGTAGGTGTTCAACTGTGTTCTGTAGGTGTTCAACTGTGTTCTGTAGGTGTTCAACTGTGTTCTGTAGGTGTTCAACTGTGTTCTGTAGGTGTTCAACTGTGTTCTGTAGGTGTTCAACTGTGTTCTGTAGGTGTTCAACTGTGTTCTGTAGGTGTTCAACTGTGTTCAACTGGGTTCTGTAGGTGTTCAACTGTGTTCTGTAGGTGTTCAACTGTGTTCTGTAGGTGTTCAACTGGGTTCTGTAGGTGTTCAACTGTGTTCTGTAGGTGTTCAACTGTGTTCTGTAGGTGTTCAACTGGGTTCTGTAGGTGTTCAACTGTGTTCTGTAGGTGTTCAACTGTGTTCTGTAGGTGTTCAACTGTGTTCTGTAGGTGTTCAACTGTGTTCTGTAGGTGTTCAACTGTGTTCTGTAGGTGTTCAACTGTGTTCTGTAGGTGTTCAACTGTGTTCTGTAGGTGTTCAACTGTGTTCTGTAGGTGTTCAACTGTGTTCTGTAGGTGTTCAACTGTGTTCTGTAGGTGTTCAACTGTGTTCTGTAGGTGTTCACTGATCTCTGTTACCATATTAGGTGCCGTGATCCAAATCCAAAATTGATTTGCAGCCTAATGGTCTCAACCATAAAACATCTTTTCGTTAGACATGTGCTTTGCTCAGGACGTTTTTCCTTCTCTTTCAAAGGGAATCATTACTTTTGAGACAGTACCTCTTGTAACGCCAAGCATTCTGTTAAGAGAACTAACAATTGGGCCTTTTGAAAGTCCTAGAGATTTGTCGAATTTATACTGTTGTATGGAATTTTCTCAAAGTATCTGCAAAAAAGGCACCTATTTTTAATAAAATAATATCTTTTAAACATTTTAAATATACAAAAAGCGTTAAAATATTAGAATATGTTCAGCCTTGCTTGTCTTTAATATTCTCATAATAATATATATTTATACTTGCTCGGTTTATTTGAATATTGACTTTTAATAAATTGTTATTTACTATCTACTCCACAGTGTTTTGATTACTATTTTTGGCTAATTACTGAATAAATATAACAACATATATATAGAATGGTTATAAAGTTGGTATGATATCTATATGGACTTTATCATATATTATGAATCTAAAATCCGAAGAATTTGATTGTTAAAAATAGAAGAATTTTTTTGAATATAGTGTGAAATGATTGTGACTTGACAAAATAAGTAGAATAATATAAATTATTAATTTTTTCAGACTGTATCAAAGAAGTCACTCAATAATATTAATTGACTATTGTATTTACCTACAGATATTTCCATTGAAACTACAATTGAGATTTGATGAAATGTAATATTTTAAATTAATGGCATTGAAAAACGTGAGGCGATTCACTTCTTTTCACTGAACGCAGGCAAAGAATTGAACATTTATATGATAGATAATTTGATTGCATCCTTGAGAGAATAAATCATAGTGGAGAACATTGAACATGAATGAACATCAGTATTAATTAAATGTTTAAGTATTTTATTAGCATAACACTTTTTCTTTCTTTTAGTATTATAATTTTTTTAATTAAAAACGTAAATTCAAAACCCGTTAAAAGAGTGAATAAATAACTGATTCTCGTAATTAAATTGTTTATTAATAACAATAGTTCTTGAGAATGAAACCTAAATTAAAACAACATAAAAATAATCTATAAAATATATACCTCAGTAAAGTCAGGTATAATAGTATTATATATTTCTATTTCATGGTAATAATTCATTTCCTTATCTCCTATTGAGACAAAATGAATCATTCCAGAGCCCCTCCGCTTCGACCTAAAGATGGAGCATTAATTTCCTTCTGCAAACACTGAAATATTCCTCCGCGTCCAATTCTTCGTCATTCTGTTACAAGCCACTCCGGATTGAATTAGAATCTCTGATCTACACTTCTCCTTCCATAATCACTAGATTTAATTAAATACGAGTGTGGTGGAATCAATAGCCAGAACTGGGGATTAGGAGCCCGTACCAATGAACCTTAGATGGGGATTCAGAAGGCTATTGGAGTAGATATAGTCACCTGGAGCTATGATTGCCTGAAGATTACTTTCTGGTTGCTGCTGCAATGGAGGGAAGTGTGAGGAAAATTGACAATGCGATGTGGGATTCATGTACTTGGATATTCGGTGATTTGGCTTGGGAATATTACTTAGTCTTTGAAACAAAGATAGTATTGTATCATATACGTGAATTAATTGAATCGTGCTGAATGAAGTATTTCTTGATAATAAAAGGTTTTTTTCGTAATAATTGCACGTTTTATCAATTTGTTAATATTTTCCATTACAAAATGTAAGTGCAATCAACTGTTACCGTTTCAAGATTTTTATTTAATTCTATGTAAACATATATATCGTCAATTTAAGCGATATGTCTAACACCATTCTAGGTTTTTACAAGCCTGAGTCTCATGCAAAATGATCTTGCAAAATATTCTTTGAATGATTATGCCTATTTATCGTTTAATTCTTGGAGCCCCCCAATTAGTGTTGCGGTTAACTGAATCTTGTTTTCAAGAAAGAATGAAATTTAAATCTGGCCATTCTTTCTTGGGTTAGAAATTAAGAACATTGGTTAAGAACCATACACCCTTGCGTTATTTCTAAGTTCCATTTGACGATTTTCAGTCACGTTGGAGAAACCGTGGACGTTTGTATTAACCCAGATTAAGTAGGATCAATAAACAATATTATTTTGTCAATTTTCTTTCACTGGTCAACGAAAACCTTTGAATGCCTCGTACCATTATTTCTAACGGCAACACACATCATCTCTGCATGATGCAGCCCAGGTAGTAATGTTTCTTGTTTCAATATTGGGACAACATTGGCAATATTGGGACAACATTGGCAATATTGGGACAACATTGGCAATATTGGAACAACATTGGCAATATTGGGACAGCTTTGGCAATATTGGGACATCATTGGCAATATAGGAACAACATTGGCAATATTGAGACAACATTGGCAATATTGGGACAACATTGGCAATATTAGGACAACATTGGCAATATTAGGACAACATTGGCAATTTTGGAACAACATTGGCCATATTGGGACAACATTGGCAATATTGGGACAACATTGGCAATATTGGGACAACATTGGCAATATTGGGACAGCATTGGCAATATTGGGACATCATTGGCAATATAGGAACAACATTGGCAATATTGGGACAACATTGGCAATATTGGGACAACATTGGCAATATTGGGACAACATTGGCAATATTAGTACAACATTGGCAATATTGGAACAACATTGGCAATATTGGGACAACATTGGCAATATTAGGACAACATTGGCAATATTGGGACAACATTGGCAATATTGGGACAACATTGGCAATATTGGAACAACATTGGCAATATTGGGACAACATTGGCAATATTAGGACAATATTGGCAATATTGGAACAACATTGGTAATATTGGGACAACATTTGCAATATTAGGACAACATTGGCAATATTGGAACAACATTGGTAATATTGGGACAACATTTGCAATATTAGGACAACATTGGCCCGAAAATCGTTGCTACCTGGGAACTTTCTTAAACCTTGAACTCCCCATTTTGATATTAAAAAACGGTGATTAAGGACACTCAATATACGTCAAATTCCATATACCTGAGCTCCAATTCACCCATCATGTTCTCATCATTGCATTATGTAATTCACTACGTAATTAAAACATTTAAGTTTATTTATATTCTTGATTAATGCATGCCAAACAGGAGCTTTTCAGCCGGTAAGTGAATCGTATCCGGTGATGATACGTTCCCCTATGATACATATATAAATCTAAATAGCTATTTTTCATTGAAGTTACATCGTTACTAGCATAGCACGAACTGGCCGGTTATCTACGATTTCCTAAAATGATTTTGGTTTATTATGTAAAGTGTAATTAAATTTATAGGCTTCAATAAAAGCCTCTTTTTATTTTATGGATTTGAACTTCATTTCAAAATAGATGAAATTAAGGTTCGTATTCTTATATTTAGCTCTAAAATTACAAAGGCATCAAAGCAAGAGTGGTCAATATTGGAAATTCTATTTAAAGATAATTTTATCTAATCTAAGCTGTGTTAAAAATGTAATAAAACCGAATGCCATTATTTGATCGTCGAGTTAAAAAAAAAATATCCTATAATTAGTTTCCAAAAGATATTGATTTATTTAGATACTCGATGCTAATAAATTAATTGGTTGCCTAAAACTTTTTAATCGGTTGGTGGGAGTGAAGGTATTACTCGTTAAAATGAGATTTTTTGGGCATTGTAAAGGTTAAACATGACAGAAACCAATTAATTGATTAAATAATTTGAAGGTATTCAACCGTGATAGGATATTTATGTATGTGTTGTTTTATCCAAAATACATTAAATTCTGTTTCATCCAACCAATCGGGATATTCGGTTTCATTAAAATAACAACCCTTACAAGCCCACATGTTTCTAAAAATAATTATTCCAGTGTAATCGAATTATTTTATTCAAAAAGTTTTTACATTTTCCAATTAAAATAAAGCAGTAATAAATGGTTTGCATTTGCAAATTTAAATTCTCTTTATATTCTCTAATTTTGTTCTCCACACTGATTATTTTTGACTGAAAACTATGCATTGCTAAATTGTTTTTCCATTGAAATGTGATCTATGATGTGAGTATCTGTTTCCGGGAAGTTGTCGTTGTTATTGGTTCTTCCTGATGACCAAATCTGATCGCCTGAAGTTTTCAGAGGTCACCACCGTGACAAGAATTTAGAGGCGAACGCGAGAGCGGGTTTGGTGTGTCCACAAAAATTCATGGCGGCCTTCAACAACAATTTCGGGACTACCTGCACGGAATACCAATTGATGATATTTTCCTCGACGATGACACTCGACAATTTAAGATGAGAATGAAAAATAAGACCCAACAAATTGTTTATCTATTGAGGCTGATGAATTTCTGACATAGTGATTTTGGAGAGGATGTGACGAAGTAAATCTTTGTTGCTCGTTCAAATCTGTTAGTAATTTTTTACTTTCAGTCCAATAACATTGATTATTTATCATTGTTATAAACGTAAAAATACGGTAGATTTCTATTCATTTTCTCATCCTTCGAAGAGAGTGTTCCAAAAGTCAATAACAATTCAGAAGTGTTCCTTAATTCGAGGACACCACCATGCATGGGAATAATTTCAATTCAATGAATCTTCATTTATAGCATTATAGTATTTTCAAATCAGCTCTAGCAAGCGAACAACATTGCCATCTGATCATCTCTGTTCCACTCAGCAAAAATCTTTGTCTGAAAGATTACACTAAACCATTATCCAGCTTCAGCTGGAAGATTCTCCTCGTCTCAAATCCTATAATGTTTGTCTATCGCCTCCCTGCCAAGTCAATTTTTCACACTCAGGTCCTGTCAATCCTGCTGATTCAGGTGAAGAAAAATCAGCATTGCATGAAAACGATGTACGGAGACGGGCAAAAGGAGGAGGAATTGGACTAAGGATATCGACCAATGGCTTAGACAGAACACTCCCTCCCTTCTCACTCTGGGAAATGAACGCAAGATTGATTTCCACAATCTGGATTGGTTGTACCTGCCGTAATCTCCGACTTTAAATGATGGACTAAATTTCTCAAAGTAATCGCATCCTATCTTCTTAGGTGTATTGGATTAGATTTTACTTTGATTTCACTGGAGAATGAACCCATCATGAAATTTGTGAGGCACATTAGAGAGAACATATAGAACATTCAATTGTAAGACCCGCATTTCTCAAAAATAACAAATGATTATTCTTGCGTCTCATCCCAATTTTTTTCATTTTTTGATAAGTCAAGATACAAATTACGGAAATTGAAGAAATATTCTAAAAAATCATTTGTTTCATATTCAGAATCATATATCGACAAAAATAACCGTCCCTACTGCATACATTCCTTTTTTATCAATCATAATTTTAGGGGAGGCAAGAAAAATAATTAACCGACTTTATTTACTTCGCAGGATGCGGGAAGGTCATATTTGTCTTACATATTTAACGTCAGTTGCATAATTTCAACTGCACTTGTACCCTCAATAATTCAAAATCAATCCTGCATTCACTTCCAAACTCAACTAAGGACTAATTAGATTTAAGTTATTAGGTGCCTGCTATAGTGTCAATCGTTGTTAGTATATTCTGTATGCCATTAGCTAGAGTGTAGGCGAAAGGGACTGTCATTAGGCCTTATGTACCTCTACATGCTCCTACTGTCACTACTATATATCATCATTTAGCCATTCATATATTCAAAACATGACCCACTTTAATGATATTAACACAATATGTCAATAGATATGAAGCATTGTTTGCATATACTTGAATAATTTAATGCTCTATCGATACAGTGCCACTTTATTGTGTCCATATTTGCCACGGAATTTTCAATACTTGATGGTTGCATAATATGGGATTTTTTACCTGCTCCGTTTCATCAATTTGATCGCAAACGGCCGTGTAATTTCATTGGAAATCGGCTTATCGAGTAAAATAGTGTAGCCTCTTCAGTTCGACGTCTTTTGTATCTTCTAGTCAGGTAAACTCATTTGCGAAACACCTTCAAAGTAGAGGCAGCGGCGTACATTAGTGCTCCAACATAAATTCCCTCCATAAGTCTCCAAGAGGCAATTTTCAATAATTTACGGGTCTTTGTTTAAAATATTGCTGGTGGTTAGTAGACCAAATAGAAGCAGTTACGCTATAATGACTCGATGGTGCATTGCTACCCGCCACAAATGGACATTTATGTGGCCGATGAAAGAATGGAGAATCTCCAACACTCTAACTATTTTATATCACCTGGAATGAATAAAATTATATATAAAGTATTCTACATATTGGAGTTATTCTAAATACATCAATAAATCACCAAATACATCAATGGAAACTCATGAAGCTTAACTTCAACAATATTAGAAAATCCCACACTGCATTCTGCGAATTTCCATTTGAAATCTATATATATATATTCCCTCTTGAGTCTCGATTAACCACAGTAGTCTTAGTAGCAAATTGCTGTGGCAAAGGCAGAACGCATTAATACCATTGAATTCTGATAGGGTAATCTAAAGTGTTTCCGGCTGCCATTTCTCTCTGGTTTTCTGCATCTATGTAAATGCTCCTGGAATCATATCACAAATGGCGGCCACTAAGAGCTAAATTGTGTACACCTTTGTAGTCAGTTTCTCTTTAAATACGAGGGAATAATAACAATTTCGAGAGCTTGCAACTGTATTGTCGCTCATGGAAGTCATTTGCACCAATTGATATTCGCATGTAAGAGAATAACAGGAAAATAAACGTCAATCTGATAGCCCGACCCAAATTCCATGTACTCCTGAGGCCCAATCGAAATTTCTCTTCAACTAATGGCTTTCAAACACATCCTACGCTGCATATTTTATTCCCATTGCTATTGTTTGAGCAAAGAACAATGTAGCTTCGATGTGAGAGCCGCATAATGACTTCCCCACCAGCTAATATCGGAGAAGGAAAGTAGGTATGTGCGATTCTTCGGACCGCGTATTCGACCATTTTCATCTCACCGCTGAAATCGCTCGCAGAAGCAGAAAATATTGGAAAACCTATCGGACGGATGGATATTTGCCATCAGCCACACACACACACATTGCTTTCGGGATGATTAATATGTGAAAATGTTCGCTTTCCTTAATGGATCTTCTCAGAATTTCCTATCGAAGTTTGTTTTGGGGGATGTGATGTTGACCAACTCCCGCTACTCGAATCATCTCATATTAATGAGTTATTCATCATGTTTCCGATCAAAGTTAAGTTTGAAGATTAATTCAATTCCTTTGGGCCTAAATATCATAATATCAAATCTCACTGCAGAATGTACTCATTAATATCATCAGGTAATTAGTGATTAAATTATGAGATTCATTTCAAAACATAATCCTAAGTTTTCAATAATTAACGTTTATTTAATTATTTTCACTGCAATATTAAGTATTAATATACCATATTTATAATTAATTTAAAAACATTACAATTGCATTTTGGAACTCATTATTCATATTTAATTTTAGATCAATTTTAATTTTTAGTCAACGAAATTGGATAGGATAATTTTAGATTATTTTTAATTGAAAATTAATCGAAATGAGATTGATTAATGATATTATCTTTTTTACATGGATATTTGTTAAACAAATCGTAAAAGTTTTAATTTCTTTGGACGTAGTTTGACATTTTATTATTGTGTTTACTAGAAATAGAAACTACGTAATTTTGTAGTCAATATAGGTATGTCAATAATTTCTTCGATAAATTTTATTAATTAAAAGTATATACTTACTATACACAATTAATAAAGCGACAAATAAATTCTTTTACTTCTCTCACAGTGTAGAAATTCTTCTACTTCCCTCACCGAGTAGAATTTCTTCTACTTCTCTCAAAGTATAGAAATTCTTCTACTTCTCTCATCTTGTAGAACCTGTTCTACTTTTTCACTCAAATAAGGTTAGCAATGTAGACTGACTATAGAGTACAATGTAAATATCATATTTCAACTGAAGTACACCCAGACAAAGTGTTATGGTGGGGCAATCGAAGATTGAAATGGGAGTACACTATAATTGCCCCACCATAAATTTTTCTCTGAACGTTCCTGAAAAATCTATTCGCGAAACTATTAATTTTATTAACTATCAAATCATGAATTGATTGAAAGAAATTCATTCAAAATTGTCTTATCATAACTTTATATATTAAACTAATTTATGGGCAAAATTTCAGGAACACAGATTAAAATTGTAACAGATGTCATATTCAACTATAAGAGTATTACTAGGGTAAGTTCCGAGTTATCGGACGGATCTAAGTTTTCGACCATGTAAGAATATTTTTTATAATAATTATTATTGAACTTTTATTTTTATTTGTATCCATTATACCTAATAAAAATAAAAGTTTAATAATATATTCTTTTCCTTACATGATCGAAAATGTGGAACTGTCCGATATCTCATAACTTACCTATCTTTTTTACCAATACCTTTTATATGTACAATAGCATTCACAATGGGTAAATAAAATGCTAGTATAACCACTCATTACTTTAATATATACTATATAACATTGAATTTAATATTAAAATAGATGATTGCATTGGTGAATTACAACCATTATATTATTTACAAATACTATTTTGGGACAGAATATAGTAATGGTTTCTTATAGAATTTTATTTCAATTAAATAGAAAGAAAAAATGACCATTCACGATAAGACTTAAATATTTTTTTTCATATATTTTATAAATAGATTTATTTCTTGTCTCTCACTTATATAAATATTTTCCAATTATTCTTCTACTAACTACTTTTTTATTAAAAAATGAGATGTAAATTTTAATTTATAATTTATTTCAATGAAAAAAGGGAACGTTAAGAACTGACTTTAACCAACGCGTTATAGCTCGTTAAAACATGTTCCAACGCGTTCAAGTATTTTCCAACGCGTTCAAGCACGTGTCAACGCGTCCAAGAACGTCCCAACGCGTTCAAGCACGTCTCAACGCGTTCAAGCACGTTCCAACTCGTTCAAGCATGTTCTAACTCGTTCAAGCACGTTCCAACGCATTCAAACACGTTACAACGCGTCCAAGAACGTCCCAACGCGTTCAAGCACGTCCCAACGCGTTCAAGCACGTTCCAACGCTTTCAAACACGTTACAACGCGTTCAAACACGTTACAACGCGTTCAAGCACGTCCCAACGCGTTCAAGCACGTCCCAACGCGTTCAAGCACGTTCCAACGCGTTCAAGCACTTCCGAACGCGTCCAAGCACGTCCGAACGCGTTCAAGAACTAAAACAGTATTTGATAAATAATTATTGTTTCACAATTTTCATTGAAAATTAATATTTCAACTACAACAAATCCTAAAACAAATATTATATATAGTAATATAATATGAATATTTTCGGATTAGGTACTGAGTGGATTGATCATATTCATCAATAGCCTATTCTAGCAGTAGATTTTGTATAATCTTTCAGAAAAGTAATGATTGAATTTCAGTGATTTCTATTAAATATATTTAAATAATTTTCAAGTACAAACCGGAAAAAGAAATTCGATCATTCAAAGTCAGTGCTGATTCTGAAGCTTTGAGTCATTTAAATGAATTACGAGTTTGTATCATTGCTATAATGTTTCTAATTCTTTGCTTCAAAATTAAAACTGTGACTGAGTATTATTAAGGAATCGAAAATGAAGTAAAAACTATTTTCGAAGTCAGATAATTCCGAAAAGAAATAGACGATGTACCGTTAATAAATTGACTGATTGGGATGACTTGAAATTTCTTTTCGTAAATTTTTGTATATTGAAATTAAAATGAACAATAACACTAGTTTAAAAAACTTTATCTTGTAGTTTGACTAGATTCGGGATTATAAGTTTAGTAAAAAATCATTCAATTGTTTTTTATCAAGAAATATAGTATCTCCAGATAAATATTCAAAGGTTTTCCCCCTATTTGTTTATACGAAGAACAGAACTGGGATTCTCGTTGATAATAATATGATCTCTCTGTCGTCTGTTTATCTTGCTTCATTAGAAGTGTTTTGTAGCATCAATGTTCTGAAAAGTACGGGACATAGTGGAATGTTTTCGAGATAATGGTTGCATGACTCACATTTAGAACATTTAGACAAAAATATGGCAGGACCACGTAGATTTAGATCCCACCTTGATCTTCTATGACCCCACCATCACTGTCTATCTGGGTATTAATAAGTCAAGTCGAAGTACAAGTTCGCCCTTTGCTCTTTTTGTCATATTGACTAACAGATAACAATTATAGTGATGAAATACTGCACTCACAGACTTCATTATTATAGACTTTTATCTATGATTTATGGTATTTTATAATGTTAGTGATTAGCAATTGAGATTAATGGGTTCAATTAATATTTAATGTACCTCAATCACGTTATTTACGACACCAACGTTAAGGTTCTCTATTTATAATTGATGACTATTTACAAATCATTCTACAAAATTGAATATACAATCCAAGGTGCTCTATAAAAAAATATTCCTACCATCAACTTTTGGTTAGGGATGATAATATATTTACATTTTATTGTCATAGAATTATACAGTTGGGAGTGCAGTAGAACTCTTCTATAATGAAATCCTGTATAGTTAATGGACACTCCTGAATAAGGAAGTAGGCGCTATAGTGAACAAAATTTATTTAGTTCCCCATGAATTACCATCCGTTTTAGAAAACTGATGGTCATTTCATGGCAGACTTATGAAAAGTCTACATTTCACTATACATGATCTCACTATAGAGGAGCTTTACTGCGCAATATTTAATGAACGTTTATAACTGTGTGGTTAGCATACATACATACAGCCTATTATTAATTACAGAAATATATACACAAACATTGATTCAATCAATTTAAAACATCTCTTTGTAAACCTAACTTGACTGAACGATGCCTAATACCAAGGTTTGTAATACAGATAGATACAGCAGACAGACCAATTCGCTTTTCACCGCTTCTGAAGATCCATTTGTCGAACTCGATTTGGAGGTGGTGCTCTTGGTGCCGTGTTGCATTGCTGCAGGATGCTCTTCTGTTTGAACACAAGAAAAGTATTTGTGATGAGTCGGAGGCAAAGGTAGTGTGGAAATTAGTTACCTGAAACTCGAGGGAAATGCTGACATCAAAAACCTGTCTCGCTTTGATCTAGTCGAGAAGTATTTGGATTGATTGCAAGCGTTCAAACTGAATTTAGGTCGCTATTTATTTAGTAGATAAATAATTAGTGGTGGATCATTCAAAATTTACTTTGGTTTGCAATTATAGACTTTTGAATTGAGTTGAATCAGTAGGGAATTGTAACTAAATTAAATAGAATTATTTTATATCATTAATTACCAGGATGGAGTTTGACATATTTGTAAATCTTTCTTTTTTCATTATCTTCTAGTTCTGTTTTAATATATCATTTACAAGATTGTATGTATAATAGATAAGAAATTACATTAAATTTAAAATAAACTACCGCAAATATTATTAGCATATACTATGGCAACACATATTTATATTTTATGTAAACTGTTCCATATAAGAAGTTGTACCCCGTTACCTCTCTCACTTATTCAGTCAATAATCATTATTGTATTCATGAATTCTGTACATTTTAATGTGAAGACTAAACTAAAGAAGCATGCCATCTTTTAGTTCAAACGTGATTTTATTTAAAAGTATTTTATAAAGCAAGTTGTATTACTTTCCAGCCCAATTATCGTATTGTAATAGCATCAAGAAATACATTTTGAAAGCTACATTTATCAGATATATTTTGTAGGTTTGGCAGGTTTCAAAGAAATAACAGTTTGCCGGCGGTTCAAACAAAATCAATCTCGAAGTAAATAGACTCCGATAGATAAATCAGGATACCAATCCCTGGCCAGTTCTGAGTCTGCGAACTCAATCAGGATGCGTTCTAGAACTTCAAAGCAACGATTCAGCTGTTGGTAATTATCTAGTTATTGGTAAAGTGTGAAAGACTGCAGATAAAGTATGTTAGAGTTCGGAGATGTTCATGGTTTGATCTAAAACTAGACCAATATTTATCTAATTATCGATAAAGTATTTTAGGATGGGAGATTTATTGGGTAATCTTAAATTAACCGAAAGATTACCTAGGTTTCAATAAATTATTTCGATTTGTCTTGATTTAGACTGTTATCAATAATTCTCAAATTAACCCAATAATTAATTAAATAGATAGCAATAAAGTATTTCAATTTGTGACATTCAATGGGACGTGGATAGTAGGTAATAATAGTAAAATCAAAATATTATTATTTCTTATTTTAATGACATTTCAACTTCTTACCATTAAGTACATGAAGCGTCACTGATGCGTATGGAAAACCGGGCGGTGCGCAAGTGTAGTTCCCCGCTCGGGATCGGGTGACGCCCCGTATGGTGAGCTCGGAAATCGCCGTGCTACCTTCCACCTTCTTCATTGGGGTTTGTATAGCGATGGATTTAGGTACGAGTGCCCTGTCCCCTTGAGGTGCTCTTGTGGACCGAATTGGTCTTCTTTTCGGCCTCTGGGTATCAACATGTGCCTGGGAAATATTTAAGAAGAATTATTTATCTTTATTTAAAGTATCATAATTGAAATAAAATGACTAATAAATAAGTGATTGAAAAGTTAAAGAAATTATAATTACAACATAAAAAAATTTAAATATTCAAATACATTCGATTTTTCAACTATATAAAACACATAAAATAAAATATTTGAAACATTTAAAGGAAATTACAAATTAATGCTAGGTCATCGAAGATTATGACAGATAAAAACATCTTAATCTTCCATGACACCACCATAACTTCCCCCCTGTGTAGCAAACTCCTGATCTCTTATTCCTATAAATAAAAAAACACACAAGGCTACAGCATAAAAATGATGATATCAATAACCTTAGTAATTATTAATAGCCTGCATTATTTCTATCTCCATAATTACTTTTTTATCATACAATAGCAGAGAAATATTTAATGCTTAGTCATCGACTGTGATGTGCCTACCATCTATCTAACTATTGTTGTATATGGCATATAATGAATATTGTATCAGAAGTAAATAGATTATATAAGAAGGCAAGGGAGAAATTTATTCAAAATATAATTACTGGATTATTATATTATGACTATGACGAGTAGATATGATTAGTATTTATAGACGCTTTTTAATCGAGATACACTGTTATTTTATACACAAATGTACTGTGAATAGTTAAAACAACCACCATCTTTATATACAAACAACTACAGTGAATAGTTAAAACAACCACTATCTTTATATACAAATAACTACTGTGAATGGTTAAAACAACCACCATCTTTATATACAAATAACTACAGTGAATGGTTAAAACAACCACCATCTTTATAATCCAACAACTACAGTGAATGGTTAAAACAACCACCATCTTTATAATCCAACAACTACAGTGAATGGTTAAAACAACCACCATCTTTATATACAAACAACTACAGTGAATGGTTAAAACAACCACCATCTTTATAAGCAAACAACTACAGTGAATGGTCAAAACAACCACCATCTTTATATACAAACAACTACTGTGAATGGTTAAAACAACCACCATCTTTATAAGCAAACAACTACAGTGAATAGTTAAAACAACCACTATCTTTATATACAAATAACTACAGTGAATGGTTAAAACAACCACCATCTTTATATACAAACAACTACAGTGAATGGTTAAAACAACCACCATCTTTATAAGCAAACAACTACAGTGAATGGTTAAAACAACCACCATCTTTATATACAAACAACTACTGTGAATGGTTAAAACAACCACCAGTCTTTATATACAAACAACTACTGTGAATGGTTAAAACAACCACCAGTCTTTTTATACAAACAACTACTGTGAATGGTTAAAACAACCACCATCTTTATATACAAACAACTGCAGTGTATGGTTAAAACAACCACCATCTTTATATACAAACAACTACAGTGAATGGTTAAAACAACCACCATCTTTATATACAAACAACTACAGTGAATGGTTAAAACAACCACCATCTTTATTTACAAACAACTACTGCGAACAACCACCATCTTTATATAAAAACAACTACAGTGAATGGTTAAAACAACCACCATCTTTATATACAAACAACTACAGTGAATGGTTAAAACAACCACCATCTTTATATACAAACAACTGCAGTGAATGGTTAAAACAACCACCATCTTTATATACAAACAACTACAGTGAATGGTTAAAACAACCACCATCTTTATATACAAACAACTACTGTGAATGGTTAAAACAACCACCAGTCTTTTTATACAAACAACTACTGTGAATGGTTAAAACAACCACCAGTCTTTATTTACAAACAACTACTGCGAATGGTTAAAACAACCACCATCTTTATAGGCAAACAACTACAGTGAATGGTTAAAACAACCACCATCTTTATATACAAACAACTACTGTGAATGGTTAAAACAACCACCAGTCTTTATATACAACCAACTACAGTGAACAACCACCATCTTTACATACAATGCATTCAGTAAAAGGGTCACTTTTTCACTTTTTCCCATCATCCCTAATCAGTTTACTGAACAAATAATAACAAATGGCTTAGCACAAATCTTTTCGCTAACAACAAATGAAATAATAGCTCTCATTCTTTTGATCATCCAAAAAACATCCTTTTGATGCTATTATTGAATAGTTTCTGAACCAGCAAAAGTTTCAAGCTTCGTCCCTTTTTATACATACATGAATGTTATTATTGATATTATAGAATGAGATTTGAAATACTGTATTGAAAGGATAAGGGGGCGATGATTATTTATCGTAATAATGTGATTGAGATTGGTTGACCTAGTTTGTAGGATTATTAAATTAGTTTCAGTGAAAAGTTATATAATGTTGCCCTCATCTCCGTATTGCGAATAATAAGTCGCGATGTTTATTTCGACGATAATTATTTATCTTCCTTTGTTGTCAGTGATTTTTCATTGAAGTGATCTTTTATGCCCAAAATAATTAATGTAGCTGCCGAATAGAAGGAATTGAAATTAGAGCAGGAGACTATAGATTGAATGAAGTATACTTTATTGATGAAAAATTATTTTTTTATTAATGAACGATAGGCAGAAATTATGTGTTTTATTATTGAAATGGAGATTTTAATTATCAAATAAAGATATATTTGTATTTATTCAATGAATTTGTAATGGAAATTGATTAAAAGAATTGATTTATGATCTCAAAAAGTTATGGTGGGACGATAGAATATTATAGTGGGGCTATAGTATATTATGGTGGGCCTGTAGGATATTATGGTGGGGCTATAGTATATTATGGTGGGGCTATAGTATATTATGGTCGGACGATAGAACATTATAGTGGGGCTATAGTATATCATGGTAGGCCTGTAGGATTTTATGGTGGGACTGTAGGATATTATAGTGGGCCTGTAGAAAATTATTGTGGGCAATAGAAGATTATGGTAGTGATAATTAGATTACGGTTGGTATATATAAGACTATTCAAGAATAATAACTGTTGTTCTTTAAATTCTTGTTCACTACAAAAAAAAATTTATTGAATTTAAGCAACAAAGTTATGGTGGGTTCATGGGAGATTATATTGGGCTATCCCAATATATTCAAAGGCGTAAGATAATTTTCTTCCTGTATATAGAACCTATTTCTCTACTTCCTAATCAACCCAATTTTTCCCTGTGATTTTGTATCAACTTCTTGAAGATTTCAGAGTGTGTTATAAAATACCTAAATCACACAAGTACGCTACAATACACAAAATGTCAACAAATGGAACCTTACATCTCATTAGTGATTAAATAGCAATATATATAAATAATGTGCTGTTCTTGCTCATATGATGAAGTATGCAGAATCGAATATCACGGATATGATGAATAAATAACACTATAAAGTCGGTTAACGCACTTCGTGAACTATATAGAGTTTGAGGAAGAAATTTTACGCATGTAATCCGAAACGATTTTCATTCGTGAATGTGGAGAATTCGGTTGAAATCCCGGAAATAAAATTGGTAAACAAAGCATTATGGAAGGGGATGGAGTATCGTAACTAACAGAGAACTATTTACCTCTAACGAAGTATAGTAAGTTATGGTGGGGCTATGGAAGGTTATGGTGGGGTTATAGAAGATTATGGTTGGGCTATGGAAGGTTATGGTGGGGTTATAGAAGATTATGGTGGGGCTATGGAAGGTTATGGTGGGGCTATAGAAGATTATGGTTGGGCTATGGAAGGTTATGGTGGGGTTAAAGAAGATTATGGTGGGGCTATAGAAGATTATGGTGGGGCTATGGAAGGTTATGGTTGGGCTATAAAAGATTTTGGTTTTTCTATAGAAGCTAGATTATAGTAGGGCTATATAATATTATGGAGGGGCTATAGAAAATCATGGTGGGGATATAGAAGATTATGATGGGATTTTAGAAGATTATAGTGGAGTAATAGAAGATGATGATGGGGACTATTGAAGATTGTGGTTGGAATACAGAAAATTTTGGTGGGCTTCAGAAGATTATGGTGGGGCTAGAGAAGATTATGGTGGGGCTATAGAAGATTATGGTGGGGCTATAGAAGATTATGGTGGGGGTTTCGAATACCATATGGGTATCATAAATATCATTCTGTCTGTGTACTTTGGACAAATATCTCTTACTTTCGATGAAACCATTTAAGCAGTTCTGATTTGTAACTAATTACCCTAAGTAGATGTAGTTTTATTGAGTACATGCATGACTTCAATTGATTTGAAATGCATTCATTTTAGAGAAGTGGATAGATCCCTACTAAAAACTTTGTGTTCCGAAGTATTAGTGCGAGTCTATCAAGAATTTTAGTATATTGGTTTTAGGTTGTTAGGAAGGTAAGACACAGTTATTTTAGTGAAAAGGAAGGAACAGTTGTTTTAATTAAAAGGTATAAAGCAGTTCTATAAAAGGCAAGGCACTCACATGGTACCAGAAGACATGTGGCGGTGGGTGAACTGCTCTGACTATCACACATTTCATAGTCACGTCACTACCACTTCTAACGTGAAGTTCACTGCCTCCTGGTATCGTCACTGATGGATCTGATGGGAAAAGAATACTCATCTAACAGTGCTCAGAATAATAGTAAATAAGATGACAAATAAACGAATACCGCCTAAAATGTAACCTTCCGCAATCTTCGAAGGCAACAAACACAAAATTCTGGAATTAAGCATAATATTCATATAGCTAAAGAACATGTTTGATAATTATAAATCAAATAGTGTTTCTCATTAAAAAAGTATCTATTCCAAATATAACTCATTCACTCAGTACTGTAACCTTAAAAAATTCCAACTAATTAAATTCTTGGTCATGTAAGCTACCTGTTCGAAATGAATGTCATTTTTGAAACGTTTTACGTTCTTCAGGTCAAATAATTCACTTTCGAGCGATAATTTTTACTCAATCGCTACCTGTCTGTTAATCGTGAATTTAAAAAAATGAAAATTCCTATTTGATAGAATGAGATTCATCGATCGATCGTAATTCTCATGAAATAGGATTTGAATTGACAGTTCTGATATATATCAATATTGGCTTCAATATTATATACTTTTCATTCACAGATGATTCTAAATTCTTTCAATTTTCAAAACGAAGCTTCCACCAATTTAAATTATATAGTACCACATATCAATAATACGAGCGTTGTGAATTATTGTAAGGAAAAATTGGAAGCTGTAGTAGAAAACAAGTAACAATTCAGTCTAAAATCTTCTTAAAGAAGCTTTTCAATCTCCCTTGACAATCACTCATTCTACCAGTTTATTTTTTGAAGAAAATATAGATATAGCACAAGGAAAATTCTGTTATATTTCTTCATATCCAAGGAATACGAGATTCGTCCTTGGAGAAAAAAAAACAGGAAAATAATTCTTGTAAGAAATCTAAAACTGTCAATGTAAGAAATTGCAATAAACTTCAAATACATTACTCACGAATAACTTCCAATTGAATCAGTTTGCTTATTTTCGGTTCCGAAGAAACCTGACATTCGTAGGATCCTGCATCCTGGTCTGTGACAAATTTGATCTGTAGGAACCAAGTTTGTGCCACGGTGTCAAATCGAGCCGTGAACCTTTTGTCAGAAATGAATGTTATTCTGCCAACGGTCAGGATGTGGGAGTCTTGATTGCGTATCCAGGAAACCTGTTTCAAGAAATAAATAGGAAAAAAGTTACTAATGGAGGTCTATTTCGTTGGTAGGTACACATATAGTTTTGAACATAAATTCCCTGGCATTTTGGCCATATAATCGGGAATAAATCAGGTCATTACAGTATTTTTTTCAAAAAGTGACTGTAAATTATTGCTTCTAGAGCAACCTATAAACTAAAATAAATACAGGTGCCCAACTAAAATAATTATTCTCATAATAACAGTAATAGAGTTATTAACAAATTTATGTTGCCATAATATTATTCAGAAGTTATGTCAGAATAATTAAAAAAGTCACATTTATAATAAATTAAGGTGAGTACACAATTCTTTCTAACTAGGACACTCTATCTACACACATCTGGTAATTAGCAGAGTTATTATTCATAGCTTTATCGAATTTGATTTGAATTACCTCTCAGTTTTATCATCTATTTAAAAAAGATTAATGTGAATTAGGTCGATACATCTTTTTCAGACAGTGACAGTTGTGTGTCTATACAGTTATACACTATACAGTATGCCCATAGATTAATATTTCTTCAGGACATATCTCCAGATATAATTTATCAAACAATTCCGAATGGCATCACACCCGATTTAACTCATTCAGCTGCTCTGAAATAAGATGGAAATCGCTTATTCATTGCAGAAGTAAGATGAAATTCACTCGCGAGTGTATTATAGTTGCTTGCTCCAAAGCGATGATTATATGATTTACATCTTAATGTACTTCCTGAAGACTTTCTCTAAGATTGCAAGTAGGAGTTTCTATGCTATATATATATTCATAATATATATACATGCAAGCGAGTAGGTGGGACTGATTAGAATTTCAAGGGAGAAAATAAGAACGACGTGAGTGTATGTCGAGCGGGAGGTAATTACTATGCATATAATATTCACTAGGTCGCATTTGCGATAGCTGTATGTCTTCTAATTATTAATATATGTACGGTAGAACTAGAGCCGACACATCCAATGAATTAGTTATGATGTACTAACTAGCTTAGCCATTCGCAAATCTGAACATTCCATCATGCTTAGAGAATGTATATGACACATTCGCGTGTTTCGAATTGGTTAATAGAAGTTAATTCCATAGTCCTTTAGTGTTGGCAAAGACCTGTTTTATGTCTTCATGAGAATTACAAAAGAACAATCCAATGTGCCAAATCATGCCTGGAATACAGATTGGAGATGCGTGACACAAAATCATAGTAATCAACTTAACATTAATTACAAGATGGTTCGATCCAATCAAAGAACTCTCTAATGGCAATGTACTGTTGCTGATAGATTGACACTAGATTCATTGTATGTAGCTTAAGATTTATCATCCTTTGACAACATTCATAACTCATCTCTAGGTATTGTAACGAAAAATAAATGTATTAATATGATGCTCATACTATGATATGTTTTCATATACAGATTGCAGAACATGGAGAATGCATTAGAGTATGCAAATAATTGTTTACTCATTAATTTAATCTAACATTGAACACGACATTCAATCTGCTTTATAAATAATTTATCGACAATCAATTGTTCCTGAATAGAACAAAGTGAAAAGGACTTTTATTTATAGAACTGATGCATTGTTTTTTGTGTAAAACATCAAACATTTTTCATATTAAGACCAAACATTTCAAAACTAGAAATACGATATTCATTTTTCGTTCCTAACATTTGCTCAATAGTGATTGATAGTAGAAAACTATGACATCTATTTGTCAAATATTTATGATATTACTTCTCTCTCACCGTTTTGTCTCCCAGATGATATATCCTACATGGTAGGTAGGTATAGGATCCCTCCTGGGCTATAACTTTGCTTCTCACACTCTCGTCGAAACTAGGCATGGTGTCCAGGGACATTGCAGCCAAGTCGTTTACTTTCTTAACTTCAGGCAAAAACTCATTAAGTTTGACAACCGATGATTGCTGAGTCATTTGTTCACGGGTATCTTCCTCCAGATGGTTCGGTTTTGCATCCTCAAACTTTGTAGAGCTGTGATTATGTCTGTCATATCTCACATGGTGACTATGGTGATGGTGTTTGGAATGATGTTTGTTGTGTTTATGTTTCTGATGATGTTCTATGATGTTGTCAAAAGTTTGGTCTGACGCATGAGAACGTCTGGAATGATGCTTAGTTTTGAAATCTTTGTGATGAGTCTTCACATCATGCTGACTGTAACAATCGAAGTTTTGTTTGGATGTCGCATGTGATTCTGTGTCGTACTCCTTAGAGCCTGGTGTGTCATTGATGTCACGTGGGACATCATTAAACTTGTAATCGGTAACTCTATCACCTAAATTACTTTGCCAATATGCCGTGTTGTGGCTATATGTATTCATGTGCGATCCACCAGCCATTCCTGTAATGAAAGAGGGATAAATCGTTAGAAGTCATGTAATTCCAAGTGAGTTTCACAATGACACACAGCTACAGGCTTCCTACTTATTCATCCTTAATCGTTTTTCAATACTGCAGTAAGTAGTTCCGCTAATATTTATGATATAGCGATAAGTACATGAGCTGTTAATTTATACACTTAATTTATGACATTGGTAGATCTAGCAAAATAAATAATTCTATGAATTGCAGATATTGGATTTGATTCAGTTATTAGGGCAATTGGAATATTAGGTTTTTTTCATGCGGAAGATAATACTAGAGATATAATAACCCGATCAGACTTTGGCAATTTAGTTGCTTAAGTAAAGGGCTTTAGTGATCCTAATAGGATTAACTTTATGTACTTACCAGGCAGGCTGAGTAAATCACTGTACATCCGACTTGAACATGACTGTATGTTAAAAGCTGCAAGCAGTGTACAGCAAAATAATAAACGAGAGTGCTGCATTGTCAGAACTAGTCTTTGTTTTCCGGTGGAATGGTTCATACGTTCTATTTTCTAATGTTACACTGATGAAGTCTACCGTTTCCTCACTGGTTATGAAATAACAGAAAAATGTTTATGATTTTATATGCTGATTTTTCACCAATTTCTGAAAAGTCTTACAATATCCACTGCTTTTGATATATTAAGCAATCTGCAAAGAGAAAAATAGAGGTTAGAGTAAGTAATAGGGTAAATTACGAATTATCGGTCAGTTTCATATCTTCGGTCATATAAGAAAAAACGATATTACAAATGTTATTTTAGATGGTATCCAAGATACCTGCAGGTATCTTGGATACCAACTATAATAAAATTAAATAACAATTATAACATCGTTTTTTCTTATATGACCGAAGATATGAAACTGTCCAATAATTCGTAATTTACCCAAAATTGACTTCCCACGAGAAAGTGAAAGAATGGTCAGCGGTTCTTGATATATAATCGAGTGAGCTGATTAGTGAAATTCAATTTGTTGGATAAAGTCTTCTTCGTAGCAGTAATTGAGAAGCCCCTGTGGATGGAAACATTTTGCCAATTACTTTCAGTGTGACGGCAAAGGATGAGCTAGGAGAAGGCGTCACGAGATGCCCGGTCTCAATTTAATAGATGAGGAGGAGGAAGACGTAAATCTTCACTCAGAGCAAGAATAGGTATATATTATGCACTCCTGCTTTGACTTGATTGACATAATTAATTTGTTGTTTATTAACAAATGATATTGTTACCTAATATCAAATAATTTTGCATACGATTAAAATGATTTTTTTAACAATGGCTCTGAATCAATTTTTCTTAATCCTTTTTTTAACCTTATTTAGGCAACCTATGTAGTGTTTCTTTCAAAAATGATGTAGCAAGTAGGTAAGATGTATTTCAACAGTTAACGTATAGAAATGCTACAGGACGTTAACCTGTGCAGAAAACAACAATTCTTGGTTTCGGTCTATTCGGATTATTCGAATGAAATATTCTGCTACAATTTTCCTCATCCAATTAAACTGTTGATTAAAATGAAACACGAAAACGTATATCAAATTATCTGAAAAGTACTAGTTTCTTATCGTCGCAACATGAGAATACCTAGCGTAAATTAAAGAAGCCTTACTCTACTTCATATTACATTGCAACCTATTATTCCAAATTGAATTCGGAACAAGAGCACAAATAAAATCATCATGTTTTAATATTCATTCTAAAATGCTCTTGCTTGTGTGAATGCATTCATTATTATAATACAAAAACTAACCCAATTCCCGAACAAAAGTTTCGCGAATTTAATATCGCGAGAGGTGAACAACGGGAGAGTTTTTCGATGATCTCCACATCCTTTTATGACCTCAGAATTCAGTGTATTCTTTTCAAGGAGGCTTCATTCTATCAATACCACTGGCATATAAAATAACCGTAATAGTCTTTTTATGCTCATGCGTTTATGCTGTACTAGAAGGTGCTTATGTTCTGCAGGAGATACTTTTATATATTCAAATTTATGCTAAGAGCTATTGTATAGCTAGAGTCGAGAGAAGTGAAGAAGAATGTATCTACACATAATCACTCTGCTGAATGTTTACTTTGCTCTGAGGAACGGTGTGTAAAATGGTTTGTATTAGAATAATAACTAATATAATTATAAAGTATGATTCTCGTTATTGAAAATATGAGCAAATAACTATTTTTTGACACATTCTATACATGTTTTTTTAATTAAAAATATACAGTTAGTACTTGTTCTTGCACCGAACGATTAAAAATGTTAGTTCAGACTGTACCTAATTTAATCTGTCTCCCGTAATTTGCTTCCAATCCTCTCAATTTTTCGAATTTGAAGTTTATTTAGTACCGTCGTTTCTGTCGTCCAGTGTACATTTCAGTTGTTTATGGACGCGAGGCCTCCCTCTTTAACCCCGCTCTACTCGCAACATATGGGGCAAAGAATGTGACAAGAATGGCGCGGAAAAGAACCCTAGCTACCCAGACGTAGTGTATCACTGTGAATCGAATTCCGACATATTGGATTGCTTGAAAACTCGTTCTCCTGTTTCATTCGATATGAAATGTAGAAAGAAAAAGAGATGTAGTACCTCCATTCTTCAAAAAACTGTATTCAAATCCTTTTCAACTCCTTTGTTAGGATAGTTTCAGCGCAAACAATCCTATAGGTTTTAGATAGAGAAGTGTCTTGCTTTTCGCCACAATAAACCTATCTGTGTTTTGGACCTCGTTAATGATGCTGAAAAATAAATACAGTGGAAGTCCTCTATAATGAAATCCTGTATAGTGAATTTAAAGTCTTGAGTTGAACTTCTCTCTTTAGTGAATAAGTTTCCTTTAGTCTTCCATAAAAGGGAAATTCGTTTTCTAAAACTGATGGTCTCATGGCAGACTAAATAAAATGTGTTCACTATAGAGTCTACTTCCTTACTCAGGACTCTTCGTTCACTATATAGGATTTTATTAAGGAGGTCTACTGTGCAAGATTGGAAATGAAAATATTATTGTCTAGCTATCGTACAATAATTAAGGATTGAATGCATCCTATTTTTATCTTTGGGTGCTCTATATTAACGTAATTAAATAATCTAAAGAATGAAACCTAAATAAACGATACTAATATCCAAGATATAAAAATACATTGAATTAATGTCTGAATAATTAATGCATTGCAAAATACACACATCAATAAGAAGATCATCCATTTTCTCTGCATCATTGAATAATGACTTGTTAATTCAATTATTATTTCATGATTAAACATTCATTTATCGGAATAGAACGGAGGAGAATATCTTTCAAAACAACTAATGGATGCATCGCTCTGATGAATGCAACATCTCTCATTCTATGTATTTATCACTAGCGAGATATAAATGTGCATGTATTCAGTCATGTCTGCATTTGTCTTCTACCTCCAGATAAGAATTTCGAATAATTAGTCACCGTGTGAACACTGTGATCTTCTTACATTTTATATTTAGATCGTTGCAGCTTTATGTGAATATTTAGCTTAGTATTGTTACATCTTGGGTAAATTACAAATTATCGGTCAGTTTCACATCTTCGGTCATATAAGAAAAAACAATATTATAATTGTTATTTTATTTTAATTTTAATTGGTATCCAAGATACCTGCAGGTATCATGGATACCAATTAAAATTAAAATAAAATAATAATTATAATATTGTTTTTTCTTATATGACCGAAGATGTGAAACTGACTGATAATTTGTAATTTACCCTAAATAGATATTGTTTTGGTGGATTTTAAGAAGATTATGTATGGAGAATGCCTGCTTTATCTTCTATTGCCCCACCAAAACTTTCTTCTGTAGAATTTGTACTGTCCTATAATGAGTGTAAAGTCCTTAGTAAGAGAACTAATCAGTATAGTGAACAAATTTTCTTTAGTCTGCCATGGATAGCCTACAGTTTTTATTTAAAAAAATACCTATTCATGGTGTTCACTATACAGGATAATTCTTTTACTCTGGACTCTACATTTAGCATAGATGAGTCCACTATAGAGGAGATCTAATGTATCTGCAATTAATGATCTATTCCATAAATCCTCTCCTTTCTGACGTGTAGAGCTTGTATCTAATGAAAATTGATTGGACGCCATAGTGTCTAGTTTCAACTTCATCACTGCTCATTTGGCTTACAATCTCTAGCGAAAAAATTAATGCAAGCTGCCACAGCTCGTAATTTTCAATCGAATTTTTATTAACATTTACAGCTTCATTTGGGTGACAGGCACTGATAATGTACGACAGCTCTCAGCACTCTATTTGTTCTTGACTATAATGAATGCGCGGGCAGACCTGATGATAAGTGAACACTGTCAAGTGAAGCATGGTCCAAAATAGCTCTTTGACATGATCTGCATGGATTATCATCTTGTGATCTAACTCCGTTACAAATGGAGTACGAGGAATTAGTACGCAATGAATTAATTTGAAATTTCAAAAAAAGTGAATTTATAAGCTACCGTTAGTATTCAGAATCTTTGAAAGTTTGCTATAACTATGTAAGTTGTTGAAATTTCTCTCAGTAAATGCATTTGTTCTTCTTCAGTAAATTCTTTTATAAGAAATGCAGCTTTTTCGTGGGAAGCAGCAGCGGAAGCTTCACCGTAAAATGACCCCGTCAGAGACATTCAAAATCCCGCATTAGAGGGGCTAATGCATGCATTGTTTCCATCCCCCAAAGAGCCGCCTTTTTAGGTTTGATCCTACTAGCTGTCTTCAAATGTACTCCCGTTTGAACCCCATGGGTTACGTCTACAAATGACATCTTTTCCAACAACAGGAACCTGCTCCTTTTGATCTCTGCCAGGAAACATCTTTTGAACGAACAGTGGAGTACCACTTAATTAAAGTTAACGTCTTAAAGGAGAATATTATTAATTGTATTTCTGTAAAAAAAAAAATTCTCTTACTTTTTATGTTATTTTGATCGGTCCTGAAAACAATTAAAAAATTGAATTAGTACATGTTTTTCCCGATTAATACCGATGATGATATTTTTTTATGGCTTACGGAAAATGAAGATTAACCATCTAGATTTTCCAATAATTCGAAGATAAAATGTATAAAAATTTGGGAGTAAATGTTCTAACTCTTAGTTGTAGATTCTGTAAATAAGATCATTTACCCGATATGACTACAAATTGTACAATCGGTAGATTGTTCCTTTACCCTATTTGTCCTTTAAATTAAGGATGACGAAGCTACCGAATACAATCGTTTCCATTTAGTTAGATTGGCAAGAATATGCGTATGAACAGAGAAAGATGTTTGTTTCACTTCATTCATTCTATATGGATTTCTATTTTAAACGTCTTATTGTAGTAGCTCTTGTTTATTCAAAGACGATGTTAAATAATTCTAGCACAGTATTTACTTGACGCTGAATATATACTGTGGAGTATCATACGTTTCTGCTATTCAGTTGCACAATATCTTAAAAAGAAAATCTGGTTGTATAACTAAAGAACAGAAGGGGACTGTGCGACAATCTGAACTTTGGCTACTATGTATTAATTTGTTCAGTACTATGTATTAATTTGGTCAGTACTATGTACTAATTTGGTCAGTACTATGTACTAATTTGCTCAGTACTATGTATTAATTTGGTCAGTACTATGTATTAATTTGGTCAGTACTATGTATTTATTTGGTCAGTACTATGTAATAATTTGGTCAGTACTATGTATTAATTTGTTCAGTACTATGTATTAATTTGGTCAGTACTATGTACTAATTTGGTCAGTACTATGTACTAATTTGCTCAGTACTATGTATTAATTTGGTCAGTACTATGTAATAATTTGGTCAGTACTATGTATTAATTTGGTCAGTACTATGTATTAATTTGGTCAGTACTATGTATTAATTTGGTCAGTACTATGTATTAATTTGGTCAGTACTATGTATTAATTTGGTCAGTACTATGTACTAATTTGGTCAGTACTATGTACTAATTTAGTCAGTACTATGTATTAATTTGGTCAGTACTATGTATTAATTTGGTCAGTACTATGTACTAATTTGGTCAGTACTATGTACTAATTTGGTCAGTATTATGTATTAATTTGGTCAGTACTATGTATTAATTTGGTCAGTACTATGTATTAATTTGGTCAGTACTATGTATTAATTTGGTCAGTACTATGTATTAATTTGGTCAGTACTATGTATTAATTTGGTCAGTACTATGTATTAATTTGGTCAGTATTATGTATTAATTTGGTCAGTACTATGTATTAATTTGGTCAGTACTATGTATTAATTTGGTCAGTACTATGTATTAATTTGGTCAGTACTATGTATTAATTTGCTCAGTACTATGTATTAATTTGGTCAGTACTATGTAATAATTTGGTCAAAATAACAATCATATAAAATGTTATTATGATGAATCTATTCTGGCATCATATTACTATTTTATGATTGCAACTTTGCATTTTGTCATTATGTAAACCTTATTAAAAATTGTAATTGATGGTAACCATGTAATTTTGTGATAATAACATATAGTGATTTAAACAGAAGTTTATTATTGAAGTATAATTATATATTAAGGTGGTTTTGCAATTTTTGTAACTTTTTAATTAGTAAGCTAATCAGAAAGTAATTTCAAGAAATTCTCTAGACTTTAATCGCTTTAAAATCTTTCATGAATAATTCTTTTACTTTTCATATACTTGCCAAAGTCGCCAAATTATTATCATACATCCTTGGTTGTACGTTAAATAATTCAAGTTTAATCGTAATTTACATTAAATTTAAAACACTTATAGCAAAAATATTATACTACAATAAGATACACTACTCTCGATAATTTCTATTTCAAAAGTGCGTAGTGGCGCCATCTGGATTTGAAAACGGGAACCAGAGAAACAATTACATTTGGTTTGTTTAATTGTATATTAACTTTTATTTCATTCAATAATGAAGATTATTTTACTGCAAAATTAAGCTTCTTTACATCGGTAGAATAGATAGAGCTAAATAAAATAGAAAAAGAGAGATGATCAACACCAAATATTATTGTTTCTTTAGTTCCTGCTTTCAAATCCAGGTGGCGCTTTTTAAAACAGAAATGATCAAGAGTGGTGTTTCCTATTGTTGTATAATATCTTTGCTTTTAGTCTACCTACTTTTATCAAACATCTGAAATTACGATAGAATTCCATCAATACTTAAATTTATTATTCTCATGCGGCCCAATCGTAATTTTCCCTCCGGTGTCTGCCTCAATAAGAATTCTACTCGAAACAATCAAAAAGAAGTCACTACCTCGATCTTTGCTTGTACCTCACATCACTAATCGAATTATATTCTAAAAAGAAAGAGAACATTGGTTCTTCTTCCGAAACTTGAATGTAAAAAGTATTCCACTTTATCGAAGCAACTGGAGATCACGTTCTTGTTCAGAGAATCTTATGCCTTGAAATTTCTGCTGGGCTTTGTGATGTTTATTTTTTATCATTATTATTTGTATTGAATTTTAAGTTTTAAATTTTAAATTATTTTCAAATTGTTGATGTATTACTTATACTTGTGTATAGTCTATTTGTTTTGGTATTGTATTCATATATTAATAAATTTATCATTGCCGCATGCATATTGCGGGAATTTATATAGGGAATTAATATATTTAAGTATTTCGTTCCATCAATAATGTTGTATCAATATATATGTTGCCGAAAGCATTGCGTTGGACTTTGTATTGGAATTGTTATGAATATTTTGCCGAAAGCATTGCGTTGTACAATACTTTGTATAAATTGTTGAATCAGATATTGTTTATCATATAGCACAAGAAACGATGTTAGAGAATGTCAAACATAAAGCGTTGAAAATTTACTCAAACATTGTGTAAAAACTACATTAAACAAAAAAGCTGGACATTTCTTCGGACATATTCAAAAACATGTAGAATATTTTGTAAAATATTTTGTAAAATATTTTGAGGAATATTTTGTAGAATATTTTTAAGATATTGCGTGAAAAATATTAGGTAAAAATATTTTGTAAAATATTGTGTAAAACATTGTGTAAAATATTCTGTTATTTATTTTGTAAAATATTTTGAAAAAAAATTTGTGTAAATTATTTTGAAAAAAAATTTGTGTAAATTATTTTGAAAAAAAATTTGTGTAAATTATTTTGAAAAAAAATTTGTGTAAATTATTTTGAAAAAAAAATTTGTGTAAATTATTTTGAAAAAAAATTTGTGTAAATTATTTTGAAAAAAAATTTGTGTAAATTATTTTGAAAAAAAATTTGTGTAAATTATTTTGTCAAATATTGTGTAAAATATTTGGCAAAATATTTTGATAAATATTCTGTGTAACAATAGCACAAATATTGTGCCAAACATTACTCCATATATTTTTCATAATTATTTGTTGAAACAATACAAGATGCACTGCTGAAAACGTGTCAAACAATAAGAGATAATCAGCAATAAACGTGTCAAACATTAAGAGATAATCAGCAAGAAACGTGTCAAACATTAAGAGATAATCAGCAATAAACGTGTCAAACATTAAGAGATAATCAGCAAGAAACGTGTCAAACATTAAGAGATAATCAGCAAGAAACGTGTCAAACATTAAGAGATAATCAGTAAGAAACGTGTCAATCATTGTTCCAATTATTTCGTGTCCACACCTAAATTAACCTGCGTGAAAAATCAATTCAATCCAATCTATTTCTAAGAACATTATTCGCTAAATCGCCTCAATTCATTGCTGTTGATTGACAGAAAATGAAAATAAACACGTGTGAAATTCATTAAAGTGGATGACGAAAAGTAATTATACAGTACATGTGGTTATAAAGATATATCTATGATAAATAGACAGGAAAATTATCAACGTAATATAATATTGAAATTAGGTAACAATATGACTCCTGTATAATGAAATCCTGTATAGTGAATGTCCTGAGTAGGAAATAACATCTATATTGAACAAATTTTCTTTAGTCTGCCATTAAATGGTCATTAGTTTTCTATAACTGATGGGCATTTATGACAAACTAAAGAAACTTGTTATCTATAGAGGCTACTTCCTTACCCAGGACTCTACATTCATTATAGAGGATTTCATTAAAGAGAAGTTATACTGTATTATTAGTCTGGTAATTGAGTGGGTCATTTATATACAAATATATTAATTAAGTATATCTTTATGTGGTGACCGGAAAGATGCCCACAGAAAAATGCCCACAGGAAAAATGCCCACAAGTGAAAAATGTCCACAGGGAAAAATGCCCACAGGGAAAAAAGCCCACAGGTATAAAAACCCACAGGAAAAAGCCCACAACTACATAATTTAAAAAAAAGCATAAAGGTGTTTTAAATAAGAGCATAAGTTTACAAAGGCACGAATATTCAATTAGTTTTCTATGCTTGCACCTTTTGTCTCATTTTTAAAGCCTTCATCGCTAATACAAAATGGATACAAAATGAGATTGTTTACTTGTTGAAATTAAATTTTATAGCATATACATTTGAAAATCATCCGTGAATTTCAATTTACCATTTCAATTATATTTTACCCCCCAGGGGCTCTATCCTGAAGCTTTTTCAGGTGAATGGAAGAGAAGGGGTGTAGCGTCACTTGGGTTCCGAACTGTTGTAATTTGGATTATGTATTATCTTTTATCATATTCTCCATATTTATAATTTTTTAACGCTACTTCCAGTTTTAGAGGATAACACTAGGTTTATGCTCTTCATTTTCCTCTTTCATCTGTGAGTGCAGCCACTGGTGCTTGTGTCCCTTTTCGTCACATTCATTGTTGAATGACTGCATTCACGGAGTAGTTCATTCTGCATCCACTAGCTTTGTCACCGACGGTGGTAAGTGACTTTGTTCATGGAACTACTTTCCTTTCTGACTGCTTCTTCCAGTCCTTTTATTTAATTTATTTTTGACGTCGGCGTTATAGTCTAAATGGCTGAAAGCTGACGTTAAACTCTATACTAAAATAAATCAAAACAACTGTATTTTAGGATATTTACGTTAACTTATGCCCTTATTATAAACACCTTTATGTTTTCTGTATTTTAAAAATTAGGTAGTTGTGGGCTTTTTTCCTGTGGGCTTTTATACCTGTGGGCTTTTTTCGTTGTGGTCATTTTTCCCTGGGGACATTTTTCCCTGTGGGCATTTTTCCTGTGGGCATTTTTCCTGTGGGCTTCTTTCCTGTGGGCTTCTTTCCGGGAACCCTTTATGTATATACTTGAAATGCTCTAAAGTGGTATTTATTGAAAGTTTTAGTTTCCACTATTATTTTTGGTACTAAAATATTCCACTCGTATACTATAGCTACACCACAACAACGACTAAATAAAAAATATATCATTAAAGTTTACGATTTGAGATATATACCATATAAGCTCATCAGAGCTGCAGTGGAATATTCACTTATATACCACCTACAGGCTTCGTATATAACCTCATATTAAAGCTATATAACTCGATATACAAGCTATATAACTCTACATACAAGCTATATAACTCCACATACAAGCTATATAACTCCACATACAAGCTATATAACTCCACATACAAGCTATATAACTCTACATACAAGCTATATAACTCGATATACAAGCTATATAACTCCACATACAAGCTATATAACTCTACATACAAGCTATATAACTCCACATACAAGCTATATAACTCCACATACAAGCTATATAACTCCACATACAAGCTATATAACTCCACATACAAGCTATATAACTCTACATACAAGCTATATAACTCCACATACAAGCTATATAACTCCACATACAAGCTATATAACTCTACATACAAGCTATATAACTCCACATACAAGCTATATAACTTCACATACAAGCTATATAACTCCACTTACAAGCTATATAACTCTACATACAAGCTATATAACTCTACATACAAGCTATATAACTCTACATACAAGCTATATAACTCTACATACAAGCTATATAACTCTATAAACAAGCTATATAACTCCACATACAAGCTACATAACTCTACATAAAAGCTATATAACTCTACATACAAGCTACATAACTCTACATAAAAGCTATATAACTCCTCATACAAGCTATATAACTTCACATACAAGCTATATAACTCCACATACAAGCTATATAACTCCACATACAAGCTATATAACTCTACATGCAAGCTATATAACTCCACATACAAGCTATATAACTCCACATACAAGCTATATAACTCTACATACAAGCTATATAACTCTACATACAAGCTATATAACTCTACATACAAGCTATATAACTCTACATACAAGCTATATAACTTCACATACAAGCTATATAACTCCACATACAAGCTATATAACTTCACATACAAGCTATATAACTCCACATACAAGCTATATAACTCCACATACAAGCTATATAACTTCACATACAAGCTATATAACTCCACATACAAGCTATATAACTCTACATACAAGCTATATAACTCCACATACAAGCTACATAACTCTACATACAAGCTATATAACTCTACATACAAGCTACATAACTCTACATACAAGCTATATAACTCTACATACAAGCTATATAACTCTACATACAAGCTATATAACTCCACATACAAGCTATATAACTCCACATACAAGCTATATAACTCTACATACAAGCTATATAACTCTACAAACAAGCTATATAACTCCACATACAAGCTACATAACTCTACATACAAGCTATATAACTCCACATACAAGCTACATAACTCTACATACAAGCTATATAACTCTACATACAAGCTACATAACTCTACATACAAGCTATATAACTCTACATACAAGCTATATAACTCTACATACAAGCTATATAACTCCACATACAAGCTATATAACTCCACATACAAGCTATATAACTCCACATACAAGCTATATAACTCCACATACAAGCTATATAAATCCACATACAAGCTATATAACTTCACATACAAGCTATATAACTCCACATACAAGCTATATAACTCCTCATACAAGCTATATAACTCCACATACAAGCTATATAACTCTACATACAAGCTATATAACTCTACATACAAGTTATATAACTCCACATACAAGCTATATAACTCTACATACAAGCTATATAACTCTACATACAAGCTATATAACTCCACATACAAGCTATATAACTCCTCATACAAGCTATATAACTCCACATACAAGCTATATAACTCTACATACAAGCTATATAACTCTACATACAAGCTATATAACTCTACATACAAGCTATATAACTCCACATACAAGCTATATAACTCTACATACAAGCTATATAACTCTACATACAAGTTATATAACTCCACATACAAGCTATATAACTCTACATACAAGCTATATAACTCTACATACAAGCTATATAACTCCACATACAAGCTATATAACTCCACATACAAGCTATATAACTCTACATACAAGCTATATAACTCTACATACAAGCTATATAACTCCACATACAAGCTATATAACTCCACATACAAGCTAATAACTCTACATACAAGCTAATAACTGCACATACAAGCTATATAACTCCAAATACAAGCTATATAACTCCACATACAAGCTATATAACTCCACATACAAGCTATATAACTCTACATACAAGCTATATAACTCCACATACAAGCTATATAACTCCACATACAAGCTAATAACTCTACATACAAGCTAATAACTGCACATACAAGCTATATAACTCCAAATACAAGCTATATAACTCCACATACAAGCTATATAACTTCACATACAAGCTATATAACTCCACATACAAGCTAATAACTCCACATTTACTCCACATGCAGATGCCTCTTAAATAGACAATCATCACTAGTCTATTCAGCTTTATTCATAAGAATGTTTGCTTCTGTCAACTGGAATTGGTTCTGAGACGAAAAGGAAGAGCTAAGGAAGACAATATGATATTTCAGCAGCGATAAGCCGTTGCAATTGGTAGGCTCATTGGGATTTCATTAGACAACACTGCCAGCAAACATTCCATGTCAATAAAACTCAACTGCATTGTCAACAACTGTCGCATATAGTTGCTAATTAGAAGGCAAATAATAATGATGCTTTTGTTTGTATGCCGAGCGCTTTATTACCGAAGGGAAAACAAGTTGCTTTAACCTACCCCAGGAATGACTCATGAAAGAGAACTCTGTTTACTCTAATCTTGTTTGATCTACCTGAACCATTAGATCAACAGGAGAGGATGATCTAGTAGAACGATTAGATCAACAGAGGATGATCTAGTAGAATGATTAAATCAACAGAAGGGAATGATCTAGTAGAACGATTAGATTAACAAAGGATGATCTAGTAGAATGATTAGATCAAAATTACAAAAAGAAATAAAAATGGTAGCAATGTTACCAAAGATTAAAAGAAAATGCTTCTCAATCCTTTTCGGTCCATCATAATATTCTCTTTGAACATACACTTCATTCGTACACTAAATATACGAATCGAATTAACCTTTCGGTAGCATTAGAGTTTAATTCAATCGAAATAGGACGATCTGATTAACTTTTCAATCAACTAGAAGCGGATACCATTTGGCTCTGATCACATGTCCCAAAAGAGCTAAACCCTTCCTCCTACCTGTCGTTAACGCTGATATAAGGAAGGCCTTCCCTATATTAATTCTCTCTAATGTATCCTTATAGAACATTAATTAATACCAAACTACTGAAAGATCAAATCAGAGGAATTATTCCTTCCCCTAAGATGGTGTAAATTAATAATTTAGCGCAAGAGATTTTATTTCTAAACAGTATTATCGAGTTCAATGTAGATAGACTCGTTGCTATTTCTGTATTCCCCTGCGCAATGTGGTAGGTATGTCTGCAGAATTTTCTTTTGGATTATGCTAGGGAATATTTGTGAATTTGTGGAATAGTCAGCTAGAGGATAATTCATAAATGCTACATAATGACGCAATATATTGGCTAAAATAGTTCATCAAAGTTGTGAAAATAAATTCGCTCTCGTCTTTCACGATAAAAATAAAACAAACTTAGGGTAACGAGACACTTGGACACTTGCAGTACTTGGACAGTGGGTACATTAATCAATCTGACCTTTATTATGAACTTCTTATGTAACAACAACTTTGATACTGCTTTCAACACTCCTCAATTTCTATCTCCAAAATAGCCATTTTCCGGTCGGGCTCACATGCATGACGTTAGCCAAGACTGGAGGGAGGTCTCTAACATCGAGACACACCCAAAGGGTAATAAAGCTCTCTATTTACGAGATACCTTCCATAATCTGCCATTATTGGCCGCAGTTAACGGGTGGAAAAGTCTGCCGGTTCATGCATACAGAAACGAGTTGAATGCCACTCCGCCACCAAACACCAATTTCAAATGGCCAAATGAATATTAAATGCCCTGATATTTGTGGTTAGGATGAATGAATGGCTTTGATATCCATTCACTTGCATTTTTGAATTAACTATTTAACTAAGTTAAAGGACCGAATACTAATATATTCAGTTGGTTTCGAGAATATTCTATATAACAGTTAAATAATCATACCATTTCTCTTTAACTAATTTTTACTCATGTATGTAATTTAAATACAAAGTTATATTTAATCCATTACCGATCCATATAGCATATAAAAAGGTTTTCAATTAATATAGCATTATATTAATGTTTAACAATTTGTTGACCATATTCTATCTGAAATGAATTACAAATAATTAAATACTTTAATTTCCCGTAAATATAAAATAGAAGATCTTTTGTTTGGCACTTAATCGATTCTTCGGTGAGGAAAATTATGATTTCCGTTCCTGGAAGAAGGAACATTATGGCCAAACCAAACGTCTAAGTTTAAATAACATGAATCTAAATTATTCCCGACTAATTGATAAAGAGTACGAATGAAGTAATAACGTTCAAATAAATTGACTCCGAAGCCAAATATTCGCCCTTATCCGTCAGTGCTCGAGTTGGTGATGAATTTAAATGAAGTGGGAAATGGATAAGAAAGGGAAGATTTAGATGAAGTGGGAGGTAGATTAAGAATTAAATAGAGAGGCATTCACCAATCCGCAAAAGGTAATTATAATCAGTAGATTGTCTATCATTGTCAATTATTGTATATTTTGATGTTCCATTTTATCGTAAAATATCCTAATATTCAAATATTAATTATTAATAGTGCTCTTTCACTAGGAATATCCGATAAAAGATTACGAATGTTCCAATTTCATTCTAATTACCTTTGGCTTGTATTTGTCTGATTCGAATACTTAGACCACTGAATCACAAAATGAGAGAATTATGTGCAGGTGTAGGTTATATTTGGAACGTATTATTTAAAATCCTGAGATGATCTTTTATTTTCCCATTAACTATTTATATTTTTATTACTTCATTTTCTCATTGTAATTATCAATGTAAATATATCAGAAAAATGGTACTTATTGATATCAAATATTTTTGTCAGCTTATTTTAAATACAAAAACAAACAAACAATTAATATAAGTTTGATTTATTATGACACTATGTTAAAATAAATAATATTGAAATTCTTTTTTTTTTTCCCGTTCTAGATTATAAATTTCAAATCCATATAAACTTTTCAAGGTTAGGATTATCCAAAAACTAAAGTAAAGGCATAATTAAGTATGATTTCAAATTCAAATCTCACACTCTCATTATCATGACTTTTCCTCTCCCCAATATCAGATGAAAGTCTTTGAGGATTACAATATCTGTACTACTCTTCCTGTAACTTGATCACCATGAAATATACGAGAGGCTTGCTTCGTTCCTTTATCATATTATAAATAATGGAATAGAGTCTTTCATGTTTGAAGAATGGCGATATACATTCCCTTAATATCCGCAGGGAAGGTAGTGCAGTTGTGGGGTATTCCCTGAATGTGTGATGGGGAGGTTAGAAGGCAATAGATGTACCTAGCTTTTCAGGTATTCCCTGAATATCTGCAAGGATGATAGAGAAGATAGATAGTTGGAAAGATATTCCCTGAATATCCGTATGGAAGGTTTAGGAGATATTGAGATAGTGAGATATTCCCTTATTATCCGCAGGGAAGGTATAGTTCAGTTGTGGGATATCCACTGAATATCCGTATGGAAGGTTTAGGAGAAATTGAGATAGTGAAATATTCCCTTATTATCCGCAGGGAAGGTATAGTTCAGTTGTGGGATATCCACTGAATATATGCAGGGAAGGTTTAGGATATAGATCGTTAGAAGTATATTCCCTAAAAAATATGCAGGGAAGGTTCAGGAGATAGATAGTTCAAAGTATATTCCCTGAATATCCGAAGGGAATGTAGGAGATAGATAGTTGTTAAGATGTTCCTTGAATATCCGCAAGCGGGCATAGGTATTTAATAAAGGCAATTAAAGTGATATTCACTGATTCTGTTTAATTTATGTATCGCATATAGCCTTGAATTGCTACTGAAAAAAAAAACAATATAGCTGCAAATTTTACAATATTATTGATTGACGATTCAAATATGATGGATTATTATATATTATTCATCATAGTTCTTTCATTGCTTTTGATTTATTATTGCTTAGATCACTTTATCACGATATTTCCGTTTATACTGAGTCGTTTTTCCGATCTTATTCCTTTAAAGTGAAATATGATTGATATATTATACTTCCTGATGAGGTAGAAGCAGTTTATACTTCCAGATAACTAAGAAGCATCCATACAGACATCAATCATAATGAGAGTAATTTATCTAATATAATGCCAATGTTATAATTAAAAGCATTGATAAAAAGGAGGTATTACATGGCGTTATATTAATTGCATCTTCCCTTTGATATGAGATTGTTTAACTTAGATGTACAAACAATATTACTAATCTTTACCCTTCTTTACTATCACATGTAAATAGATGATAATCCATCTTTGTATCTTACTAATCATGATTATAGATAATTAAGAAAGTGATGAAGATAGATTAACGATACTTAACTTTATAATTAATTGATTGAAACGGCATCTAGCTATGATGGATTAGCAGGTTATTAAAGAGTATTGAATCGTTCTAACCAGCTGTATATAGTATTCGATACCATTTCATTTCGTCTATGATATCCTCAAGATCTATGATTTATAAAGCATATTTTCACAACCCAAGTTATGAATATTAATAATTAAAAAGAAATCGCAAAGTATTTCATGGACTGATACTAACTCAAACTTGTTATTATTTGAAGTCTTAATAACTCTTTTAATTGGCTATTAAACTAATTAAGTCCTTACAATAGCAATGATAATTGGGACCTCTTCCTTCTTCCTATTATTTGACAATTATTTATCTTTTAATTAAAGAATTTTAATTGTATCACGCCAAGGAAATATCACAGGGAGAATTTTATGGTCGGCCATCGAAGATTAACAGAATTCATTTTAGCGGGTAAGAGTGAGTGATTTTATGATACCATTTTAATATATAGGTGAAGAAAGCATATTAAACAATAGAAAAAAAAATTATCTTAAAATATAAAAAAATAAAAATTATCTCAAAAAATAAAAATTATCTTAAATAAAAAAATTCCAAAAAAAATCGCAATTATGTTTAAGTAATGTAAGAGTACACAAGTGCTCTAATATGTGCTCTCCGATCGTTTAGTGGGTTGTATCTAAATTTTCTATGAACCACCATTATTTTCTTGTTGGGATAGATTTGATTGCATGATCTTTATTTACAATTACAAGTCCCATAAATGTTCTATTAATACTAATTACTGATAATTTCAAGATAAAATGTTAAACAAATTCTCACCATCGCAGACTAAAGCTCTACTTTAATACAAGATAAAAACTTTTCATATGTAAATCATAGTGATTTATAAGAGAATCTAATTAGCAAAGTATTGCTTGATGAAGAAAAATAAAATGATTGACGTAAATAATGGTAAATGTGACGTGGCGGTGAATAAGTATTTGCGCAAGATAAATAAATTGAATGGCAGGAATATATTATTTATTATTATATTATTTATTTAATAGATTATGAGATATTTATATAATATTTTTTTGTTTTGTATTCTAAAAAAAGAATTTTGACCTTATATATAATTTTTCTTACTTATATTAGTACCAGAGGAATTATATAAATTATATAAATATATTTTTATTTTATTATATATAAATATTTATTTTTTTAAGGACGATAATTTTCCATTAAAGACAAGTCATTGCCCGAAAAGTTATTTTTACTTATAAAAGGGCTTGAATCATGTATAAATTTTCTTTTACACTGTTTTTCAATAAATATTTTCATTTTCATAATATATTTTTTGCAATAGTTCTTGGAATTTCAAGTCAGTGGAATTTTCCTTTAATAGAAGTGGTTTACACACTGTCTGCTATAGAGGTCCTAGGTACATAATAACATTGAATGCCTTAAAATTTGTTAAGGAAATGTAGAAACCAATAACATTTCAAGAAACTCATAGAATTTATCTTTAAAATTGTTCTAGTTTCCAGCATATATGAGGTATTAAATTGGGACAATTTACAGTGTTAAATTTCATTTATATTTAAAACAAACAAAATAAATGTACAGTAATTTAAAGGTGATACAAGTTACTTACCTCAATAATTAATTAAATAAAATATTTAAATACCAAACGAAAATAGTTTTCATTTTTTTCGATAATTATAGTATTATCTTCTTATAAAATGAAAATATTTAAGTATACATGGTGAACGTTACATTAAACAGATATTCTAATGTTGGTTGAATTATTGCATATGATTTCATAACTTAATTGCAATGAACAAATTCGTGTATAATTACAAAATAATCAAATGATCTAATTAGCTAAACGCATTCATTGAATTCAAAAAGCCTTCTTAACAAGCAATGATTAATTAATCATGAATCATCTCTTGAATCAGAAACTCCCAAAATCAATCGAAACCTAATTAATATATTGAAAAACAAAGTGATTACCGCAAGAATAAAACACCATCTCGATTATACTCTGTTCTTCATTCATAATCACTCTTTTAATCCGCCAACACATTGGTTTAATCCTTCAATAATCTGATAGCCATTGCCTTGTTCAAATATTTTGGCCATTTGAGGATTCCACTCTGATTGCTAGGACCTTTTTTTGGAGGATTTTTTACACTCTGAAATTAAACCTTCGCTTGCATGCAATAATGTGATCAATTACGTAATTTGCCTATCAATATAGAAGCCTTCATCGCTTGATATTAATTGTGTTTGACTTTTCGTGGGTGTTTTTAATTATATACGAATACTTTTAAACGCTTTACATCCTTGTGTGACGAATTGGTTACATAAAAAATAAAGTACTGTGATAAATTGAATGTGTGGAATCTAATAAAGATTGTGACTATCGCGTCACATGTTAAAAAACATTCATGATATTTAAAAATTAATTGAAATTAGTACATATATTAACTTTTTATTACTAACTAGAAATATTAAAAGTAGTTTATAAAATTTTATCTTTTTTAAAATGGATTCAGGTCGTAACGGGTTAAATGATATTTATTATATATTGTTGTTCAAACTGCATTGTTATTATGAACATACTTATTGAAAGTATTAGATATAATGTATTAGAAATAGCAAGGAAAATTGTTTTTGAAAACCAAGTAATAAAATTTGTTGTATTATTTATTGACTCAAAGAAGGAATCTGAATAACAATTTGACATTTATATCCAATTCAGGTAAAATTTTATGCAATTCAGTAGCATAACGCTTATGGCGTTACTGTAAATTGGAACATTTATTAAATCGTATCTCTTATATTTTAAAAAGAAGGCTGTAAATTTTAGATATATTCAAATATTCAACTTAATTTCCGTAGATTTATGTATAAAATTTTCTTTCCACTTTGGTTTCGGTAAATTTCTCCATCGTTATCTGAATCTGGAGAATTTGTTAATATTCATATTATCCTAAAATTTCAATCATATCTCATTTACTAGACTAACTTCTTGTTGTAATCGAAAAATTATTAAATCAATTTTTTCAAAACAATGACTGATTACAATATAGAAATTGATAACTTTTTTTAATATTAACGTTCGATATTTGATTATATAATTGCCCTATTTACACCTGCAAAGCATGAACTAAATATTGAGATATTGAACAAAATCTTAGCTGTTTTAATTATAAATATAATTTATTAATTATTATTGCATTGTCGGGTTCAGTATTATAATTATATCCGTCTTAATATTTATGTTTCGGAATTTAAATGCATGTAATTTTCACCCGTCGGGAATTTTTATTACTACGGATGTTCAACTAAATTCATCTAATTGCGCTATCTTAAGAATGCTCTGCGCGTTCTAAGGATCTTTGCAAATACGAGGCAATCTCGAGAACGTGCAGGGCGGCACGTAAAGGGTAGGAAGCAGAACTAATACTAAAAACCCACTGCGCAATCATAAGATTGCATTAATTCGGTAAATTGAGTGGAACTCGGATATTTCGATATTTTTTGCAATCGGGATTTGTTGTATGCTGGAAATCAATATTTTTTTGCTTCCGTAAAGGAAATTGCATTTCTACCTTTGAAATTTGTTATTTTAGACCAAAAATTCTTTCATCTTTAGTATAAAAAATGAAAAAGAAATGTTGGAATATAATTGATACAATTTGCTATGAGACTATGTCATTTAAAATATTTTTTTTTAGAAATCCTCATGGAAAACTGAACAAGATAACTATTATTTTCTTGCCCACGAACGAATAATTCTAATCAACGAAACATTTTATTAATTATTAATTAATTATTTAAAAGAATTATATTTCTCTATATGGTTCATATCATCATAATAACATAAACATCACAAATCTAACTCACAATCAAATATATAAAGTTCAATTCACAGCATCAAAACACCAAAATCTAGAACATCCAAATCATTTGCTTATGATTTATCTCTTGATTAGATTTGCCATTACAATAAATATTTATGTGGGAGTTTTACAAGTTTGATGATTGCTTCGAAGACAACACATCTGCATATCGCACGCACCATCTCTCCAAATTGAATTGCCGTGCTCTAAGCTGTCTTTCTAAAATGCGCAATAATACACTTCGGCAAATCGGATACCTATATTCTCTGTGAAACAATTGCAGTGTATATATTTGGTGGAGGATTCAGTGTCATGACTATTTCAGTGTTTCACTATCCAAAGAAATTACCCGTCTGAACAATCTTAGAAAATCGCGATACCTTGAAAAAAAGATGATAGGTAAAACTACAAGAATAGAACCGTTTTTTTGTAGTGTGTGGAAAACTAATTTATAGGGATACTTTCCAGTACACAGACACTTATTGAAGCTCACAGGATTTGGATAGTGGATGTTACCAATTGCCATAATCAGTAAAACAGAAATTTTTAAATTGTGATATTTGTTGATGATCTAAATTTTTCCTCCAAATTGTCATCACAAGTATATGGTTACATCGAATGATTCAAAACATTATGTGAATCCTCTCTCTAAGTTTTTTAAATAAAATTATCATACTTATTAACAAAAAATAGGCTAAAGATCTTCAATTAATAATCGTAAGCAGGCAATGTAAATACTTAGAACATTCAAATTCAACAGGTAAATAAGAACTGCGACTTGTTACATTGAAGCAAACACTCAAATTTACAATTTCCTTAGCATGCAATTGAGCATCTTTCTGACAGTATTCTATTCCAATTCGTTACATAATCAGTTACATCAAAGACAGTGTAGCAAACCAAGAACAATGGCGTCTCATACATTCTCAAGCACCCAAATCTCAAAGTGGATGTTCAAACTCCCTCATCTAGATTCCATTATTCGGTATTGTCAAAAGTCAGTGGAATCACATTACGGATACTCATCCTTCTTTGCATACATTAACTCCAAAATTAAACTGATAATGCATATTCTTTTATCGAGGTCCTTTTTTGCTCCTTGCCAAACTTCTGTAACGATGAAAGACTTTTTAAGTTTCAAACTCATGGAGTCTTCTTTCCTGTAACTTCTTATATATACCGAGGCACTTTTTCCCAGTATCTGAAAGAACGTCCAAACCTATCAGTAAGAGAATGATAAGGAAACTGGAACTGATTTACAAGATAGTGTATTTATACAGGGGGACCCACAAAAAAGTGTACCCATCTTAGAATTAACATAAATATCGTATTTATTAGTAGCTAAAAAATGAGTTGAAGTAAATTTAAAAATTAGATTTAGAATCTACAACCGTCATTGCTTAAGATTGTACGTGTACGATATTAATAATAATCCAAACATGAGTACACTTTTTTGTGGGTCACCCTGTATAACGCGGTAATGACTGTGTGTTTACTTTAAAAAGTACTATTCCTGTATTTGAATACAGTATATAAACTATTTTTATAAAATCTATTAACTCCCTTCACGTGTTGCAAAACAAATAGAAATCATATTTAATAATTTTATTAGCAAAACACAAGTACTTCTGAACCTCTGGCTGTGAAATACACCGTATGTTCCCTATAAATTAAACATTTTAAGCGATAACAATTGTTTTTAACGTTTAAGGAAACAGTAGTAAATGTTAGCATTTCTAATTTATCTCCCTATTGGCAATTGTTTCCTAACATACCTGGGGCATGAAAAACATCGAGAGACTGCAGAAAAAACCCTTCAATTAACCAATAACGTAGATGTAAAAAAGTAGCATGTTTGTTTATGCCCACGCCTTATATAACACATCCTCCGGTAGCACTCCATGACCATCCACCTGTGGAATTTCAAAACACTTCCAAATTATCAACCAACACTGCATTTTTACACCGAAAAGATAGAGCGTGCCAAATGTCTGTAAATAATGACAAGGCCATGAGAAACAGGAGGTGATAATGGAGGTAGTCGATTTACAAAGGTATTCAATTAACGGCAGCAGGTCTTAATGAACAACACACATCCAGATTATTAGTGTCGAGTGTATGCTGAATACGGAATGAGTATATCGATAAAGTGTCGACTACCCAACTCATCCACATCACTCTAACGGGCCGTACACACGTAGGGTATTTTAAGTCTTTCCACCAGACTTTTTGCTTAGCTCCACAAGAATATAAGAAAAAATGATATAATTATTATCAATTTCAGTTGGTATACCTGATACCTACAGGTATCATGGATACCAACTGAATTAAATAATAATTATATCATTTTTTCTTAAATTCTTGTGAAAAAAGTAGGAGGAGCTTAGCAAAAAGGTCTGGTGGAAAGACTTGAAAAATTCTACGTGTGTACGGCCCTTAACATTATACGGAACTGCACAGCACACAATTGACTGTTGGCATGCGAATTTGCCTTCTGAAAAGGAGACCTAGTCTTGCATGATTATTTAGCAGAGAGAAATGTAAGGCGGGTTGCCTTTAGGGAGCCATGAGTGATGGATGGAAACCTGAGTAACTTATTCAGCTCCTGTGAGTCCAGATATCATCTGGAAATAGATTCAGTTTTCTGGTATGAATTAATTATATTCGAGCATGTAGTTCATTTCAGGTAAAATCTTTTCAGGTTTTACCTGATGGTTCTCTGAGATTGAGCTAAAGATTTTCGCAACTAATATTCTTTCTTTTGATACGCTGATATCTCATAATGATAACAAGTGAGATGTTAGGCTTAATCAAATACTCTTTTTATATAACTTCATCAACGTGAAAGTATATACATGGGTGAATTTAAACAATATCATGAATCACTTCTGTCGATATGCATTATCATTCTGAATGGAAAACGTGTTTTATTCCGATATAAAAATAACATTCAACGTTGATGAAATCCCACAGCTTCATTGCAATCCTACAGCTTCTATCAAAACATTGTGATACACAAAACATCATTCTACCTAAATTATACAAATTTGAAGTAGTGTTGAGATAAATTTTTAAATTTCAAATAACACAAAATAGTTTTTTTTCAATCGATGTTATTATCTATTTCCGTGTGAAAAATAAAATGGATATAATTTTATAAATTTTATAGAATTTGATACAAAATAAATCATTCCTAGACACAATTTATCATTTGGTTCATCGAAAGAACGATAAATCGTATTCTTCTCAGCAATATATCACATCCTGCAACAATACGTCGATTAATTTATACGCTAGATTCCCAATATATTCGAATAAACTCTGGAGACAAAAAGTTTTATCTGAAACCTTGTTTACAGAGATTCCTCTTCTAGCGTCCCTTTCCTACATACTGGCCAAATTTTCACAGCCAGCAAAATAAAGTTTGTGAAAGCTGCAGCGAAGAGCAGCAGCTTGGCCTTTTTTGTTAGTTTTTGATTCCCACACATGCCGGAACATTGTTCAAGTTATTTGCAAGCCTTTATCTCAGGAGAGCATTTCGTATGGCACTACCGCCTTTTTCTTCCTTTTGAAGTAGATAACTCCTTTGTTTGGATGTTTCTCATCTAAAATAATCAAACTCTTGATCTATATATTTAAACTCTCCTTTAAATATCTGAAAATTATTTTCCAATTACAAAACTCCCATCAAAAATCTCAGATGGGAAAAAATTGTTTGAGTGTTTTTGGAAAGTTTTGAAAATTTCCGTTTGACGTTTAGACATAAGCCTCTTCAAACTTTTCATCTCATTTGCAAACCTTTCCAAGAACCTCTTAGAGTCTAACTTTTTATGCCTGGAATTTGTATTGTGGACTTAAGTAGATAAACTTCTGATAAAAAGTGACCGTCATACTTCCATTCGCAATTGTGTCTATATTATGTTGAGAAGAATTTAAAAACATATGAAAGCATGCATTCATATTCAATTTTAGTTAGCATCCATGATACCGGCAGGTATCATGGATACCAACTAAAATAAATAATTATTAAATCGTTTTTTCTTATATTCTCGTGGAAAAAGTAGGAAGAGCTTAGCAAAAAGTCTGGTGGAAAGACTTAAAAAACCCTACGTGTGTACGGCCCTTAAGTATGATTATAATGTTTCTTAGTCGTTTCTTTGATACTACTGACATACTTAATGTTCACTAAGATGGCCTACATAGCAGACGAATATAGCTCATGTACTTGTTGACTGAAACTTATCAAAGCATTTTAGACTCACTTTACCATCAAGAAGATTCTCAAACTATTAGGACGAGGACCTATTGATTTTGACTCTTAGGCATCTGAAGTATATTCAGTGTCGACTATTGGCGTTTTTATAAGGAGATTTTTAAGAGAGCTCTTTTCGAAGATTTAAAACAAGAACGTGATGAACATTTGGGAAGGAAATCATAAAATGTAAACAGTATTTACAGAACCGTGAAAAAAATTTACTTATGAAGAAGAAAATAAAAAAGTGTATGTCTCTAATACAACATGACTATATGAACAATGGAGCTAGTTACTAGTAGATCGAACCTGGTATATGGACACTTGGCCAACAAATATTACGATCGTGCCTTCGAAAATGGAGTACTATACCTATATCTCCTACTGATCCACCATAACTTTCTCTCTGAGCTATTTTCTATGGACTTTTATCAATATCTTATGCCTTTCCTTGAAATTATTACGAGCGTTCTTATCTGAGCTAGGGTAGCTTAGCAATATATGTGTTTATAGAAAATCAATAGCATATATAATGTGCCAATAGAAACACGATAACAGTGGCAAAGACTGGAGGAGAATCCTTGAGACTATAAGCAAGGAGCGTGTAATCCCATAGCATTACAGCGGATGAAGCACGCAGGAATCTTATCGAATGTATTTTCTATCCAACAAACACGTTAGAAGAATAGAGACTGTTTAGCACAGCCAATAACACGACTCTCGGGAAACATAGTTGCCGATGTTAATATCGCTCATAATGTCTTCCCAGGGAATTCTTATTTCGGGACACAAATTGCCTTTAATGGCGGCTCTTTAACACTCTCTCACAAAATTGAATTTAGCAATTAGCATATATATGTCATTAGTGTAGAAATGTTTATACATCAAGCTAACATGTGCTTAGATATTTTCCCAGGAGAAATATAGTATTTCCAATGAAAATTAAATGAGATCGCCTCATAAACGGTGTTGGCCCCGCCTCTTTCTAGCCAATATATATTTATTTATTTGTTAGAGTCGCAAGTTAGTTGATCAAATATTACCTAAGTTTCTGTTTTTTTATCTATATATCGGCATTTTTAACTTCAATCCAAGTAAATAAGAAATAAGCATTACATCTATATATCGTCCTTATTGTTTGTAATATTCAACAAATAAACTGAACGATAATTTGCTTAAAAACACATCATCTTCACCGTAATCTACAAAATAGACGATCTGCCTCACTAGGATCCTATCTGCTATGCTGGTAAATGTATTGTTTTCTAGTTCGATTAAGCATGCATTAGACGCATGAATTTCCCTAGAATTATATAGGAGTTCCAGGAAGCATCTATCTTCCAGGCAAGTAAGCCGAATACAGAGTTTCTTCGCCACAGAGTCCTATAAATAAATCCTACGCTGTGCCTCTAAGTTTTCTCTTACGTTACTCTTCCTCGCTAACGACTATAGTCATTCTCATGCTGAAACTTCTCACATGTACAGTCAAAGAAAGTGTAATTATTTTTTTGACAGAATTCTAACTTTACATTTTCAAAGAGAAACTTTACCAATTGTAATATATTTTCTTTTTGTGCTAAATATGCTTTTTGTTCAACTAAATTCGTTTTCTATTTTACTAAATATGCTTTGTGTTTACTAATTACGTTTTCTAGTTTACCTAAATATGTATTCAATTTAACTAAATACGTCTTTTATCTTCCAGTTTTACTAAATATATCTTTTTGGACGGTATTTTTTCGGTGTACCACAGAAGGGGAAATAATTACGAAGCTATTCATGCCGGGCCTCCATGTGAACAATCTAGATTTTGTGCGAGGAAACTCTTCTTTTTAATATGTTTTTTTAAATTGAATTTATTCCACTCGTGTCCTCCGGTGGTGAGAATTTGTTCTATTTTTATAACGAGTGCCTTTTATTCTAAAGATGGCGATTTTTATTTTCAAATTGTAAATATCGATATTTAAAAAAAAAAAATTTGATTTTCCATTAATCTCACATTTTTATATATAATTGTTAAGATATCTTTATAATTGATTTATATAAATTACACAAAATAACTTAAATGAAAAAAAAAATTAATTTCTTTATCTGTAGAATTAATTAATGCTCTTTATGTTGTATCATTTGAATCACACATCATTATATATAAATATATGTTCATTATATATTAACATTAATATCGTGTAACATGTAAGATAATTTCACAAGGATATCAGGAAAAAGAAAAGAAAAATGGCATCTAAATGATGAAAATATACAACCTTTTCGAAGATGTACCTAACAGCAATCTACATAATCGGCAAAGGAACCCTTAGGGCTTAGAGACACAGTATAATGCAATAAAATTACACCGTCACAGTTTGAGACTCTTTTTCACGGATGATGCTGAAGGCGAGACAATTTAACATTTATCTGCATAATGTTATGAACTTGATACATAGCGAGCTCGTTTATTATAAATTATTATATAATTGTTACTCCTTAATCATTTCATTTTCTATGAGCTAGAATGAAAGAAAATGTTCTTAAAAACATCGTAATGCAAACATAGCTTAGCCCTCTTTTTACTATTTAATTTTAGTCTAACTTATACTAAATTAAATTTTCATGGAGTTACAGTTAAATATTAACTTTGAGTCATGCCTCGCAATTATTACAGCTTCAATAAAAGCGGGACCTGCCTTCATATTTGTATCAAGATTTTCGAAGTGTTTCAGAGTTCCAGTACGAAGCACTTAAGATAAGTCTCCTAAAACTAGCATTTAGATGCTTAGACAGACACACTAAAGTGCATCGCACTGAAACACTAAAGTGTATTGCACTGAAATACTAAGGTGCATCGTACTGAAACACTAAAGTGCATTGCACTGAAATACTAAAGTGCATCACACTGAAACACTAAAGTGCATTGCACTGAAATACTAAAGTGCATCGTACTGAAACACTAAGGTGCATTGCACTGAAACACTAAAGTGCATTGCACTGAAATACTAAGGTGCATCGTACTGAAACACTAACGTGCATTGCACTGAAATACTAAAGTGCATCGTACTGATACACTAAAGTGCATCGTACTGAAACACTAAACTGTATTGCACTGAAATACTAAAGTGCATTGCACTGAAATACTAAAGTGCATCGTACTGAAACACTAACGTGCATTGCACTGAAATACTAAAGTGAATCGTACTGAAACACTAAAGTGCATTGCACTAAAATACTAAAGTGCATCGTACTGAAATACTAAAGTGCATCGCACTGAGACACTAGAGTGCGTCGCACTGAGACATTTTTCAGCTTTTGAGACATGATCCGCTCAAATGTCACGTTTTTTGTGACAAATTTTATTAACATCTGTATGGGATGATTACTTTTTTAAACTGTGGTGTTAATAACTGTTATCCCTAATTGCAATCAAGATTAGTCGATTATCTATTACACTTTTACTTTTTACCATAAATAAAATATCAATAATAACTATCCGTCTCCGTCAAAATTTTAACAGCAAGATATAAAGAAATAGAGTACAACTAAAAAATACTTTTAATGTTTAATTTTTATCATCATATAATAATCGTAATCAACCTTTCATGAATGCAAGGGTTGTCTTTTGTATTTTCTTCCATAGAAAGTATATACAATAGTAAGGTTTTCAGATATAGTCAATCAACTGAAATGTCAAACATGGACCGTCCATGAATATTTATTAACTTCAATGGTATCTATAATTCAGTAAGCCTAAAAAATATGAGAATATACAGGATGACCCATAAAAAAGTGGGTGTACGGATAACTGCCATGCGGACAACTGCCATGCGGACAACTGCCATGCGGACAACTGCCATGCGGACAACTGCCATGCGGACAACTGCCATGCGGACAACTGCCAAGCGGACAACTGCCATGCGGACAACTACCATGCGGATAACTGCCATGCGGACAACTGCCATGCGGACAACTGCCATGCGGACAACTGCCATGCGGACAACTGCCATGCGGACAACTGCCATGCGGACAACTGCCATGCGGACAACTGCCATGCGGACAACTGCCATGCGGACAACTGCCATGCGGACAACTGCCATGCGGACAACTGCCATGCAATATAT